>CM076584.1:855498370-855811205 GCA_034641835.2 Pinus albicaulis
AAGATGGCACTCTTGAAAATTCCAAAATAAATCTCGTCTACAGGTCATGTGCTGAGTTGCTCTTGAATCCAAAATCCAAGCATCTTCATAATCACTCTTAATATAAGAGGAAATTTGTATTGCTGGTGAATAAGTGAAGACATATTCTGAGTCATTATCATCTTGAACTTGATTATTTGCAAATTGTGCTGAAGGCTGTTTAAACTTAGAAATTTTATTGATAGATGTGCGACAATCTGAAGCATAGTGACCAACTCTGTTACATCGCCTACAAACAATTTGACTCAAATTAGTGCCTCTACCTTGAGACTGTCCTCTGCCTTGAGACTGTCCTCGACCTTTGCTTTATCCTCTGTTTTGAGATTTTCCTCTCCCTGGATTATGTCCTGTGCCTTGCTGAGATCCTCTGTTTCGATTGTTGCCTCTGCCTTGAGAATTGTTTCTGCCTGAATTGGAGCCTCTGTTGGAGTTGTTTCCTCTATGTTGACTGTGACCACGACCTTGCACTGCTTGATTTCGATTAAAATTACCTTTTCCTCTTTTTTTGGAATTGTCAACTGGGGAGTTGCTAGTACTGGCTTCTGTGAGAAAAACATCTTCACCAACTTTCTTTTTCTTCCCAAAAGTTTTATCATGTTGAGTCAACATTTCGCAGAGCTCATCAAACTTTAGTTTTTCTAACTTTCCAATGAGCTGTAGAGTTTCTAAAAAATGTGTGTAAGAAGAAGGAAGCCCAGCAATTAAAATTGTGACCATAAAACTATCATCAACTGCTTGAAAACCAGCATTAATAGTTTCCTGCTTAATATTCTTATGTCTGGAGATGTATTCAAGAATATCTCCTTCTTCAGTCAATTTTTGATGCAACAATTTTAATTTTAGGTCAACTCTTTTTGATTGAGGCTGAGTATCAAACAACTCTTTAAAAGTTCTCAAAGAAGACCAAGCATCTTTAGCATTTTCGATATGGACATACATTTCATCATTGACAGAAGATTTAATGAGAGCTAATGCTTTGGCATTTTTAACTTCCCATTTTGCTAGTGCAGCTGCATCTGTAGGTTTATTTGGCTTTACATCTCCATCACAAATATCATGCCACAGTTCATTATAAACAAAAGTTCTTTCGATGAGGCGTTGCCATGTTTTGTAAGATTTTGAGCCTTCAAGTTTTTTGGAATCAGAAAAGAAATTAATCAACTTAGACATTGTAGTGTTAAGACTTCACACCACAAATCAAGCTCCAAAAAATATCAAGATGTGCAACACAACAGCAACACACGACGCAAAAAAAAAACGAACTATCGGGGTTTGGCCTTGACCCTTGAATAGTCGTCAAAATAGGAGAAATTGGACTGAGCTTTGCACTTAGCTCTAGTCAATTTCTCAAATACTTACAAGGCAACTTTCAAAATTTGACTTATACAATAGTGCTCTTACACAATCTGGTAAAAAAAAAATTACCCCCCCTCAAAGTAAAATAACTTTGAGTTACAATATCACCCCATAAACAAATTACAAAACAAAAATCTCCTTATTACTCCAAAAAAAAACAATACCCTTATTACTCCAATTACAAAATATTACAAAAAAAAAAATTCTACTTATTTCTCCAAATTCCTCCCAATTTGCCACTCCCTTATTTTCAAAAACAAAGAATTTCCTTATCTCTCCAAGTAACAAAAAATATATATATATTTTATCACTCCATTACAAAAGAAAATACTGTAATAACTCTTTCACGTTTTAATTTCACCATCATTAACGCTGACTGTAGATGTTGGTTTGAACGTTGGCTAACAATATTTTGTTGATCACTTCAACAGAGTTAAGTTTTCCACGACCTGATAGAGCTGGAATCTCCTCCTCATAGCATTACCGTGGCTCTAATACCACATGAAAGTGCAGAAGTGTCCTCAGACACACAACTTTATTGATCAAGAAAAAAGATTACATAGAAAATTACATGAGTTTACACACGTAAACTCACACTCTCACATTCTCTCATTACACATTACAATGAAAATAGGAAACTAACCTATTTATAAGCTCTATGTTCTAACTTAATCTAGTTATGGATCACTTGAAAAATAAACAAGTGTCAATTTACAATAAATAAGCTTCTAACCACTCTACTAACTTCACTCCTAACTTAGAGCCTAGGAAACGACTCTTTTCTAGAGTCCTAATTTTTTATAAAAAATTTCTATTTCTAAATATCTCAAAGATTTATTAAATATTCTAGAATAATAATTATTAATTTAATATCTTAAATTAATAATTATTTTATTAAAACACTATAACCTATGATAAAATTTATTTTGGATCATCTAACAAATTTAACATACCATTACATGGAATTTTTAAAACATATTTCTATTGGAGATACATCTATGAATTCACTTTCATTTGGCTTTGGAATCACTCAAATCGGACGAAAAAAAAAAAAAAAAAATTATAATTGAAACACTATTGGTTAGTATGATTGGCCATTTCTCTCCCACAGGTAATAAATTAATTTTGTCTGTGGATTTGTTTTACATAGTAACTAATTGTTAGTTTTTTTGCATAATTCTTGGATTATGGGAGTCCGATCACCTCTCTTTCTCCATCATTTAATGTTTTATTGCAGGTATACTCATTTTTTGTAGGTCTTAGCAGAACAAAGAAGGTCAATTTATGGACGAGCGATTCTTGAAAGAAATTTTAGTGAAACAAGGGAATTTCATCCAATTCATTACCTAACAGATTCATAACAGAAGAAATGAAGAATTGGCTTTCATTTGAAGATTCATGTCACTACTACCAAAACATTTTTCAAAAATATAATTTTTTTCCATTAACAGATTGATATTCCCTTAGGAAATAACATCATAGTTGTTGTAACTTAATAAAGTGTTGTTTCTTTTCTGATTTCTTTTATGTTCTTGTGTTTTAGATGTTGATCCCTTCAAATTGTAGTTTCCACTCCATTGGAAATTGAACAATAAGGACCCCACCATGCAAGTTTCAATTGCAGAAGGAAATTCTTCGGCAGCACTAATTCTGTAAAAAATTACTTTTTCTTGAAACCTGTATATAAATTTTTCTTTCTAGTTGATTGGATTTGCTTGACAATAGATTGTACATTAGTTTTGTTCTTTCCTTTATTTTTTTTCCTTTGTTGTTCACTACAGCAATTTCTGCGTGCATTTTCTTTGTTGTTCCCTATAGGGAACAACACTTTTTTGTGTGCCTTTATTTTTCATGTTGTTCCTCTTAAGGAATAGTTGTTGTTCCTCTTAAGGAATGGCAGTAAGAGGAACAGCAGTCGTCCCTCTTAAGGAACAACAATCTTGCGTGCTTATATTTGTTTGTTGTTCCTCTTAAGGAACAGCAGCCGTTCCTCTTAAGAAACAGCGTGTTTGTGTGTTTCTTTTTGTTGTTCCTTTCAAAAGGAATAACATTTCCGTTGATTATTTTTGTTGTTCCTTTCAAAAGAAACAACACTTTTGCCGTGTGTTTTGTTGCTCCTTTCCAAAGGAACAACAGTTTTTTCCGCTTGTTTTTGTTGTTCCTTTCCAAAGGAACAGTAGTTTTTGCTGCCTTTTTTTGTTGTTCCTTTCCAAAGGAACAACATTTTTCCCGCTTGTTTTTACTGTTCCTTTCAAAAGGAATAGCATGTTTTTTTGCCGACTATTTTTTTTGTCTCTTTTCAAAGGAACAGCATTTCTGTGGATTGTTTTTGTTGTTCCTTTCAAAAGGAATAGCATTTTTTTCCGATTGTTTCTGTTGTTCCTTTCAAAAGCAACAGCATTTTCGTAGATTGTTTTTTCTGTTCCTCTTAAGGAACAACAATTGTTCCATCTAAGGAACAACACTTTTTGAGTGCATTTTTCTTGTTTTAGAACAACATTTTGAGGATTTTTGTGAATTCTTCATGACTCTTTTAAAAGTAAACATACAATTTATGCAAGGACACAAAAATTAGAGGTTACTGGAATCAGCAAATCAAGAGAAATTGTTTTGTAGTGATAAGAAAAGGAAAGGACACAACCATCTATATCACTTTGTTGTCTTTATTTTCACTAAAATTAATATGATCGGTTATCTTTATCATGTTGGTTCTTCCCTAAATCTTCATAACTCTCTTTGGTTTTTATTTATTGAATAAGAATAAGGGCATACTTTCTCTATTGAGATGTTCATACTTCTTCCACCATCCCTACTCTTAAGGAGTGTTGAGCCATCCTCTATAAATAAATAGGGAAGTGCTACATGAAAAAAGAAGGAAAAAAAAAATCTCTATATGATTACTAACAATTCTATGATATGGCAGATGGAGGATAGGGAGTCTCATCAAGAGCCAGCCTACCATGATCATAAGGAAGCAGTGAAGTGGCATTCCCATTATGGCCACCACACTAGGGATATGATCCAATGGACAACTCAGAAAAATAAAAAGTCCTTGGAACGGAAGGTCTCATCATGAGCTGGCCTGCCCACCTTTCACTCCTTCCTGGTGAATGGCATTGTGATTCATGTGGTTCCCAAGCCAGCATAGTGGCCTCCATCATGACATCACACAGCACTTCCCTAAGCTAAATAAAGAATAATGGTTCCAAGAGTGAGAAAGAAACTTTGTCAAGGTTATAGACACCTGTGGGAAATAGAGCTCTGTTGATGGTATTGGAGTCATATTTTTCACAAATCAATAGTAATGATAAACCCTTTTCTTATATATTTATCTAATATCAAATGAGAGTATGCTCCTAAACCCTTTGTTCAGAACCTCTTATGCATGAAATTTATTTATAAATCTATCATAATGGTTTATGTGGATAATGACCGCATAAGTACTTTTTTCACATCAGCTATCATTTTCCCTTATTTTCGAATCATTACATAAACATTTCCATATCTACTCATGATTTCAAAATATGCATTGATTTCAGTAATGTGATCATTTGTTGATCATACCATAAGTATGTATGCCTTTCCATGTTGTACAATTGTTGTGCAGTACGCTGCTTTTCTATTTGCTGGTCGAGGGTGACCTGTCATCTTTCAGGGGGGCACTGATGCCTTTTAAATATGCCTACATGTGGGTCGAATCCCAATATTCGTACTGCCTTTCTACAGAATTTTTTCTGATTGAAATTTTGGCATACATCTTATTTGTTACTCTTCAAAATTAACACTGTGGATTCAAGAAAATTGCATGCAGAATCGTGATTTGTTTACAGGATAACAATAAATATGAGGGGGAAATTCTATTCACAGCACGACCACACTATTGCAACTAACAACAAAGGCTCGCACAACTCACAAATGCGCACAATTCTTCAAACATGATGTTCTTGCATGACTTCCAACTTTTGCATCACTTTCAGTATCCACTCAGCCTACATCAGCTTCAACAAATGCCAGTCCCTACATGTCATTCCACATTTTTTTTTTCGGAGGTAACACTTGAGGTAAAATAGCATAATTTTCTGATTTATCACAAATTTAGGAGAATTTCATGAAAATCCATTGAGCATTATTTATCATCATTCATTCCACATCTTTACCACTTCCCATTTTTTAGAGACATATCATCTTTCAGTTTGGGGGAGTGTTGCTTTCCTTCATTTCTTTCTTATAACCATGTCAGTAATATTCTTTATCATCCATTGATATTCTTATTCATTCTCAACACCTCCCTTATTCCATGTTGTTTTACACCAAGCATAGATTTCAACAGATTGTAGCAACCACCTCTCTTTGTTTTCTAGCCTTGCATGAGGACATGCTAATTCTTCAGTTTGGGGGATGAATTGCTACACATGATGAATGTTTTCTACTTTATTTCTCGTTTAAGGAATATAATTTCATTTTTATACAATGCAGAAATTGATTTGCATATATCTTTAAAACTATGAACTGAATTCTTTTGATTTCTGGATAACAAAGAGCTATCATTAAAATACACAAACCCAGATAATTTCATGCTAAATTAGTTCATAAAATTTCGAAAATTATGCACTATCACCTACATCCATTTTGTTTATATCTCATGATCCGTGCATCAAAACGATCTGATTTTTGAGAAAATGGTTAATGAATTTTGTTGTTACTTATATCACATTTTTCTGCAACTTAATATACATATAGTTGAACATCAACTGTAAAAATTGTTATGCCTTCATCAAGATTTCTCAAATTGAATATTCATTATTTGAGGAAAAATTCATTTGTTCCATCCATTTCATGAGTTAGGATGAACAATTTCTTTTTTTTTCTTGGTTAACACATGGGTTTTGTCTTTCGGTTGCATGAGCACATGCAATATATTCAGTTTGGGGGTGTGTTGGGCTGCTAATATGTTATTATTATTATCACTTTTTAACACCTATTTCATCCATTTCTACTCTTCTTTATCATGTCATTTATCATAATTTATCATATAATTCCATTTTATAATTATTTATGCTCTTATGGATAAATATTATTTCTTCTCCTTTATTATTAATAAATTAATGATTATTATGCATGATTTTACCAATGATGGTTTATTAATATATTTTGTAACATCACTCACCATTTTAGCCTCCAAGATATTTTCCAAATTGCAGATTTGATCTCCAACTCATCATCAAATATTCCAACTCAGAAATTCACTGGAATAAGAAGTGGCAGTTTTGCGTTGGACATTCTGGGAAAATGGAGAAGAATCTGGAAAATACGAAACATGGGTTTTGTCTAGAACGGACCGAATTAACTTAAACACAATGGTTTGCCCAAATTCAGTCCGTATAAAGGGAAACGAAAGGTTCTCTAAGGACGATTTTCCCATATTCACTATTGTGGCCATTTTCCAAATTATGTCAATTGCAATACCAAATTTAACTTGCTCCTATTGAATGATTGATGGAAATATATTTTCTTGTTGATCAAGTTGTTGGGAACAATCAAATTTTGTTATGAGGGATCACATTTACTATTTACTTTCTCCTCTTTCTGATTATAAAAGGAGAGCATGTATTTCCATTATGGAGAGATTTCCTTTTGTAATTTTCAGAATTGTTCATTGACTCTTGTTAATTAAAACAAAGTAAGATTTCTTGTAAACTCTGCTACATATGATTAATACATAAATTCGGTTTCTGTTCCATTATTTGATACTGGAGTAGTTCGGTAGTGCTCCACTAGCGGCAAAGGGCCCGGCCCTAGTGGATCCACTTGCCATCTATATTATTATCTTTCGATTATAGTTGTGTGACAGTTTTTATTTATTTTCATTACAGTTTCAAGTTTAATATTTTACTATTTTCTTGCTTTATAATCTTGGTGTGTTGCATTGTTGAATTGCGTTGCTGATCTTTTCCAACATAACAAGAATATTTATTTCTTTATAACTTGTATTGTTATGCTTTGCATTTACAGAGCTTCGCTATTTAGGATTTGTTGTTCATTTCCGTCAAGTAGGATTTGCTATACATTTACATTTGTTTTTTAATTCCATTAAATAGGATTTTCTATTCATTTCCAGTAAATAGAACTGTTGTTCATTTCTGTTAATTAGCTTTACCGTTTATTCCTTTCTTGCAAGAGCTTGGCTTTGCTTTGGAGTGTTATTACAGAGAGCTTGCTTAGTCTATTTTCATTAGCAACATTAGTGAGTTAACACAGTTACCATTTCTATTTAATTGCTTTAGTGTGGAGTGTAATATCATCAACTGTAAAGGACATTGGTTATTTCTACCTACATTCTCAGGTTGATTGTCTTGTTCTTATTTGATTTCATTTACATCAGTTGTCACAGGAAAGAGTTATTACTACTGCATCCTTGACTGATGATTGTTGAGTGAATGATTGGATTTCAGTGCATTTAGTTTCATATTGTTGTAATTAGATTTCATTTTCAAGCATCTATTTATTCTTGTATGTGAAATATATATACTACATTTTAAGAAACATTACTCTCTGGGATTATAGCATGCACATATTATGTACACTCTTGAAATAAGAGGACTTTCCTAGCTTGATAATTAATGTGGCATAAATAGGAGTTTTAAAAGGCACCTTTTAGCACCCAACAATAGACACATGAAACAGGAATCACACAGTCAATTCATCTATAAAGGAATTCAGAGAATTACTTGAATGAATTCTGAGTATTAAAGATAAAAACCACTGCAAATAGAGCACATAAAAGATATAGATAATATAAGCACTGGAAAATTAGTCAGAATATCAAGTTGGTCAAGAAACAAGTCTTTGTATTACTGAAACAATCAATTTACAATAAGTTTCAGTTTTGCCAAAAAATCTCCAACCCTTGACAGATTCGACTCTATGCCCTTCAATAGACTTGTTACATCATGAGATGATCTACCTCTTGGCTAGATTCATCGAATTTTGCCTAATGACACCTTTCATAACCATAAAACATCTACTGAATTACAAAATGACAGCTATCCTACTTGACAGTCCTTTCCTAATACGATTCAAACTGCTCATTATTAAATTTAACAACCTTATCTTCTAAAATAATTATATATTTGACAAGTATGCTTTCACATGTTCGAATTGGGGTGATGGGACTCATCACTACATGACCACTTAATTGATCTCCTCTAAAATTGGAAACAAAACCCTGTTTTTTAGGCAAACTGGTCTTCTTCTTCCACGAATTATTTGGCTGGAATTTTATCTTCATTTCATGGTCTTTATGTGTTGAATAAATTTTTTCATGATCCTTTAACCCTCAGATAATATCTAGCTATCCAAAGATGCTCCAAAACCTGCTAAAAAATCTCTAACACAGTACGCTACGAAAGTAAGACAGTTTCGTAGCGTACTTTCGTAGCACTGAAAAAATGCCATTCATCCTCACTATTTTTTATTCTTTCCTTTGGCATGGTCTTCATCATCCTTAGACACATCTCCCATGCAGATTTCACATCTTGAAATCTCCCAAAACTGCTTCAAAAATAAAAAAATAAAAGCTATAGTAGTTTCGTAGCGTTTTGTTGTCCTTCAAGCCCAGGCACGCAACGAAACCACTGAAAAGTGTTGAAATTCCATATTTTTTGTAATTTGAAAATTGAACCTTCTAAGTGCCAAAACCTTTTTTTTAACATATCTTTAACATTAAAAACCATAAACTAGCTCACCTTATGATCCTTGAGGCATTTCTTCCTCATTTATGATGGGTTGAGCTATTGGCTCTTCAAGCACTGTCATTTTAAGGCCTTTTTTCTCTAACTCCTCATGAATTAGTTCAAGCTGCTCCTAGAGGTCCTTAACCTAGTCTTTCAACCTTCTATTGGTAGCTTTCAAATTTGTGTTAATCCTCCTAACATGTTTGGCCTCTTTCCTCACTAGAATGGTCCATTTAATAAGTTGTTCTGTATTATCCAAAGTCTTGGAAACAATGTCAACATGTTCTTCCCAAATTGCCTTCATCTTTTCAAACTGAATCTTCTCTACACTTTGTTTCCTTGCTTCCCTTTTCATAACAGCAATTTCATGATTGGCCAATTTGAATTTCTCTTCAAGGAGTTATAACTCTATTTTTTCCATCACCGTCTCTTTTCCTTTCTTTGTTTTGCTAATTGTATCTTTCTCTGCAGGTGATGAAAGGTCAATGACCTCCTATGGTGGCTGAACTGTATTAGTAGGTGATGGAACCTATTTATTTCTCTCTAAAAGATACCTAGCATGCCTTGTCATAGGCCTTCTTTCTTGGAACGTAAAACCTACATCTTCTCCCTCAAATTCTGATTTCTTTGCAGATTTAGCCTTTTTTAACTTCTGTCCACCTTCCTCCATGTCCTTAGCCTAAACTATAGGAGTTTCTTCTATGTCAATGGCATGTAAGATATCTTCTAAATTACCTTTAGCTACTGCTTTGTCTTTTGCAGCCATATTTTTCTCTTCTAAGACCATTGTTTGGCTCCTTGTCATCCTTTTTGTTCCTTGTTTACTCACATTTTTTTTTTTTTTGCAGGTAATTTGACCACTTTTGACTTCTGTTTTGCAGGTGAGATATATGGTGTGTCAAAACACTGCAATTTCTCTGGCTCCATCATAGTTGGCTCAATTGGTTCTACTGTTGCAGGTTCACTTGGTTCTGCTATCAATGGTTCACTCTGTTCTGCTGCTAATGGTGATGGAATTCTCTTTGGTTTAGGAGCTCTTGAAGGAGTAAGAGCATCCAACTCAAAACCACTAACAAACAAAAATGATGACCGGTCTTTGCCTAACCTTTGGAGTTCATATAAAACCAACAACTTCATTAAACCATGATAAAATAATGAAGTCTCACTCCCTTCAGACTTTTCTTGGACCTTATCTACCATTTTTGACAAACTTCTATGTAAATAGAGAGGCAGATCAAGGGAAATCTTACTAATAAAGCGCAGAAGTAACTTGAAATGATATTAGTAGACTTTGTGGTATCTCCCTTCACAAGTAAATTACTTTTGGATGATGAGAAGCAATTTTAAGTAGTTTTCCTTTATGCAACTTCTTGGAATAGCATTGGTGAGATCCATTTCAGTATGTTCATGCTTCATAAACTCTTTGCACTGCTCCATGTTAAACTTGAAACCTTTGAAAAACTTCTACTGTCCTCTTGAATCTTTGTAGCATCTGCAATAACCTCTGGTGTGATGGATAGATTGAGCATTCCCATTTTGGTGGTTGTTCCACCGAAATTCAAAGCAACCTCTTTGGAAACCTATGTATGGCAACCTTGTAATTTCTCAAAAAACCGTAAGCAACCTGTCCTTTTGAAAATTTCCACTGTTGTTGGGTCTTCATTGATCAAATTCATATATGTAGGTTCATATCTCAGGCATTAGCCACCCTTGTTTGTCCTTCTTTTTTCTGCCACGTTTTCTTTAATGTCTTCATAGCCTTGCTTGATGATTGTAATGTTCCTAAATTAGCTTCAGTTAATTGGAACATTAATTTTGCCTTGTTCATTTTTGTATTTCATGATTGATGAATAAAATGTAAAATAGGATAAGAAAAACTCCTTAAATCAAAGAATAAATACATGCCCAATGTGAAAAGGGATAAATCTGGGCCTTTTGTAACAAAATCCACTTGTGTGTGAACAGAAATTGGACCAACTTGGAGAACCAGCGCAGTTTTAGAAGAGGGATCCAATGTGAAAGGGGTTAAGTCCATAGAAGTGGTTTAGGGTTTGTGCACCCCTTCAAGTTATAAAAAGGAGGAGAGGGCTCATGTAGAGTTTGTTGATGATATTTCGAAATAGAGGTTGCTTGAGCAACTCTAGCTCTCTAGGATGTTTAGCCTAAGGGAAGAGGATTTCCTGTTTAGCAATCCTCCTACCTTCCTTGAGTAGCTCATGGAGGAGAATGTACTGAAATGAGCCACTATCAGGTTGAAGACCAAGATCCATCTCCAGTAGCAGCGCTGATCCTGATGAGGGTTTTGCAGCTGCTTGAGTTGCAGCAAGTGGTATCCTAGATCTGCAGAGATCTAGTGTTTGGAGGATTTCTCTCTCAAGGAGGGTGTCTTGTGACCACCCGGAAGATGATATCTCTCCCATTTTGTATTCATATCTATATTTTATAGCTTTTACTTCAGTACCATTGAGATACTACACATTCCCTTCCATGAAATACATTTTCTGCATCAAGGTTTTTCATGTAAATTCAGTTGTTTTGAAAATCTGCTCTCAAGTGATTGAGGATTGCCTATCACTTTGTAATTCTTTATAATAGCTGATGTTTTATGGTAATTAAGATCTGATATCATGTATAATAAAATTTATCTTCAGAAATTCTGAGTATTCTGCAATCCTGTAGCTTTAAAATCAAATCTTCTCTTATACATGCATTATTTTGATGAAATCCCAAGGGGATCTTGTGGAGAAGGCTGAGTAGTTTCCATATCTGGTATGGATCTGATGTTTCAGCCATAGATCTATCATAGATCTTATTTTTAACCTACTGCAGCTGAATCTTTAGGAAAATAACGTTGGAATAGTCTGCAGTCTTTTTCTATGCATTGCAGCAACTCATTGCAGGGTTTTTCTTAATGGAAATGTTTTCTTTTATTTGCATAAACCACATGAGCCTCATTCTGATCCTGCATATTGAATTTCTGCATAAACTCATCCAATCCCTTCAGAAATTATTCTCTGCAAGCTTCAACACTTTTCTGCATAATTTAGGTCATGGGAAATCAGGGTTTTTCTTGACTAGTCAGGAAGGAGGAACTTTTTAACATAGTAAAACGCCTTTTTTTTTAGCTTAAATTCTACATGGAAGTCCCTATTAACCTAATATAGCATATTCCAGAACCTTGACCCTTCATTTTACGCATATTTTTTTATACACCTATTTTAGTGCATAAAATGTTGCTTTTCCCCACCTTTCTGATGTTAAAAGCTGAGTAAAGAGTGATGATGTTATTTATATTGGTTGATGAGCATTATAATACATATTTAATGGTATCTTAAGCCATCATACCTGAATAATTCATTTTTCAGGCATGATTTGCTGAGTAAACCCTTTTGGGATATTACCTCTCGACAAGAGTCTATAGACAGAGTCTGAAAAGGGCCAGATAGCCTCTGAATCTCACCCTCTATTTAGAGGTGACATATTCAGTAAATTCCCCTTCATTCAATATCTTTTTTAGATCATAATGTCGATTGTTAATGTCTTAGGAGGAAATATCTCACTGATACCAGTTTGTGGGAGATATGTTTAGTGCATCTAAACCCATTTGTTTCTGATCAGATTGCATAAATAAGTCCCCCACAGCATATTCAAGAGGAACCAAGCTTTGTCCTACATTTTTTTTTCCCATATTTCCTTATGCAGCGTTCCCATTGAGCAGATTGGCAATATTCCTGAAAAAAGGGACATTACAATGGTATCAGAGCATGATGTCTGGCACGGCCTGTGAGATCAAGCTATTAGTGAATTAAGAGCAGAAGCATAGACCAGATTGATGGAGAGGATGAGATTACTCTCATCAATTTTCAGATCAGAGAAGGGCCTCTCCAAGGAGGTTCAGACAATGGAAGAAGAAGGGTGCAGTGAAACTCCAAGAGGGTTTCAAGCAGAAGAAGCTATAGTGAAATTCTTAGAGAATTTCAGGAAGATGAAGGAGTACCTAGTACTTCTTATGAGGTGTGTGAGCATTCAGCCACACAAACTGATTTACAATGTTGTCACATCCCCACTTTCTTGCTGAGAGAAAGAGGAGAAGAAGAAGGAATGACAGAAAAAGAGATTCCCCCACTCTTTTTCCAGACCTTGGAGGATATTCAAGAAAATATCAAGGAGGTTGAGGGGGTAGAGGCTTGTACCAGCGCTGGCACAACCTTGGAGGATCAGCCTTCATGTTCAATGGAGGAAGATTACACAGTTGCAGAAGAAGTTCTTACTCCTACATTTCACCAAGGTATGGTCAAAGATTCATCGGTTTTCATTTCAGCCCATTGCATGGAGAGATCTACATTTCTATGTGCTGCTAATCTAGAACAATAGAATTTCACTGCGTTGTGCAAGACCAGTAAGGGAGGAATAAGTTCTTCCCTTGGAGATATCAAGGGGGCTGCATTTCATAAGCCCTTGAGATGGATAAGGTGCAAAAGCATCAGAATACTGAGAGAATATGGAGAAGAGGGTCAATATCATTCCTATCTGCATGGAGGGTTTTATCCATTCATGTATTCAGTCACCACTAGATGATGTCTCATCTCCTAGAGACATTGCACCAAGGAGGCCACTTGATCAGCAAGAGGAGGTGAGTGCTTCACATGGTGAGGCATTGCTCATTGATTTCAGAGAAGTGGAGACCTTGGGAGGTCTTGATGCAGCGTTGAGAGTCTTGGGTAGGCTCAAGGAGGAGAGAAACAGTCTCTTAATATAATCCACCCCCACTCTCATTTCAGATTCTGCATTGTGGCAGGAGAAACAGGGGAAGGGTAACAACCTTTCCACATCTACATTTACCATGGGAGCTTTGCATGCACATGACTCTTGGGAAGAGTTAAAGAAGTCTCCTCTCTTCTCTTTGAGGATGGAAGGAGGCTCATCTATGAGCTAATCCCTTTGCATGGGCAAAGGCTATGGTAAGGACATTTTTTATTTACTTGTTGATTTACATATTGCTTCCTTAACCATACATGTGTAGAATGTTGCTCCAAGGAGGAGCATTCTTTCTTTGAGGTTGCATGGTCTACTTGAGGCCATAAGAAGTATTGTTGACCTCTCCCTAGGAGGACTTAGGGAGGAATTTTTATTTGGAGGACATGCTCACATTGCCTCATCCATCATTTATTTCTTCCAAGCTTATGAAGAGATTGGGGCAGCATGGAAGTGGTTGGAAGACCACACTTTTCAGCAGTCTCTATTGCAGTTGAGGTCCAAACTGCGTTGGTTGCATATGAGGGATCATTGCCCTTCACATATATTGCATATGGCATCCAACATGATTTCTATTCTTGCTCCCTATGTTGCTGATGTTTCTATTTTTATGAGGAGCATACGTGGGAGAGGAGGAATGATACATTGGATGAATGTATCCATTTGGAAGGCACTCTCCCATATTCATTTGTATTTCAAGAAGAGGAGGGAACTTTTTGTGGCTGCTACATGGTACATTGTATCATATTCTACAAAGGGTCATGCATTGAGTTTGTATCATGAAGGGGAGCCTCTCACATGCGAGGAATTAGAGCAAGACATGTTTTTCTTGATCTCCATTCAGCCAACACTTATTTTCCTCTATCATTTCCAAGCTTTGAAGAAGCTTATTTCAGCAAGCAAGTGGTGGGATGGACACTTATGGTATCATGACTTGAGGCAACAAGATGATGGACAGCGCTGGTCTCAAGGGAGGGACTAATGTTACCATCCAACACATCATATGGCACTTAGGCCACATGTCTTTTGGAGCACATATGGTGAAGATAAATTGTTCACTGTATGCATAAGAGGGTGGGCAAGGAGGCTCACTGGAATCAATGGAGGAGATCATGAAGTTTCAGATTCCTTTTGGCTTCATGGTGACCACATTTTTGCAGCCCAAGATCCACAGCTCCACATCCATCAACAGTGGGAAGAGGGACAACATGAGTTGGATATATTCATCCCTCATCTCCAGCCTTGTAGCCCCTACTCAATGCACATCATGGGGATTAATGATTTTTTTATGAGCTATCAAGGATGGCTCCTTCTATTTGGATGATAGCATGGGTGTGGGAGACACTCATTGGGAAAAATTTTCCCCATGCTCTTCATCACTCCAACCTGATGAGGCCATTGAGCAACAAGAAGATCACCACTTGTACCTCCCATTTCTCATGATGTACACTTGCTAGTTTGCACTTGGAGAAGGTCATTGGAGGGAATATTCATTGCTTATCATTTGCAGCTATGGTGGGATCCATTGATGAGGCCACAGAAAAGGGAAGGAGAAGTCTGGTTCTTCCTTGCAGTTGCTTGAGGACAAGCAACATTTGGGAGGGGGAGACTGTAATGTTCCTAAATTAGCTTCAGCTAATTGGAACATTGATTTTTCCTTGTTCATTTTTGTATTTCATGATTGATGAATAAAATTTAAAGGAGGATAAGAAAAACTCCTTAAATAAAAGAATAAATACATGCCCAATGTGAAAAGGGATAAATCTGGGCCTTTCGTAACAAAATCCACTTGTGTGTGAACAGAAATTGGACCACCTTGGAGAACCAGTGCAGTTTTAGAAGAGGGATCCCATGTGAAAGGGGTTAATTCCATTGAAGTGGTTTAGGGTTTGTACACCCCTTCAAGTTATAAAAAGGAGGAGAGGGCTCATGCAGAGGCTGTTGATGATATTTCTAAATAGAGGTTGCTTGAGCAACTCTAGCTCTATAGGCTATTTAGCCTAAGGGAAGAGGATTTCCTGTTTAGGAATCCTCCCTCCTTCCTTGAGTAGCTCATGGAGGAGAATGTACTAAAATGAGCCACTATCAGGCTAAATACCAAGCTCCATCTCCAGTAGCAGCGCTGATCCTGTTGAGGGTTTTGCAGCCGCCTGAGTTGCAACAAGTGGTATCCTAGATCTATATAGATCTAGTGTTTGGAGGAGTTCTCTCTCAAGGAGGGTGTCTTGTGACCACCCGGAAGAGGATATCTCTCCCATTTTGTATTTAAATCTATATTTTATAGCTTTTACTTCAGTACCATTGAGCTACTGTGTAGTCCCTTCCATGAACTGTGTTTTCTGCATCAAGGGTTTTCATGTAAATTCAGTTGTTGTGCAAATATGCTCTCAAGTGATCGAGGCTTGCCTCTCACTTTGTAATTCCTTATAGTAGCTAATTTTTTATGCTATTTCAGATATAATATCATGTAAAATAAAATTTATCTTCAGAAATTCTAAGTATTATGCAGTCCTATAGATTTAAAGTCAAATCTACTCTTATACATGCATTATTTTGATGAAATCCTAAGGGGATCTTGTGGAGAAGGCTGAGTAGTTTCCAGATCTGGTATGGATATGATGTTTCAGCCATATATCTGTCATATATCTAATTTTTAACCTAATGCAGCTGAATCTTCAGGAAAATAACGCTGGAATAGTCTGCAGTCTTTTTCTATGCATTGCAACAACTCATTGCAGGGTTTTTCTTCATGGAAATGTTTGTTTTTATTTGCATAAACCACATGAGCTTCATTCTAATATTTCATATTGATATTTCTGCATAAACTCAGCCAAGCCCTTCATAAATTACGCTCTGCAAGCTTCAACACTTTTCTGCATAATTTAGGTCATGGGAAATCAAGGTTTTTCTTGACTAGTCGGGAAGGAGGAACTGTTTAACATAGAAAAACGCCTTTTTTTGAGCTAAAATTTGACATAGAAGTCCCTCTTAACCTAATATAACATATTCCAGAACCTTGACCCTTAATTTGAATCATATGTTCTTATACACCTATTTTAGTGCATAAAATGCTGCTTTTCCCCACCTTTCTGATGTTAAAAGCTGAGTAAAGAGTGATACCATTATTTATATTGGTTTCTTAGTGTTCTTAGACATATTATATGGTAGCTAAAGCCATCATACCTGAATAATTCATTTTTTAGGCATGATTTGCTGAGTAAACCCTTTTGGGATATTACCTCTCGACAAGATTCTATAGACAGAGTCTGAAAAGGGTCGTATAGCCTCTGAATCTCACCCTCTATTTAGAGGTGACATATTCAGTAAATTCCCTTTCATTCAATCTCTGGCTTAGATCAGAATGTCGATTGTTAATGTCTTAGGAGGAAATATCTCACTGATACCAGTTTGTGGGAGATCTGTTTAGTGCATCTAAACCCATTTGTTTCTGATGGGATTGCATATATAAGTCCCCCACAGAATATTCAAGAGGAACCAAGCTTTTTCCTACATTTTATTTTCCCATATTTCCTTATGCAATGTTCCCATTGAGCAGATTGGCAATATTCCTGAAAAAAGGGACATTACAATGATTTTCAGCCTCACTTGATAGTGCTCAATGTAAACCTTTGAAAACACCAGCTACAACTTTGGCTTAGTGTAATAGATCTCCAGAGCTCAATATCACATAAGAAGAAATGAAAAATGAGAAATGACTGAATTAGGAAAGGTTTTGAAGTTTTGATGTCTTCTCATGACCCAAGTTGACTCATACATACCTAAATTGATCATGATGACTTCAGACCTAAGCATGTGCCTTGATTTTATCCCTCCATGACTCGAATGGCATCTAACTTACCCTTTCCAAATGATTTCCTGACACCTAGTAGCCAATCTGATAAGGCAGACAGGAAACCGCGCTATCGTAGCATATCTAGTGTAAATTTGGTTGTTTTCACTACGAAACTATTAGCAGTTTCATAGGGAAAAGTGACTTTTCACAGTGTTTTTCACTAAGAAACTATGGTTTCTTGGATAAAATGGTATTTTTGGTACAATACTATTAGAAATTGAAATTAGTCAGAAAATAATTAGTGATGTGACATGAGGGGGTTTGAAAATGAGTGGGTTTAGACCTTAGGGTAAACTTAAACAAGAAAAAGTTAATATTTCCCTTGACCAAGCATATAAAAAATGAATCCTACAACCCTATTTTTGACACATGAACCTATTTGACCTTGTCAAATGATGCTTCATTATTTTGGGTGATAATAGTGGCTCCACTTGGGATGGTGTGCCCCAGTGATACAGCAAAGAACCAGTAGTTCTAGTGATGTTATTCGTTTTCTTGAAAAATCAAAAAACTTTGAAACTACCAAGCTTTTTATTCAAACTCTAATGACCTTTACCTCGGGCTCAAGCTTGATGATTCCGCTTGTCATTATTCACAGAAAAACACATAAAATGTAATATATACAGTGGAATGAATGATCATCATATTTTAAGAAGAGTAGTGCTTCAAAAACCTTCCATTGACAAGCCCTCCAGCAAATGGTTGTCCATCCATCTCCTGCAGAATGTAAGTGTTGTTCCCATGGAATGCAGCTACCTTGAATGGACCCTTCCAAATGTTCTAAAACTTACCATGTTTCCCCTTCTCTTCAATTCTAGCCTCCCATTTCAAAACCACATCTTGGATTTGAAAATTTTCTTCCTTGACCTTCTTGTCTAATGTCTTCTTGATTCTGTTTTAACATTGCTGATTACTATTATGGACTTCCTCCCTCTTCTCTTGCAAAGATATCAGCTGATTGATCCTTCTCTGAATTGCATTTGGCTCCTCCTCCAATCTTTGTAGCAGCTTCATGACAGGCACTCCTAAGAATGTAGGAAAGATAGGTTCAGCTCCATATACCAGCTCATAAGGTGAAGTTCCAATTGACCTCTTTATGCACACTCTATCAGCCCATAGAGCATACTTCAGCTTCAAATGCCATGACCTCTTATTTTCCTACAACACCTTCTATATAATCCTCACAATGCTCTTGTTAGAAGATTCAGCATGACCATTCCCTTGTGGATAATATGCAGTAGAATTCCCAAGAGTAATATAATATTGATGACAAAAACTAATCAGCTTCTTAGACATAAATGCCTGATCATGATCAGTGATGATCTTCATAGGACAGCCAAATCTAGAAAATATATTATTTTCCAAAAATGAAATGATAACAGAATCATTTTCTTGCCTAGTTGGGATTTCCTCGATCCATTTGGTGAATGTAATATTCCCAAATGGGGAATTCAGCAATACAATGCAGATTTGCAGGAAAATAACGCAGATCATATAAGTCAAATTAGGAGGCCAATATGGAGACCTTTCAAATTTATTTATAGCAACAAAATATATGTAAAAGATGGCCCATAAGATGCATAACATGAAATACAAGTCTCCAATAGAATAAAATCCTCAAAAGGAGGTGTTGCAACCATGCATTAAGATTGGAAATTGTTTTACATCGTTATTTATTGGGTTTCAATAGCTGAAGATTACACTTTAGATCTAGAGCAAATAAGTGCAGGAAAAGTCAGATCTATAACAAATCCATACACTATACAGGCTCCTCTTCAGGATCCCCTTGGGATTTTTAGTATTACACCATGTACAGCTTGTAGATATGAGTTTTAAGACTACAGATCTATAGGAATATTCAGATCTGGAATTGGATCTGATTTGATATGAACAAGAGAATGATATTCTCCAATGGATCTCCAAAATGAAGGGTACATCTCCAACACTTGAAAACCAACTCTCTAGATGGTGTGCCAAAAGACCCTGCAACTGAACCTATAGGAATAACATAGATCTGGAATTAAAACTGTGCTATAGGGTTTATAATGTGGTTTGCCATGTGCCAAGATCAGAAAATGAATCTCAATACGTCCAATACTCTCTTCCCACTGAAGTAGAAGTCTCCTCCACTGAAATGGTCTAGATCTGAAGAGATCTAGCCTCCACTTGTTGCAGCTTGCAAAGACAGCCAAACCCTCAATAGGATATATGTTGTAGTTGAAATACGAAGCTTGGCCTTCAGCCAAATAGTGGAAAATAAAATGCAAACTCTTCCAAGAGGCCTCTCAAGGGAAGAGGTGGGATTCCCGATCAGGAACACCCAATTCTAAATAGCATTAATTCTCAGCTAAACAGCAAGAGAATGATATATGTCTAAACAGAAAATATATTCAGAAATATAATGTTCATCAACAACCTTCTCATGCTGCCATCCTCTTCCTTTTATAAGTTAAGAGCTTGCAAACCCAAAACCACCTCTAACGAAATCACTCATTTCACACAAAGCATCTCCATATAAAACTGCGATGTGCCTCATTGATGGCCACTCCTCCATGACAGCATTGTAGATTTGGTCAAGGTTCACCCAGTCAAAATATTCCATCCCCTTTTACACCTAAGGGTGCTTGATTTTGTAGCCAAGATTTAGCCTTTTTACATTTGGCATGGATTTATTCTTTATTAAGGAGTATTATGAACCTCCTTTGCTCTTTTATTATTTAAACAAAGACAGGAAAAAAAAATGAATATTCCAATTATCTTATGACTAATTGGGAATATTACAGTCCTCCCCTCCCAAATGTTTCCTGTCCTCAAGCAACGGATAAGGTGAGTGCTGCAACTCTTCTCCTCCTCCATTGGTGACACCAACATGTGATAAGCTTCCTCCATAAGCTAAGTGTTCACCAATCCAACCCTCCATGAAGTGCTCCTCCAAAGTTCTCATGAGAGGTAAATAATCCATCCCATAAGGAGACAATAGCTCAAATGAAACAAACATGGCTTGCCCAATGTTCTTGTTGAAACATGTAGCATAAGATACATGGATAATATACATCCCATAGGGCACATACATACCTCCCATCCTCCGTCCATGCATTCCCAAAAAAGTACAAGTACATCATCAAAGTATGGGATCAAAATCAAATACATACAAACAGAAATTTGTGCATATGAAGGTGGGTCATAGTCCCACATGTGGAACCAACGCAGTGCATCTCCTGACTGCATTAGATCATGATGTGGTAAGTGGTTTCCCCACCACTTGCTGCCCATGACATATCACCATGGCTTAAAGTGTGAGATATATTTGGTGCCTTAGGAATGCACCCATCATGAAATAAGATCTCCCTTTGTCCACTAAGGGAGTGGTCATGTTCAGAAATTTTTGTGGCCCAAACTTTTCCATGAAGCTTATAAGGTAAAACACTCCTTCTTGGATTTATTGCATGCATATACATGGTAAAAGAATACATACAATCAGAAAATGGAACATTATTTACATGAGTATGTTCTTCACCAACAATCCTCCCTATACAAATGGAGTGGTGCATATATCTATCTCCTTTCTCAAAAGAAGAAAGAGATGGCTAAATTAACTCTTTCATAGAGTCATGTTGCTGCCCCAACTCCACATGGTTCATGCATTCTTGAAAATGTTGATGTAGTTCTCCTTCAAAGTCTTTCCAAGTAAAGCTCCTCATGATGATGTTGTAGATCCTCATGGAATATGTGTGGTTGAAACAGAACTCCTCATAAGCCTTTTGTTGTATCTTCTCCTTGAGTTTGGAGGCTCTAGACAAGAAGACCCTACCATGATAATAGATGACTTCTTCTTGGACTAAATATCACTCTTCATGCAGTTGGTCATCAAGTATCATGCAAGTGTGATGATCCTTGGAATAATCCACCAACAGTTGGGATTTCCAATATGGATCTAAACTCCCCAACATTGACAGTGCTGATGATCTATCAACTAAAATTTTTTTCATGTGGATTATCTTATCCTTGAAATCTCCCATGCCAAAGGTATATTTTGGAATTCCATTCCTTCCATTCTTCTCCTCCCACAACGCGGAATCTAAAATGAGAGTGGGTGATGATGATATTGGGAGAAAATATCTCTCCTCCTTGAGCCTACCCAAGACTCCCAGTGATGTATCCTTTTCTTCCAATGCTCCCATACCTCCCAGATCTATGCTTGGAGCATCATGTTGTGAGAATTCTCCCACAAAATCTGAATCAGGTGGCCTTCCAGGTGGTTTTCCACTAGATAATAGTGTCACATGCAGTAATCTCATGAGCATGATAGATGGGACTGTAAGGTTCTTGCTTCCATTGTGCAAATCCATCTCTTTTCTTTGCATAGAAGTGGTATATGAGGGATATGTATGCATGCCTTTGATCATTTGAGTTTCACCACTCTTCTTGTCCACCCATTCCATTTGCAAATCCTCCCAATCAGTGGTGGATTTTCCTAATGTAATCAACCATTGAACACCCAAAATCACATTGGTGTCAAGTATGTCAACCACAAAGAAGTGATAAATAAATTTATAAGTTCCCATGGTGAGTGAAAGGGATGGGATATAATGCATGCATTGTATTGTTCTATCTGTTGGGACCAAAACAGATAAACCCTCAAAATCATCAGTGGGTATTGCCCTCCTTTGCACTAGTTTGGCATCAATGAAATTGTGGGTAGCCCCACTATCAATCAAACCAGAAACCCTCTGATTCAAGATGGAACCTTGAACTCTTAAGTTCAAGTACTTAGGTACCCCTCTCAAAGATGCAAGAGCCCCTCTAATAGGAGAAAATGCTCCATTCCCATCTCTTGATGCTGTTGGATCTCCTCCTGTAGTGTCAGTGCTATGACCTCTTCTTGGTTCATCTTCTTCTTCCTCATAATTTGAGAAGACCTCTATGTAATATGATTTCACAGCACATCTATGTCCAGGTTCCCATGATTATTGGCAAGTGAAGCAAATCTTCCTTCTCCTTAGATCTCTCTGGAATTCATCATCAAGAGGCTTCTTGTATGAGCTCTCCTTGGAAGGAGTAGCTTTTTCTTCCTTTCCCTTTGAAGGAAAAGAGGACTTATGCTGAAAATTTGCCTTTTCTTTTGGCAAGGCATCTTGAAGGTCTCTAGCCTTTTCAATAACATCATGTAGGGTAGTGAGCTTGGTAGATTTAACCAACCCATGAAGAGGTTCATCTAAGCCATCAATGAACATGTACACCCTTATTTCTGCAGACAAATCAGGAACCATAATAGATAATCTTAAAAATTCAGAAATGTAAGTTTCGGTATTACCTGATTGTTTCAACTTTTCAAGGCTCATGAATGGTGCCTCTAGATCTCTTCTATCAAATCTTTCCACCAGCTTTCTAGTGAGCTCTGAATAAGCAGTCATATTTGCATGACCCAATGTTGACAAACCATGGAACCACCAGTCATGTGCTTCACCTTCAAGGTGCAGCGCTGCAATCTTGATAGCCTCCATCTCTGGAACCTTATTCAATTGAAATTATATTTCAATTTTTTCTACCCAAGATTTGGCAGAACACTTGGATGGCCCATCAAAGTTGGGTAAAAATAATATTCCCATAGTGTGGCATCGATCATGATTCTGAATGAATCCCCCACCTCTATGATGATGCATTGGTCTTCTATTGTTCTTGGTGTGAAAAAACTCTTGAAAACTCAAGTGGTCTTTGAATCTCTGATTTTGAGACTCATATTCTTCAAAATAGTCTTCAAGGGATTCATGCTCTTGAAACCCTTCATTTCCCAAGCCAAAAAGGTAGGCATGGTAGAGCGTTTGGAAACTTGTGGCTGATGCACTGGTTGATCATTCCAGTGATGAGACATGCTAGAGCCTTCTCCAAGATGGAATCCTTTAGGGGATTCTTTGATTCTGTCCATTCTCATCTCTTTGATCTCTCTAGCAAGATCTTGCATGGCTCTAAGAACGATCTTAGGAAAATCCTTTTCTTCATCTTCACCTCTAGATAAAGGGGCTTTACCCTTGTCTTCATTTTCATTTTTGTAATCAAATTTATTTTGTCTTCTCTTTAGATACCTCTTCTCTCTGTCAATAAGAGGCTCTTCTTATTCAGAATACATATTGGCTTCTTAGAAAGCACAGGATATGCCAAGATGATGCTTTGATACCACTGTAATATTCCCAAATGGGGAATGCAGCGATACAATGCAGATTTGCAGGAAAATAACGTATATCATCAAAGTCAAAGAAGGAGGCCAATATGGAGACCTTTCAAATGCATTTACAATAGAAAAATAGATGTAAAAGATGGCCCATAAGATGCATAACATGAAATACAAGTCTCCAATAGAAGAAAAGCCTCAAAAGGAGGTGTTGCAACCATGTATTAAGACTGTAAATTTCTTTACAACGTCATTTATTAGGCTACACCAGCTGAATATTACACTTTAGATCTAGAGCAAATAACTGCAGGAAAATTCAGATCTATAAAAGATCCATACACTATATAGGCTCCTCTTCAAAATCCCCTTGGATTTTTTAGCATTACACCATGTACAACTTGTAGATCTGAGTTTTAATATTGTAGATCTGCAGAAATAGTCAGATCTGGAATTGAATCTGATCTAATATGAACAAGAGAATGATCTCCTCCAATTTATCTCCAAAATGAAGGGCAGATCCCCAACGCTTCAAAACCAACTCTCTAGATGGTGTGCCAAAAGACCCTGCAACTGCACATACAGGAATAACGTAGATCTGGAAGTAAAATTGCATTGTAGGGTTTAGAATGTGGTTGGCCACGTGCCAAGATCAGAAAATGAAGCTCAATACATCCAATACTCTCCTCCCAATGAAGTAGAAGTCTCCTCCATTGAAAAGGAGCACTGAAATGGTCTAGATCTGAAGAGATCTAGCCTCCACTCGCTGCAACTTGCAAAGACAACCAAACCCTCAACAGGATCTATGTTATAGTTGAAAGAAGAAGCTTGGCCTTTAGCCAGATAGTGGACAATACAATGAAAACTCTTCCAAGAGGCCTCTCAAGGGAAGAGGTGGGATTCCCGATCAAGAACACCCAATGCTAAACATCATTAATTCTTAGCTAAACAGCAAGAGAATGATATATGTCTAAACAGACAACATATTCAAAAATATAATGGTCATCAACAATATTCTCATGTTTCCATCCTATTCCTTTTATAAGTTAAGAGTTTGCAAACCCTAAACCACCTCCAATGAAATCACTCCTTTCACACAAAGCATCTCCATTTAAAACTATGTTGTGCCTCATTGATGGCCACTCCTCCATGACAGCACTATAGATTTGGTTAAGGTTGACCTAGTCAAAATATTCCAGCCCCTTTGACACCTAAGGGTGCTTGATTTAGCAGCCAATATTTAGCCTTTTTACATTTGGCATGGATTTATTCTTTATTAAGGATTATTATGAACCTCCTTTGCTCTTTTATTCTTTAAACAAAGATAGGAAACAAAAATGAATATTCCAATTAGCTTATGACTAACTGGGAATATTACAGTGAAATAGTCAGTTGTTGTCAGAATCCAGCGATGATGACTTGATTATGATGGATGAATTACACCAATAAAATCTAGCCCCCACTGCTGAAATGGAGCCTCAACATAAATAGGCATCAAGGGTAAGGGTACAAGCTTATTCTTACCATCAAAAATCTGTCATTCATGGCAGGCAGCAATATTTTTGTAGACATCTTTAAACATTGTAGGCCAATAATACCCTGCTCTGAGAATCTTTTTTGTTGTATCCTTCCAATAATGATGACCTCCACAATCTCATTTTTGGAACTTCTCAATCACTTTATCAGCCTCCTCTTCCAGCAAACAATTCAACAAAATACCATTGGTATCCTCAATACAGATTTTTGTCAATGATGCAATATCTCAAGGAATTTAGCTTCACAAATCTTGCCTTGGACTTTTTCAACTCAGCAAGTGCTTTATGATGATGTAATAAAAAAAATATGTCCTTGTACCAATCTGAAATTATGTACCTTTCTTTAATGGGGATCAACTCTTCCTCTTCATATGAAATTTCTGAAATTTCTGCAATTAAATTCATGTCAATACAGTCAAAGTTTGACTGTGCCATCAGATTTTCTAGACCTTGTCCTTTGACCAATTTTTTTGGCTTGATCTCTATATCATATACCAACAAGTTATCAATCCATTTCCCCCTCTTACCATCAGGATCAGCTTGAGTTAGGATGTCTTTCACAATAACATTAGGAACAAAAACTATAATATGAGAATGCAGAATGTAAATTCTGAAATCTTTGATGGCCTTAACCAAGGCATAAGCTTGCTTCTCTAAGATGTTGTATTTCATCTCTAAGTTAATGAATGTTCTAATAAAAAATGAAATGGGCTTCTCAGTACCTTGTTGTCCTTTCTGCAACAAAACTCCAGCAATTGTATTTTCTAATACAAAAGTAAAAACCAGAAATTCTTTTGAAAAATCCGAGCTGATCAACACTAGTGCTTGGGTGAGTGCCTTTTTAATCTACTAAAATGAGTGTTTTTCTTCTGCTATCCACTTGATGTCGGCTCCTTTATTTAGCATCCTTGTTATGTCCTTTACAATCTCAGCAAAATTAGGAATAAACCTCCTCACAAAATTTACCTTTCCAAGAAGATATTGAATCTCCTTTCTGCTCCTAGGAAAATCCACTTTCTGAATTGCATTGACCCTATTTGGGTCAATCTTAATCCCATATTTAGAAATAATGTTTCCAAGTAATTTACCTAAAGTTAAAGAAAAAATACTTTTGGTGGGATTGAGAGAAATTCCAAACCTTCTACACTTCAGCAAAATTCTTTCTATGTGCTTCAAGTGATCTTCTCCCCTCCTTTACAAGACTGTTATGTCATCTAAATAGACAACCACCATTTTTTCCTTCTCCTTAGCAAAAGCAATGTCCATTTCTCTTTGAAAGGTAGCTCCTGCATTCATCAAAAAAAAAGGCATCTTGGCATACATGAATGTGTCCCATGGTGTGGTAAAGGTTGTTTTTCTTGATCTTCCAGATGCACAAGTATCTTATTGTAGCATGAAAAACCATCAAGCATAGACATCCTTTGGGAACCAACAATGTTCTGCAAAATTTGGTCCATCTTTGGGAGAGGGTAGTTGTCCTTCAGAGAGGCTTTGTTCAAGTTTCTGAAATCAATGCATATTCTGATTTCTCCACTCTTTTTTCTGACTAGAACCAAGTTTGCAAGACACTTTGAGAATCTGATTGGAACAATGATTTTGGCATCAAAGAGTTTCTTGATTTCCTTCTCAATCAGAGGCATGAGAAGTGGATTAATCCTCCTCAACTTCATTTTCTTTAATGGGAATAATATGTTGAATGATAGTGGGGTCAACATATGTTGAATGAATGATATGGAATTAATCCATGTTTGAACATATGTATGCATCCTGATGGAGGATAATTGAAATCTGTAAGAAACCCTATAAGGGGATTAATGGTGCTTTGTATGTAGTTCAAGGAACCGATGTTAATACGGTCGACTATGTATCCCAAACTGGTAGACAATGGAGTTATATACATTCGTTGAATATAAGACTGAAGGTAAATTGGGATCAATGTTGGGGAGTGATCTCGGAATTGTCTGTGCCTTTATTGAATTGAGGAAGTGTAATATATGAACGTGTTCTTGATGAAGGAATTGTGAATTCCTGCAACCAACACAGAACTCGGTGACTCGTACTTTCATTGGAACAACTCTTTGGAATTACGAACAATCCGAAAGGATTTCATCGGAGCTGTATAACAGTAATTGTGGTTATATGAACTGATAACGCAGAGAAACGAATTAGCGAAAGTACGCTGACGAAACCTGGAGTAGAGGAGCGGAACCGTGACCAAGTGAACAGTAAAGGCGGTTTATGGTTTTCATCACACCACCTATGCAGAGTAAGCAGTATTTGAGGAGTTGGGAGTGATTCCATAGATCATTCGCCACGTGGCGAGGTGGACCCACGGAAAACCGCTTGTCATTGTGCGCCATCGTGCGTTATTGTTCGACCCAGGATGCCCAGCGATATTGATACATACTATTGATCTGGGAAGATTCCATCGGACGGTGGGCGTGGTTGGAAGGTGCATGAAGGATAACCTAAGTACGGCGCGCAATCATGCATTATTGCCCGAGCGATATCTGTCGGATTGGATGTTGCGGCGCGATGAAACGTGAGCCCTCTGATCGGATCGATTGTTAGCGATGGGATCCAGTTTAATTTATATTGCTTGATTTAAAAGCCATTTGATAAAAGAGCTGGTGATTAATATAAAGTTATATTATATAATTTAAATTTCCAAAGGTTTTGGATAATGTTTATTTATCAAATTCTACGAATTTGATAAATAAAATTCCAATAAAAGAAGGAATACCATCAGCAGCTTGGTGTTTTTGACTCATGGTTTTACTAAAGGCAAAACTACATAAGGAGAAGAGAAATAGATTACGAATCGTGCATGCGAAAGGGTGGTGAATGAAGGAATTTCTCTAAGAAATATCTGCATGGACGAACTCTATTCTTAATTGATATATCTGATGCACCTATGGATATGATCTAGAAATGATGAAACTCTACGATGGTCGGAAAAATAAATGAGGAAGACCTGACAGAAGTTTGATGAAGAAATTGAAGAAAGATGATGGATGTGAGGGTTGAAGCCTTCTGTATGAAAGTGAAAGTATCCTGTCAGTAGAAGCTGGCGTTAAAATCAGGGGGTTGGAGCTCCCTTCCAGTAGTGGCTGGAGAACGAGAGAAGGTTGTAGCCTTTCTGCAGGTGGGTGCCTGCGTGCTGGTATAAGTCTGCGCCAGCATAAAATTGTAAGAAGTTTTCTTTATAATGAAAATTGAAGACTGAGATAACAACAGCGGTGGTTTTCTCCCGAATTGAGTTTCCACCTTAAATACTAGTGTTCATATGTGTGGCTTATGTTTGATGGTTTTTTTTGTTACTTTTGTTCGTACTTACTGCTTACTCTACATCTGATGAATGAATGATGCAATGACCTAAGTAAATACATAATAAGATCTCTGGACATAGAAATTGGATTCATTAAAGTAGCATATGGTTTTAAGAGAAAGAAAAGTAAAAAAATTTCATCCCTAAATACTGATTCACCCCCCCCCCCCTCCGCCCCTCTCAGTATTTTTCCCAACAGAAGCACTACCATTGTTGAAGACAATGGATCAAGATCTATATCATCATCATTGTATATACCATATTATTTTGATCAGAGTTCAAATACACAGTCATTCAAGTTTGGGGCCCGAGGTGAAGGCTATAAAACTTGGATGATATGCGTATGGTTTGGTTTTATTTCAGTTTTCAGTCTTAGTCTTGATTCAAAGTCAGTTTTCATTTCTATCAGTTTTCAGCATTTTTTGACTCCATGCCCAATGGATAAGGCGACTTGGTCTACGGTGTTCTTGGCACCTCCTAGGAGCTACCATCCCCATTGGATCCAATGTTAGTGTCAATCTATTCATACTACCATCAGTGATCAAAACTTCTCTTTTGCATTTGCATATTAGGAGTCTCATACCGAATAAATTTCACCATTCCGCTAGGTCATGGATTCATTGATGGTAGTAATTTTTCATCAGTTTTCCCTCATGAGGTACTTGTTGATTCTCCTCTCTATGGTCTTTGATCATGAGTCACGTTCACTTTCAAAAATCATGTCATTAGGTCATAGGATGGGTCTCATTAGTTTCTAGGGTCTCACCATGGTCAAATTAATGAGTCAAATGTCAATAAATATCAGCAAGGTCATGAGGAATTCAATAAACTCAAAGTCACAGCACCTAGAAGATCAAAGAGATATTTTATTCAGCTTGATGTAATTTTCACCTCAAAACCATGTTTTGAGGTGAAAACATGATATTTTTCCGTTATTATCATTCATTATGTAATTTTATGTCATCATATGTAATAAGTCACAATTCAGAAGCTGCCATCTCCACAAGATCATCGCCCTGCCTTCATAGAAGACTTCCATAGCATGTTCAGTGCCAAATAATCTTCCAAGTAGATCCATCAGAAAGATCCCGGAAAGAGCTTTCCAACGGTATATTACACTCTTAAAGCTAACTTCTGGATTGAAATTTATGCTTAAGTGAAGTAAAGGTCCCCTATATCCTCAAAAAACCCCTATTTCCCATTTTCCCATAAACCCTATGTTTAAAGTTTTATATTTTCCATATAAAATCCCTTTTTCCTCCCTCCGATTATAGAATTGCATTATAAAATTATTTAAAATACATATGTGATTAACCACTTCCCCTCCACATCCCATTAAAACTTTATAATAACATTGAAACATCGTATTATAAAGTTTCGTTCCAAACCACTTCCCCACCATACTTTGCAACTTTTTATCAAAGTTATATTATAAAAATTTTTTGCCTCAAGTCCCTATCCCTTCACATCACAAATTTTATAAGTATGCCCCGACTAGCCCATCGCAAGAACTTCTGATGTGATTACATCGAATGGCTCCCGATTATAAACCTCTGATCTCTCCCCTCCAATTCACTTTCGCCGATGGACCGCTCTCAATTATCCCTCAACCATTGATTTTCCTCTCCGATTCACTCTCGTCGATGGCCTGCTCCCAATTATCCCTCATCCATTGATTTTCCCCTCCGATCCGATGGCCCACAACCAATTGGGCCATCGGCAATCGGCAATTCCATATATAACATCTTTCTCTGCCCTCTCCCCGATCTCTGATCCCGATTGGCCCTCGGGCCCACCATAAATTCTCCGCTCATTTATTTTATATCGTTTTATGTAAGTATTTTCCCATCGCCTCTTTTCAAATCTCATCGGCAAAGTTTCATTGTATAATATATTTTTCCCTGCTCCTGATCTCGATTCCGATTTTGATTCATTGACCCGGTCCCACCATATTACCCTCCACCTTTTCACATTCAAATGGTCATTTTCTTTTGTAAATATTAAATTTCATTTTATTTTGAGTTACAAAGGATTTCCCCACTCTATGGTTAATTACCCATCAGGCCTATGCCAATCTCATCAGAGGTTCTCCCTCATACATATGCTCCTTGTCCCGCTCCAATTCCGATTCCGACGGCGCCGTTGAAAAGTGTATTTTCAAAGTTTTTATTATATATTATATCACCCCTTTTCCCATTCATCCCGATTGCGATTGCGATAAGAGTCCCGCCTCCTTTCCCTTCTCCTTTCCCATTCAAAATTAATTTTTCCCTTCACCGAAAGCATTATTTCATTCTAGTTTTATTTCAAAGTATTTTTATAAAAGTCGTTTTTCTTCAAACGAATAATGGAAAGCAAAGGAAACAAACAGCTGGCCGTGAGCTTGAATTAAATCAAAGATGTCTACAGTAGCAGAGAAAATAGGATCTGATTGCCTATTTTAGTATTCAACAGCGAAACTGTGAAATCTGCCCATTAATCAAATGTAATATTGTTCCTTCTTTAGGGCAGATTGTTAGATTTCTTTTCTATTATTAGTTTTCAGTTCTTCAGCTGTTAGAACAGCTCCCTTTTTCTGTGGATCTATGTTCCCACATTTCAATGTATTTAATGTAATTGTAAATCATTTGTAAAGGGGTCTGAAGTCTGTAATTCAGCAGTAGGGGAATAGTGTGGAAGAAAATCTCTGCGCTCCATTGTACAGTTTGACAGGGATTAATAAGAGATGCAGCTCTGATTTGTGGGATCCATGTGGTATGAGATTTATCATTTTTTTTTCTCTTTTGTTTCATATGTGAATTGTTATGTTTCACCTCTCATCCATAAACATTTCCCGTTGAATGCTTTTAAGATAGAAAGGTAGAATCCATTTTATATGCTTTGCCTTGGGAAATCATTCATACTCTGTGTCTTTCTTCTGTTTGAATAGGATCCATTTATTGTGCCATTTTAAACTCCTCGCTAGTCTTTCCATCCCATCCTTATTAAATTTTAATTGCTAAATATCCCGCCTATCTTGCCCCATGAAATACTTTGTGTCCTGATTTAATCCCCAGTTTCAAACTGTCCCATTTTATCCCACACATCCCTGAAATTAATTTGTTTTATTAAACCTTTTCCTATAATTTTATCTAGCCTAATATCAGTCCACTATTGTGTTTTATTGAATATCCATTTCATGGAGAGAGCCCTCTCCTGTCCTTGTAGGGCTAGCTACAAGGCTGAGCATGGTTTAGTTGTTACCCCATTTTTCCCTTTTTAGCCTGGGGTCCAATTTGGGTGCTAACATAGTAGAAAAGACAAATTCTCCTCTTCTTGTAGCGAAATTGTGTATGTTGGCATACTCTAGAATGTTGGAATAGAAGTCAGAGAAGGGATTTTTGGGGAACTTGGAGCTTTCAAAGAAGTTTACTAAATACAAATAACAATCCTATTTTACTAATAGAATATATATACTAATTCTAATTAACCAAAGTCATTAACCAATTACAAACTAGCTAATATGCAAACTTTAAAAACAAAAGTGCATAGAAGCAAATGGATGAAAAATAATCTATAAATGATGCATGCATGAACATAGATAAATTTTTTAGTATTAGACCAAAGAAGCCATGTATATAATGACAAGATAAATCTAGACCTCAACTCTATAAACAAGACTATTTTAAATGGAAATAGCCATAAAACGAAACTACACTAAATGCATGAAGGAGAAAAAAGTGAAAGAGGGGCTTGAGTACCTAGGGTTGGGCCCTAACCAAAGAAAACTCAAGTCCCTTTATATATGGATAAAATTGAAAATAATATGGATTTAAGTCACTTTCAAAATATTTCATACATAACAAAATACCAAGCAAAGAAGCCCACTATTCCTTGAAGTATATTATTCACTAATTCAAACTTCCCATTGGGATATTATGCCCTTTTATTTATACAGAAAGAATTGAGGGAAATCCCCCTTGAAGAGAGTGACTACTTCCCTCCAAAACTACTATAAAATTGGATCTGGTCCCCAACATGAGAAATATTTATTAAATACTAAAATGTGGCTTCTCCTGTAGCATGGAACACATCCCTAGATATTCTCAATCAATGGAGCTCCAGAATCTATTCAATAACGTCAAATATCCCATTCATTTATTATCCATCCTGTAGCATCCCGTGGCAGGGAAAAGCCCCTAAATTCTCTCACTATATAGATATTTAGATTTCACTCAATATTCTCTTAATATTATGAAAAAATACATAATATTAGGCACATAATAGGCAAGGGGAAATCAAATTCTTAGGGACCCATTAATACTATGAATTAAATCTGTAATGTGAAAGTAAAGGGGCTAAAAAAAATTTTAACTATTTAAGAAACACCAAATGGGCCTTATAAAATATCTAATTCTGGGGCCTATCATGTCCCCCTACTGAAAATTTTGCTCATCTCTGAGCAACTCAACCCTTTTTCTTGTCCTCCATATGCCTCTACTATTGTGGTGTCATTGGCTTGCTTATTCCCTGATCTGTATACTGGTGTACTTCCTGTTCTTCTTGCCACTCCACTATCTGCACATCCACTCCTTTATTTTCACCAGAACATCACTTTAAACAACTGCTCAGTCAATGCCTCATTTACCACATCATATTTACTGTTTTTCTTATAAAAAAATCAGATTGTATAATTTATAGAGTTCTTTCTTCTAACAATTTAGGGGTTTCCATTAAGTTCTATGTTGTATAGTGTTGAGGAGAGATGTGTTTTAACCTCCATCCTAATTATTCCCTCATTTATTTGAAGTTTTCATTAGATTTAGCCTCTTGTAACACTCTATATTCTTCCTGTAGCACCTAGTACATAATCCTCTTGGCTTCATGTACAAAATCCTGTAGCACCCAATACAAAATCTTGTTGGAATCCTATGCAAAATCCTGTAGCACCATGTTTTGACTAAAAAAGAAGTGTTTCCTGATCCTTTGTCCTAGTGCACTCCTGTGGGTAAATTAGTGATCTTGCTTATGTCATTTTCATTAAAATGGATCTCCAATTCTCTTATTGTTATCACAAAGACTTAGTCAAATTTTCAAAGAATCCCATCCTATTGTAAACTTGGAAAATGGTGAGCACTTGAGGGTGTTGATGGATCCTTGAGGGATCCATAGGTTCCATTCAATTAAAACCCCATCCTGTTGTCGACAGATATTGTCGCTCCTAGAGACAGCCTAGAGTTGCCATAGACCAGTGCCTAGGACATCTTATCATAGCAAGGAGCACATAATATAACTTGGGTGTCAATCCAAAAGGCTCTCCTTGCTATCTCTTGTAAAACAAGGAAATGGATTTAAATGGGACCAGAACTTACAGAAACTGCCACAGGGAAAGTAATGCTATAGAGACAAGATGCAAAGCTCTAACACAATAGCATCAGACAGTTAAGAGACAATTTACAATAGAGAGGGCCGAATCAAGTAATATGCCACATAAATCAAATATCAGAAGGTGTATGTAGTGAAATAAATATAAGAAGATATTAGGTAACTTTGGTCTGATACCCAGATACACAACAGAACCATATATGGGATTATCATTCTAAGAATCCATACATGACAATGGCGTTTTAAAAGCACCTTCCCTAAGCAACTAATATAGCAGAAAGATGGATGAAATGAACATGAAATAGCATATCATGCCTGGGCCATATTTAAAGCGCTTGACTGATCCAAGTATGGGTATCAACTAGGATAAATCCTTACCTAAAATCAGTGAGCCACTCACATTCCAGTACATGATACAAGAAGATGGGTGAAATGAAATGTTGTATTAAACACATAAAAGGAAGTTACATAATGTGGGATACCAAAGACCAGAATCCTCTAATACAGATAGAAATCCTCCTCACTGAGACCCTACGGGCTCTGAGCCTTCATACCAGAGCTTATACAAAATGTATACAAAAAATGCCTTTCACTGCACAATTATCTGATAAAAATCTGGAACCTCTACAATGTCTTTCTTCCTCCCTTTTATAGAGGAAGGAGAAGAGAAACTAACCAAAGAAGTAGGTGAAAACAATTAATTGTTTTATTAAAACAAAATGACGGAAACATTTGCACCCATATTGCTAAATGACTAGGTAATACTATCTGTACTTGACAACCTGCTTGCAAAAATAAATGCACTAGGCAGAAAATCTCTTTAGGAACATGGTATAGAGATAGATTCATATGAATATTTTGTCCTTTCCCGAAGAAAATTTGGCTGAAAATAAAACCTGGAGGGTATTGTTTTTTGTGCTGGGTACCCTCGGCCATCTAATCTTTAAATTTGAGCTTGAAACATTGAATGCTGATTGTTGAGTTTCCTCATCTTCCACTGATATTTCTTATCAGCACCATTAAATCCCCATCCGCAAAATCTTTTTTTTGAATGGCTCCGGAGGGTCTGATAGATTTCGAACCTTGTTGTTTTAATGAGAGTCGTGTCATGGCAGCTACCCAGGGCTTTCCTTCATAAATTCTTCCTCTCCAAGCCGATCCTTAGATGCATCTTCGATTTTTTTAAAGGAGGCAGAGATTAATGGTGATTTCTTGTCGCTACAACCTGCAAAACCCACAAACACATTAAAGAAACCAGACACAAGGGTGGTGGACGCGGCTGTGACCACAGAATGATGATGCAGACTGTGAGAAATGGTGAGGAGATGCAGGGTGGCAATGAAATATAGAGTGGAACGACGATGAATGAACGAGGCGAAGATACATAACATAAACATTGTAATATGACACGTAAACAGAGTATATGAATGGTGGAGGCGAACGCAAATGACACGTGGGCGTACGAAAGGCTAAGCAGAAGGGACGATGTGGAGGCGGACTTGGTTAGTGAGTGGGGTGTGTAAATGATTCTGGGTCATACGATCCAAAAATGAAATCAACGGTCGAAACTTAATCAGAGGGAAATGGAATGGCGGGCCCGGAGTGCCGTATACTTAAATTAAAACTCGTGTAGCTTCAAAAAATAATCGCCATTGGATGAAGGCTTATAGATCTGACAGTTCACGTTAATGTCTCTACGCGTCCGAGATCGAACGTTAACGGGCAAAATGGGGCGGTATTGGAATAGTGGCCTGGGACGCGTGGCGCCTGCTGAATGGAATCACTACCATTTGAGAGAAACCACCAGCCCTTCGAAAGTGGTGCGGGGAAAACAGGCCAATTTCTGAGCGGTGGTTTTAGGGCACGGGGACAACAAAGGTAATGCACTGTGGTGCGTTAATCTCTGTTTAATCGAATGGCTCAGAGTGCACCCGATGGCCCTATATGGTAAGCGCCTTTGGGACTAGCGCTTGGTTCTAAGCTCTGATCAAGTGGACAATAAGATTTTAGGGGTTGGGACTGAAAGGGGCTGGACCTCTTATGACTTCGAATGCATATTTGTGGCTTTTCTTATGCATTTCAGGGGGCGGAAAAGGTAACGGTAAGTGAGAAATGAATTTGCCTTGATAGGGAATTTGAAAGGTTCAAGCGGGGTTAATGGCCAAAAATTTGATGAGGGTTGGCGTGGTCAACATTGGCTCCATCTGGGGACGGCACGTTCGTCCCTGGACGTGTTGAGAACTCGCAGACCCTTTGATCATCTTTTTGTGCAGACTCTGCCCTTCAAAACCCTTTCTCTTCATGGTTCATTATAACACCCGCATCATTCAATCAGTAATAAAACAAAAATTAATATACAATATGATACAATAAGGCCACCTCGACCTGAATCAGAATTGGAGGTAGGGTTTTAGAAATTGGCCGTTTACAGGGGCATCCAACAAGTCACCCTGTAAATTCTCCAATGTGAACATATTATTGCCTCCCTATTCCACAATTTTAAATGGGCCAAACCATAGAGGGTCAAACTTAGCATGCTTTCCTTTTTCGGCCCTCCTTACATCCCATCTGAGCACCAGATCACCAATCTACAATTTTTTGTCTTTAGCATGTTGATCGAATATGTGTTTCATTTTCTCCTGATATTCAGCTAATCTCTGGTTCACTTGGTTCCATGTTTCCTCTAATTCCACCAACTGATTTATTCTTCTGACCATATCATCAGGTTCCTCCTGACTGTCTTGCATGAAACGTGCCACTGGTAAGGCTAGCTGCACAGGAAACACTGCTGCTCATCCATATACCAATTCATATGGAGATTTCCCAGTTGCTCTCTTACTGGTGATCCTATTAGCCCATAGAGAAAATTTCAATTAGGAATCCCAATTTTTCTAATTTTCATTTATAGTTTTCTTCAAGGCCCTCACCAGAGTTTTGTTAGAAGACTCTGCCAAACCATTTCCCTGTGGATAATGAGTTGTGGAGTGATGAAGTGCAATATTATATTGTTGACAGAAATTCACAAATTTTGCAGATTTGAAGGCCTGTGCGTTATCACTCACTATTTTAGCAGGACAGCCAAACCTGGATATGATGTTTTCTTCCATGAACTTTATGATGACAGCGTCAGTAGCATTCCTTGCAGGTATGGCTTCCACCCATTTTGTAAAGTAATATGTGGCTGTTAATATCCATTTATGTTGTCCACTTGATGGGGGATGTATTTCTCCAATAAAATCTGTTCCCCATTGTTGAAAAGGCTCATTCACATGAACTGGGATCAAGGGCAAAGCTGCTAGTTTTTGCCTTTCAGCAAATTTCTAACACTTATCACATGCTCTGACCCAGTAAAAACATCTCCAAATAATTTTTGCCAGTAGAAACCAGCCGTTAAGATTTTATGAGCTGTGGCCCTCCAGTTATAGTGTCCTCCACAGATTCCTTCATGAAATTCCGTCATTATACTTTCTACTTCATCCTCTATGAGGCACAATAATAGGATGCCTGAAGGGTCCCTCCAATACAGTTGTCCACTAGCTACTATATACTTTTGTGATTTTAGTCTTAATGCTCTGTATTTTGTTTTATCACAACTTGGAGGACAGCTGAGTGTTAGGAGGTATTCTACTATCTCCTTATACCATGGACTGGTGAGGTATTTTATATGTGCTTTTTGAGTGGCTACCTCCAGTCCTTGTTGTTCTTTTTCATTCTCAGACTCCCCACTTGCTATCATGGTCAAATTCATTCCCAGAGCCTGATAGTTTGATTCAGATAGAATTTTTGTGAGCCCTTGTCCTTTGATCAACTTGGTAGGGCAGATATCTAGATCATACTCCTGTATTTTAGCAATCCACCTTCCCCTTTTTCCTTCACTGTCTCCCTGAATAAGAATGTCTTTAACAACTGTTGTGGGGACAAATGTAGTAATGTGGGATTGCAAAATGTACACGCGAAATGCTTTTAGGGATTTTACTAGGGCATATGCCTGCTTCTCTAATATGTTATATTTTAGTTTTGCATCGTGAAGCACCTAACTGAAAAAGGCAACAGGCTGCTCATATCCTTCTTCGTTTTTCTATAATAACACTCCAGCTACTGTATGTGGTGATGCAAAGGAAAAGATCATAAATGGCTTTGCATAATCCGGTCCAGCTAGCACAAGAGCTTCAGCAAATGCCTGTTTTATCCTGGTGAATGCCTCTCTAGATTCCTGAGACCATTTTACTTCATTGCTCTTTTTTAGCATGTCTGTTATATGCCTAACTATCTCAGCATAGTTAGGAATAAACCTTCTCAGGAAATTCATCCGGCCTAAAAATACCTGTACTTCTTTCTTATTCCTGGGAAGAGGGATACCATTTATTATTTCTACTCTTTTAGGGTCTATTTTCACTCCATATTTAGTTACAATATGACCCAAAAGTTTTCCTTCCTCTAATGCAAATAAATACTTTTGTGGATTAAGAGAAAGGCCATACCTTCTGCATTTTTCAAAAGTTCTTCGTAAATGCTCAATATGTTCAGCATCATTTTTTGAAAACATTGTAATATCATCAAGGTACACCACCAAAAATTTATCCTGCTCCCCAACAAAAGAAATTTCCATCACCCTCTGAAAATTTTCCCTTGCATTAATCAATCCAAAAGGCATCCTGGCATACATAAATCTTCCCCATGGTGTAGTGAAAGCAGTCTTCTTCTGATCCTCTGGGAGCATAGCTACCTGATTATAACCAGAAAAACCATCCATCATTGACATTCTAGAGGCTCCAACCACTTTCTGCAGAATGTGGTCCATCTTGGGCAGTGGATAATTATCTTTTAAAGATGCTCTTTTTAAATTCCTGAAATCAACACACAACCTTATTTCTCCATTCTTTTTTCGGACAGGAACTATATTTTCTACCCATTCAGAGTATCTCAAGGGTATTATTATTTTAGCCTTTAATAACTTCTTAATTTTTTTCTCAATGGAGGGAAGCAGCAGAGGGTTTATCTGTCTGAGCTTCTGCTTATAAGGTCTTGCATCTTCCCTCAGAGGAATTTTATGCTGCATTATACTAATATCAAAATTTTTAAGGTCCTGATAGGACCATGCAAACATGTCGTTGTATGACTGAAATAATTTCAAGTATTTTTCCTTATATTCCTCTGGGACCTTCTTGGATAATTCGACAATTTTGGGCTCAACATTGGTACCCAGATTCAGATCTTCTACCTAATCTTCTTCTACCACTTTACTAGGCTGCGCTGGGACATCATTCTTGTCAAATAACCTTTCTAGAGGCACCAGCCTTCTGGGAATAACATTTCCTTTCAGCTGCAGCACTTTACTGCCTGCCATCTTCTCTTCCCAATTATTTTCTGAAACATTCCCAGTCTCATCTTCTTCATAATCATCAATTTCCATATTAGAGAATTCTCCCACTGTTTCCAGGAGTCTCTTCATTTGTTCCTCATCTTCAAATACCTGCCAGTGCTTGATATTATCTGGGATTGATTGTCTATAACATACCTCGACTTCATACCTCAATAGAGGGTTCTGAGGGGGACGAAATGTACTGGCAGCTACGGCAAGTGAATCTGCCATTCTGTTCTATTCTCGGGGCTTGAACTGGATATTAAATGCTGAGAAGAAATTCTCCACCATGTCCCACACTTCATTCCTGTAAGTCCTCAACTGAGGGTGTTTGGTTTGAAATTGATTTCTGATTTGTCTGACCACCAGCTCAGAATCTCCTAGAGCTTTTAAAAATTGTATACCCATGCTCTTGGTTGTCTGCAGTCCTAGCAACAGTGCTTCATATTCAGCTACATTATTAGTAGCTTCGTATTCCAATTTAAAAGACAGTGGGACCCATTTTCCTGTAGGAGAGATTAATAATACTCCAGCTCCGTTTCCTTCTCGTGAATTTTCTCCATCAAAATGGAGAGTCCATATTCCTACTTCATGGTCTTCTAAAGGCTGCTCAGTCTTGATTTAACAGAAGGAAGATTCATGAGCATAATTTTGATCTTCCTCTAACATCAAACATGAGAAATCTCCTTCCTTGTTGTAGACTAGTGAATTCTCTGAGCTGTCAGCCTTAGTCACCATCTTGACAAATCTAGTTTCTATGTATAACCTCCTCTCCTGGCCACCAAAAATTGGAATGGTGGCATATGTTAAGTCTAATTTGAGTGACCCACCAATTTTCGTTCCCCAGGACCTTGACAACAACATGCCAAAGCGAGCTGGGATGTCAGCCACAACTATGTCCATTATTATACTTTTTGCTAGAATTTGGGCCAGGTTGACCACTAAATCTTTAATCATCCCCAAGCATTTAACTCTTTTGGAATCAAATGAATAGAGGTCTTTGTATGGACGTGTGATTTGTAGTCCTAGTTGTTCCATGACTAATAGAGGCATAAGATTATGGGAAGCTCCGGAATCTAACATACAATTGTGTAGCAGCAGGTCATGAATCACTAGAGACACATAGAAGGGAGGAGCAGAAGGGTCTATCTCCTCGACATGTGGGCCAAATACTACCATGGGTCTTTCTTCTTGGAGGTTAAGACTATCTGGAATTATTGGTGCTTCAGGAGGGAGCAATAAAGAAGTGACTTGAGATTGATATACAAGTTGTTTCAACAGTTCAGTCAGGGGAACTAGGATTTTGACTTTCTCTAGCTCCTTTTGCATATTGAAAGCAGGAGGGGGATTTTCTATTGCAACTTCTTTTGACTCTTTATTTTCAGCTGAAGGTTTAACTTCTTTTAATACAGACTCAGCATTAGGAGGAGTGACTACTTTTGAAGAAGAATGAATTTGATCATTAGACTGCAAAGGTTTGTTCAGAGGACTCTTACCTTTGTCTGTGGCTTTCTCCATCGTTGACTCCTTTTGAGCAAATGCTTCCTTCTGAGGAGGCTCTTCTTCTTGTTCTTGAGTATGAGTTCTCTTCCTGGAAGATCTGAGATCGTATTTTCTATTGAAATGTGCTTGCATTAAATCATTAAACTTTTTGCAATAATGATCAATTTCTGCATCTTCTGCGTCCCTGATTTCTTCTTCTTCTTCGTGCAATGGACATTCTACTTCATCATTGTTTGAGAAAGCAAGGTTTGCATCTTGCATTTCATAAGTGGCATCTTCAGTGGAGTCATCTACTAGGCCTTCCAGGTATAATGGGTGAGGTACCTGGTCTTGTTGCTCTTTTGCTTCCCTTGGCAATCTTTGCAGGGGTGGCTTTCTATACTGAGGATTGTAACCCATGTTTGGAGCATTCTAGAAGTTCTTGGAAGCTGAGTTCTTGGTTTCCAATTCAAGCTTGACCAGTTTATTAGAAAGATTCTTAATCATTTTTTTCATTTCTTCAATTCTATCTGAATCCTTATCCTGACTAGAAGTATATACTTCCTCTTTACCTCTTCTTCTGCTATCTTGTCCATCTTTCCCTCTTAATTTTCCAGTGGAAGAAAAATTTTCTTCCAAATCAAGGGAATCTGACTAAGCATCATCTAGGGTGGCAGGCTTTATTTCCCTGAGAGAGAAACCAAAATCTGAGTCAAAGGATGCTATGAAAAAAAAATTGGCAGCATTCTGATGAGGCTTCATATCAGCAGGGAGATTTAGATATAACTTATTGAATCTCTTGATAAATTCTAACACCCCTTCATTATGTTTTTTCTTAAGTGTATTGAACTCAGTAAGACATTGTCCATGATCTTTCTTTTCTCCGCATTTCCTGAGAAAGGTATTTTCCATATCGTCCCAAGTGGTTACGGAACGGTTTCCCAATGTCTTGAACCATTTTCTGGCTTCACCGTCCAGAGATTGCACAAATAGTCTTAAGACCACATCCAAATGTTCTGCATTAAAGTTCTCTTCAAAAGAGCAAAAAGTCTCAAGATGTTTTTGAGCATCAATTTCATTTTCCCCAGTGAATCTGGGCAAGATCTTCAAATAATCCTGTGGCATATCATTCAAACCCTTGAGGTAATGCCAAGGGAGCATATTTTTTCAACAAGAAGGCTGGGACATTAGCCATTGGGGGAGGTGGGGGTTGTGCAGCAATCTGGTGTACAAATGGAGGAAGAGGAGGAGGTGGAAATGGAGTATGAATAACAATAGGGATATAATGTACAACAGCCTGAGGTGTAGATGGGAACAGTTCACGATTAACATCAGCTACTTCGGTGACCTCTTTAACTTCTTCGACCTCAGGAGTAGGGTGAATATTAGCTTTAATCCTAGCACTTCCCCTGGGTGGGCTATCTGAATAATATTATGTATCTCCAACAGTGGAGTCAAGATTTTCTGCTAGAAATTCTTGAGAAGATGAAGATGGGCAATCTTCTATTGAAAACTCAGGGATTTCAGCACGGACTGATTTCTTTTCTTTCCAACTTCTTTTATGTATAATTTTCTCAGGGTCAGACACTGAAGGTGTCTTTGACTATGATGTATCTGACCTCAGGTGTGGCTTACGGGGAGCCAGGACTACAGCCTAGAGTTGCCATAGACCAGTGCCTAGGACATCTTATCATAGCAAGGAACACATAATATAACTTGGGTGTCAATCCAAAAGGCTCTCCTTGCTATCTCTTGTAAAACAAGGAAATGGATTTAAATGGGACCAGAACTTACAGAAACTGCCACAGGGAAAGTAATGCTGTAGAGACAAGATGCAAAGCACTAACACAACATCTTCAGACAGTTAAGAGAAAATTTACTGTAGAGAGGGCCGAATCAAGTAATATGCCACATAAATCAAATATCAGAAGGTGTATGTAGTGAAAGAAATATAAGAATATATTAGGTAACTTTGGTCTGATACCCAGATACACAACAGAACCGTATATGGGCTTATCATTCTAAGAATCCATACATGACAGTGGCGTTTTAAAATCACCTTCCCTAAGCAACTAATATAGCAGAAAGATGGATGAAATGAACATGAAACATCATATCATGCCTGAGCCATATTTAAAGCACTTGACTGATCCAAGTATGGGTATCAACTAGGATAAATCCTTACCTAAAATCAGTGAGCCACTCACATTCCAGTACATGATACAAGAAGATGGGTGAAATGAAATGTTGTATTAAACACATAAAAGGAAGTTACATACTGTGGGATACCAAAGACCAGAATCCTCTAATACAGATATAACTCCTCCTCACTGAGACCCTACGGGCTCTGAGCTTTCATACCAGAGCTTATACAAAATGTATACAAAAAATGCCTTTCACCGCACAATTCTCTGATAAAAATCCGGAACCTCTACAATGTCTTTCTTCCTCCCTTTTATAGAGGAAGGAGAAGAGAAACTAACCAAAGAAGTAGGTGAAAACAATTAATTGTTTTATTAAAACAAAATGACGGAAACATTCGCGCCCATATTGCTGAATGACTAGGTAATACTGTCTGTACTTGACAACCTGCTTGCAAAAATAAATGCACTAGGCAGAAAATCTCTTTAGGAACATGGTATAGAGATAGATTCATATGAATATTTTGTCCTTTCTCGAAGAAAATTTGGCCGAAAATCAAACCTGGAGGGTATTATTTTCTGTGCTGGGTACCCTCGGCCATCTAATCTTTAAATTTGAGCTTGAAACATTGAATGTTGATTGTTGAGTTTCCTCATCTTCCACTGATATTTCTTATCAGCACCATTAATATCCCCATCCGCAAAATATTTGTTTTGAATGGCTCTGGAGGGTACGATAGATTTAGAACCTTACTGTTTTAATGAGAGTCATGTCACGGCAGCTACCCAGGGCTTTCCTTCATAAATTCTTCCTCTGCAAGCCGATCCTTACATGCATCTTCGATTTTTGTAAAGGAGGCAGAGATTAATGGTGATTTCTTGTCGCTGCAACCTGCAAAACCCACAAACACGTTAAAGAAACCAGACACAAGGGTGGTGGACGCGGCTGTGACCACGGAATGATGATGCAGACTGTGAGAAATGGCGAGGAGATGCAGGGTGGCAATGAAATATATAGTGGAACGACGATGAATGAACGAGGTGGAGATACATAACATAAACACTGTAATATGACACGTAAACAAAGTATATGAATGGTGGAGGCGAACGCAAATGACACGTGGGCGTACGAAAGGCTAAGCAGAAGGGACGACGTGGAGGTGGACTTGGTCAGTCAGTGGGGTGTGTAAATGATTCTGGGTCATACGATCCAAAAATGAAATCAACGGTCGAAACTTAATCAGAGGGCAATGGAATGGCAAGCTCGGAATGTCGTATACTTAAATTAAAACTCGTGAAGCTTCAGAAAAAAATCTCCATTGGATGAAGGCTTGTAGATCCAACAATTCACGTTAATTTCTCTACGCGACCGAGATCGAACGTTAACGTGCGAAATGGGGCGGTATTGGAACAGTGGCCTGGGACGCGTGGTGCCTGCTGAATGGAATCGCTGCCATTTGAGAGAAACCGCCAGCCCTTCGAAAGTGGTGTGGGGAAAACAGGTCGGTTTCTGAGTGGTGGTTTTAGGACGCGGGGACCACAAAGGTAATGCACTGTGGTGCGTTAATCTCTATTTAATCGAACGGCTCAGAGTGCACCCGATGGCCCTATATGGTAAGCGCCTTTGGGACTAGCGCTCGGTTATGAGCTCTGATCACGTGGACAATAAGATTTCGGGGGCTGGGACTGAAAGGGGTTGGACCTCTTATGACTTCAAATGCGTATTTGTGGCTTTCCTTATGCATTTCAGGGGGTGGAAAAGGTAACGGTAAGCGAGAAATGAATTTCCTCATGCCCTGATAGGGAATTTGAAAGGTTCAAGCGGGGTTAATGGCCAAAAATTTGATGAGGGTTGGCGTGGTCAACACATCCCATGGCTCAAAAAGAAATATGACATGTCAAAATTAGTGCTCGTTGGATTTTCTACAGGATCCACAAAATTCACCACCAGTGACTGAGTTATGGACTCAAAGTGGTCTAAAGGGTTTTTCAAACTATGGAGGTGAAGGAAAAAACACAAAACACCTTCTCCATATCGTTATTCTTGAAATAAGGGTTTCATTTCAACTCAAATTGTAGGAAAAAACATATTAGAGTATCTTTAAGGCCCTTCCTATAGCTTTTGGTTCCAAAGGAAATAGCAATGGGTATTATTGTCGCTCATATTGTACAGGCACTACGAAAATGACTCAAGTCGTGGGTAGTCATTCTAATCCATAACCTCTCTATTCTAGCTGTATCCTAATAAAAACCTATGGGGGGTAGTCCCTATGTAAGATGGAAATGAATGACAAGTTGGCAACAAACCAATCCAGGAGACAAGATTAAATGGCCTAACCACTTGGTTGATTTAGAAACATTTATAGATTCTATTATATTTATATGTGATACCAATTCCTTATGGAGTAAATTTCTTGCTTTATATCGATTAAAGACCAAGTAACCATATGAAAAAATTTTCTTGAATGCTTAACTATCCTATATGTTTTGCAAGTTGTATGACTTAGGTGCAATCCAAAAATCTTGATCACTTTTAATTAAATTCCTACTCTAGGTATTTCCCTTGATATTTATCTATATTAAGCCTAAAATATATAGTAAGTGGCAGGGAGAAGTCAAGGTGAAGCAAGCAATGGCTTGGTTAACGATCCCTCTCCTTGAAATATAACATACCTAGTGCCTCCGGCACTGCAAAGATTGTGGTTGTTATGACTACAAGGTCATCGTTTTAAATACTATAGGTCCAAAATTCTCAAGAAAATATTGAAATGGTGTTCCTATCTCTCTATTAACCAATATTATGCTTGGAGGTAAATTATTAATGCAATTCTAACTCTAGGATGAGATGCAAGATGTGAGTGCTTATCATGTTAAGATTGTTAATGTTAAGTACTAAATTATGATTAAATATTAAATTATGAAAAAAATTACTTATCAATGGAAGAGACAATCTCAATTACAATAGTATTTTGTATCTCAAGATACAAAATAAAAAATAGAGCACTTCATCCGCTTATTAGAAAATTAGACAATATGAGATGCCAATGAGAATTATCCAAAAACATACAATAAGGTTGCAAATGTTCTTAGCCAATATTTCTCAACAATTAATCTCTTCAAAATATGAAATTAGTTTCACCAATATTCAAGTTTAGGAACACTTAGATTGCCAATTATTGATTAACTTCCCAATTAGCCAAGATCACAAATTGCTCAATGATACACAATTAGAATACATTACTTCAATTCCAATTAGATTAGAGACAATTAGGTTTTAAAAGGAAAATTGATGTAGCTTAAAACCATTCAAAAATATACCATTCGAGATTTAAAATTCATTTAGAGGGTGAGCTTATGTGAAAATTAAAATTTATGGCACTCACAAGATAAGAGAAGGTTAGTGTTTTTTTATCCAATGCTTTAAAAATGATAGCACATTAAACAATAAAGCACAATTATCAATAGAATCCTTATGTCAATATCATCCAAATGAACAATAAGGATAGAAGTAAGTTACTAATGAATTATTCTTATGCCAGGTATGTTAAAAAATCCAAAATTACTTATTTCCTTAAGATTACTCTAAATGAATATGTAAACCATGAAGAGACAATTATATCACTGTTACGATCATACTTCAACAAGCATGTGATAGTTAGCAATAAGACATGCAACAAGCCCAAATTATGAGTGCCCAACCAATGAAAAAAATTTCTTAATATCTTAGGAAACTTATTGATGATTATTATGGCACTTTTATGAATTTGTTATCACTTTTAATAAGTTCTTCAGAGATTTGTAGCAGACAGTGAGGATAATGAGGGTTTAGAGGAGAAAAACTATATACCTTTTGGCCTAGAAGATAACCTTATTACTTTCCAAAGTACTTCCAATGATATGCATACCTGTAAACATAAGATTGCGACCCAAATTCTCTGCAAAATCCACAAAAACCTAGATCATAAATTAAATAACAGTCAAGAAAAGATGAAGAGGAGTGAAGCGGGTTTAAGGGACAAGATATAGAGGCCAACATAAGGCCAAATAGGCCTGTGTTAAGGCAATAAATGCCCAGTAAGTTTTGTGGATTCTAAGGAGGATACTCTAAGGCTCATGACAGAGGGGTAAGGGCCTTGTAAAGGACACAAAAAGGGAATAACAACCCTATATGGATTTCAGCAAGGGAAGACAAGGCTATTAGACCTGTGGAAGAGGGTGGGTAGGCTACCAAAGGGAAATGAAGAAGAGGAAAGGGCCAGTAAAGGCAAGAATGGGCCAATCAAGGAGGACATATGGGAAGAAGGGTGAGTGGAGGGATAGGAAGGAAGGATGACAATGAGGGAGGGATAGAGTATGAGGGAAGAGGATGGATGGAGGGTTGAACATAGGACGCAAAACCTACATCTAGGCCTAAATGCCTAAAAATATTTATCTCAAGGTTGATATGGCCCAAGACAAGGAAGAAGAGGCTAGATTTGGCCTGCGGCTAGGCCTAGAAGAGAAGACGGCTAGGGTAGAGGGCGATGCTGGGCCTAGAGGTCCTAAAAAAAATTGAAAAACCCTACTCAAAAATGTATTTACTCCAGATCTTCAATTTCCACAAAATTTCATGTTGCTAGCCCTCCAAAAAAATTGGAGACTATATCTTATCCTCAAGGGCCTAGATCTAGTTCTAACCCCAACAAATATTCCTCAAATTTTCTTGGATCTCACCTGTACAAATGAAAAATAAAATACCAAAAACACCAATATATAAAAAAAAATTAAAATATACCCCAAAACCCGGCTGCAAAACAAGGGTTAGAAAATTTCATTCTACAAAAAAATATTCTACACAAATATATTTATAGATATATACAAAAATACAATGCTTAAAATATTTTTGAAGAATAATTATTTATAATAATGAAAATGGCTTAATGTATTTCTAAAGATATATAGTTAACCATAGTCTTAGCGAAGTAAGAAGCTCACATAAATTTCCCAAAGTCCAAACAAGGTCAGCATGTTCCTACAATCTGTAAACTTGGAGCCCAAGGGTCGGGGAACCTGCAAACTATATATATCTCTCAAGTAAAATCGTGAGATCATATAATGAATCATATCACTTAATATAATCCCAAAACTTACTAATAGAATGATCCTATCATCTACAACTGAAATACAAATTCATATAATATTGAAGCACAATATAGGAAAGAACATTCTAAGCACATACCACAAATCAATGAGACAAAGACACCATGAACTACACCTGAAAGTATTTTTTTATGAATTTCAAATGTTCCCAGCACAAAAATGGCTTCACACCATCTTTACAAAACTTCACATCAACCAAATATAACAATAGAAGCTCAATAGCCCACTATTTATAGATAAAATCACTCCAAGTGGAAAATAATGGCTAGTTGGCTTGATCCCCATCAAAATAATCTCTACCGTTGATAAATAATTGATCCTATTTTAATCTCTACTGTCGAAAATATTTTTTTGAGGAATTTTGAATTTCTCATTAAAACCCTCTAAGTTGACTAGTCAATTTTGGGTTATTTCTTTTTTGTTTTTTCCCCCACTTCGAATCCCAATCCTAATGTCACTATAATCTCTTTCTCATTAAGATCTTTCCAAGAATGTCAATTTCACTTCAATCTAAGCTTAGGACACAAAGTTATGGCCTTTAAAAAAAAATTATCATTGCTACATCAACGTGATTTTACATCTGACATGCGATAGATGGTGTGACACCCCAAGTTTCCATGTCATGTCGGGGTGGGAACTTGTCACCACCAAGGCTTCCTAGCCATGGCATGTCATTTTTGGTCCTCATCATAAATTTCTTTTGTAATATTAAATTATTCATCAGTATATTTATTTAGATTGTTATAATTTTGTCGATAGTTGTGTTTATTATGGAATAATCCCCCAAGTCACCATAAGGAATCGGGGGTTCAATTTTTATGCCTTTTTTTATCTCACTTCGAACCCCAATCCTAATTTCACCATCATCTATTTCTCATCAAGAGCTTTCCAAGAATGTCGATTTCACCTCCATCTAAGGTTTGGGCATAAATTTATGGCTTTTATAAAATTTTGTATCATTGCTACATCAAAGTGAATGCACATCTTACATATGGTAGATGATGTGGCACCCCAAGTTTTCATGTCATGTCAAGGTGGGGCCTCATCACCACCAAGGCTCATTTTTGGTCCTCATCCTAAATTATGTCAGGTCCCAATAATACTAGTGTAGTTCCCATATTGTTATTATTGTGCCCCATGGAAGCCCACTAGTGTTATTGTTGTGCCCTTACATTATTATTGTTATGCAAGCCATGACTATATGTGACACTTTAGACTCTTATATATACCAAGGAGGCCTTGTCATTTGTATCATCCAAGAATTTTTAATTTATGTGATGTAAAAGGAGGTTTCCACCTTGAATAGGCTTATTTTCAAGTCGTTGATCTATCTTTTCTTCTTCTTTTTTATATGGTTACATAACATTTGATATCAGAGCTTTGGATCTTATGGTTTCACTACTTCAAAAAGGTAACCTTGGAATTTTTTCTATAACATTTTTTTTTTGAGAAGCTTCAGAAGCTAAAATATCTACCATATGGAACCGAGATCGTGATAAAAATCATGTACAAATTTTGGTGCTTGGTTCATTATATATTTATAGATATGGTCCAAGGAATTTAGGGTTTCTGCATGCTCCATAATTATGTCTCAAAATGTGTTTCGAGTAAAATCGTCATATATTTCTCTTTCTGAATCATATTTGAATTTTGTAAATTATTACTGAATTTTCACGAACTTTAGTTTATTTTTTATCATTCTTTAGAGCTAAAGGTTAAAACATTGACACAAGGAATCCCATACAAGTTTTCTCCTATAAACAAGTCCATAATCAATATATCTTGGGAAAATTATCATAACTTTATCTTTAAGAATCAAAACTTGGTCTAAATGGTGGTATTAGAAAGAAGACACAAAGGAATGTCTGATCCGGATTTATGCAGGAACGCAACAGAATAAACACATAACCATAAATACAGAGATGCAGCGGAAATAACACTTCATTTCATTAATATCAAATAACAGAAAGATGCTTACAGACATAATGGAAATAAAATAGCTAGGGTGCTGGTAGCGAATCTCTGAGAAGAGATGTGGTGGCTACAGACCTCTGAACTGTGTTACAATGAGGTTCGAGGGCCTATTTATTGTTGAGAAACAATGTAAGCCCTCAACATCCCAAAACCTAACCCTAGGAGATGAAGCGCCAAAACTATGGGCCCCGTTTGGGTAAATTGGTGTTTCAACTTCCCAGGGACGTAACTTTGGCATACTATCTCCGTTTGACGCATATGATACATCATTAGAAAGCTCTATCCGAGGACTACAGCTGTCGGGACGAATTTTATCAGAAAATTCGCTGGCGCTTTCATACCCAAAAACGTCGTTTAGGGCCTCAAGACGGCTCCGGAAGTTCAGGACCCGCAAAACTGCTAAAAATAGTAAGTTATGCCGAAACTGAAAAACTGAAAGAGACAATGGTGGGAGCCCAAGTGGAATAGGCGGGTGGCCACCAATATCCACCTGGATCATTCCTCCCCCCTTAGGAAGCAATGGTCCCCATTGCGTTAAGTTCCTCCATGAGATGAGGAAATTTATGCTGAACTTGGTCCCTGGTGAACCACTTTCCTTGGTGCAGGAGTTGGCCAGCTTTGACAACCCGATACAGTTGGATCTGCTGTTGACGAGTGTTCTTGATTTGCATGTCCAGGATACAATCTGTGGTGGCCTGTTCCATGCAGTCTGGGTTTAACTCTGTTGGTGTGAGTTGTTCTGCAATGTCCGAGGTGTCCAGTAGAGGTGGAAAGTAAGGAAGAAGGCGATCCACATTGAAGACTGGGTGCAGACCAAGGAATGGTGGAATACTAAGCTCGAAGGCATTGTTACCTACAGCCTTGGTGATGGTGTACGGCCCGTATCGGAGCGGGCGAAGCTTGCGGTGAGGTCCGGTGAGGCGCTCCTTCTGCAAATGTAGCCATACTTTGTCGCCCACCTGGAAGTGGTGTGGCACCCGGTGTTGATCATGGCGCTGTTTGTACTTCGCATTGGCTCTGTCCAATATATCATGAACATGTTGGCGGATGTGTTGAATGCGCTCGATGAAGCTACTTGCTTTGTCAACTTCAGACTGGACATGAGCTGAATCGGCCTGAGCAGCTGCAAACGGCATGGCTATGTCGATGGGACATAGTGGTTGGAATCCCAAGCCCACCTGAAAGGGGCTATGGCCAATTGAACTGTGGAGAGCCCGGTTATAACTGTGTTGTACATAGGGGAGGCTATCGTCCCATGTGCGTGGATGCTTTGAGTTGTACATGCGCAGAATGTGTACAATCATTCTGTTGACGACCTCTGTCTGGCCATCTGTTTAGGGATGGAAAGCTGTGGACTTGGTGAGCTTTGTGTCCAACATTGACCAGAGGCTGGACCAAAATGTGCTGAGGAACCTGCTATCTCGATCTGATATGATAGACTGTGGGATCCCAAAGTGCACCCACACTCGTTCAAAGAAGAGTTTGGCAGTGGCTTCTGCTGTGATATTCTTCTTACAGGCCGCCATAATGGCCATCTTCGAGAATCTGTCAACGACCACGAAAACACAATCATTTCCATTCTTAGTAGAAGGCAGGCCCGACATGTAATCCATGGAGATGGATTCCCACGGTCGACTAGGGGTAGGTAGTGGAGTATATAGGCCTTGCTTCTTGATGGTCGGTTTGGCAATGGCACAAGCAGTGCAGGATCTGATGTGCTTCTCGACATCCTTTCGAAGGTTCGGCCAATAGAAATACTTACGTAGTATTGCTACTGTTTTCTCGACCCCGAAATGCCCAGCGACTCGACTGTAGTGTGCTTCCCATATCATCTTGGCACGCTCGCTTGAAGGAACACAAAGGTGTCCCAGGTGACATAAAAGTGCATCTTGGAGGTGAAAATTTGGAACTTGTGTGCCCCCCGAGAGTGCCTTGTAAGTGTGGCCGAATTCTGGGTCACTCTCATAGAGAAGCGGCCAATCAGAAGTCTCGTGCCCACAAGAGTTGAGCACGGTGGTGAGCGCCGCGATCGGTGGTCGGCTGAGGCAGTCTGCAACATTATTGGTGCTACCCTTCTTGTACTTGATGTTCAAATGAAACTGTTGCAGATATGTGGACCACTTCTGATGGCGATCATTCTGCAACTTCCCTTGTGTCTGTATGAACTGCAGGGGCCGGTGGTGTGTGTGGATGATTGTTTCCTTCCCCAAAATGTAATGCTTCCATTGTCGACAGGCTTGCACAATGGAATACATTTCTTTGTCATAGGTGGGATACTTGCGAAGTGTCTCAGACAATGTCTCACTGTGATATGCCACTGGATGTCCCTGTTGAGTAAGAGCGCCCCCAATGCATAGTCGAGGAGGCATCATCTCGTCTCATAATGCATTGTTGCAAGTGCAGTAAGGTGAGCAGCAGAGGCGGGGAAACGAGCGATTTTTTCAATTCTTTGAACGCATACAGTGAGTTCGACCAAAAGAATTTTCTCTCGCTTCTCCTTTGGTGACTCCAGCTAAGGGCAGAGTGATATGAAGAATCCCAACCACGAATCTGATGAAAGTGTGAAGACCCGAGAAAGGCTGCCCGAGAAGCTACTCTGTTATAGTAGTGGGGCTGGCCAATCCCCGAATAGCCATCCAATCCCCGAATGACTTGGATCTTGGCTGGATCATGCACCCCCCTTTCATCAATAATGTATCCCAGATATTGAACCTGGGTCATGCCAAACGTGGACTTCTCCAAATTGGCACACAACTTGTGTTGCCGCAGTGTTTGGAGGACTTGTCGGATGTGATGAAGGTGCTCTTCCCAAGTCTTGCTGAAGATCAGAATGTCATCCAAGTACACCACTACGAATGAGTTGGTGAATGGCCGCAAGATGTCGTCCATCCTCCTCATGAAGGTTGCGGGAGCATTCGTCAACCCGAAAGGCATGACCAGCCATTCAAAAAGGCCTTCCTTAGCTTTGAAGGCAGTCTTCCACACATCAGAGGGTTCAATTGGTACCTGGTGATACCCAGACTTCAGGTCGATCTTACTGAAATATTTTGCACCTTGGAGTTGGTCCGGAAGGTCATCAATCCGTGGGATTGGGTACCTATTCCGGACAGTGATCTTGTTCAGCGCCCGATAGTCAATACAGAGTCTCCACGTCCCATCCTTCTTCTGTACCAACACGATCGGGCTCCCACAGGGCGATGAACTTGGTCTGATGTGACCTTTCTGCAACAGCTCCTGAATCTACCTCTTGATTTCATCATTTTCGAGAACAGAGCGTCGATAGATCGGTCCATTGGGTAGTGGCGCACCTGGGGTCAGATCAATCGGGTGCTTGACCTGGCAGTGCAGAGGAACCCCTGTGGGTGAGGTGAAGATGTCCCCGTACTCCTCCACGACCTTATCCATTTGTTGTTTTCGTGCAGAGGGGCCCTGTCTGGAGGTCGTGGCCACAGTCTTCTTCTTGCCCTGGGGGCGGATCATCAGGAAAACGAATTTCCTGGTTTGGGAAATGAGCTTACTGCATTGTTTTGCAGTAACCCAAGAGATAGTCGTAGGAGGTGGTACCTCTGGTATCCTGTACAACTTATTTCCCAAAGTAATAATAACAGCACGAGGTCGAGACTCATACACAGCATGACGCTTCCACAAATATGGTTGTCCTAATAATACATCAGAAACATCAATAGGAGCAACGTCACATAGTACCTCATCCGTGAAGGGCTTGATGCTATAGGGAAGGCGACACTGCCGGCTGACGCGGAGATCTCGTCCTTGGTGAAGCCACCCGATGGTGTATGGATGTGGGTGAGGTGTGGTCGGCAAGCCCAACCGCTTCACGGCGTCTGCTGAAATGAGGTTCTTTTGGCTCCCATTGTCGACAATGAACTGTACAGGGGAGCCCTTTACCCACATTTGGGAGTGGAAGAGACGTTCCTCCTCCTCTGGATCTTCCGGTTCCTCCTTCTGGACCTTTGTAGTGGCAACAATGGCGTTGGGCTCCGCATCAATAATCTGTTTCCCTTTTTCATTCCCCTTTTCAGGTTCTGATTCGGAGTCGGAGCATGCATCTGACTCAGAAGCCCTCATCTCGGCCACTAGCGACTGCTTGGCCCGACACCCACTTGTGTTGTGAGTGGAGCTCTTATGGAACTCACACCACTTTCCCGTGTCCTTCTTTGGCTTTACGGTGTTGTTCTTTTCTTGTGGCTTTGACGGGTTGTCTTTAGCCGCCATGCTCTGTCCTTTGTTCTACGGTTTGGGAAGCACCTTTTCCTTGCTTTTGATTCGCAGATCCAAAGTCTCGCTTCTTCTGTTTGAATTTCTGCTCAATCTTGGCAGCATACCGGTATGCCATACCAAGCGAGGAGATGTCGAGGAACTCCATTTCCTCCCCAGATATGTCATGTAGACAAGCTGTGAAACTTTAACATAAATGTTTTCTCTGAATCTTTGATACTCAACTTTGCGCACAGGGTATGGAACAGATTTGTTAGCTCATGCACATCTTGAGCCCTTTGTTGTCACAGCGTGGTCCATTATATGTACTTGTCCTCATAGCTCCCCACGGGATAATGCGAAAATTCCTTAATGAAGGCGTCTCGGAAAGAGTATGCATGTGTACGTAGAGAACGAGAGAGTATTAAATACGGTCCTTGTTCTCACAGTAGGTTTCCCACCAGTCCTTAACATGGGGGTAGCTTTGAGGAGTGCAAAAATAATCTTCTCCCGGTCTGAAAAGTCATGAACAGAGAAATATCCTTCTAATAGATTCAACCATCTATCTATGACATCTGCGTCTATTTGACCCTCAAATATGGGAATGTCAAAATTTACTTGTACCTTAAAGGGAGTCGCAACTCCAGAGTGGCTACTGGATGCAGATGCGCCGCCGGTGGGCAGCCGTTGAAGGATCTGAGCAAAGCTATCCATCATTGCGTTCCTTTGTTTTTCGAGGGCATCCTCGAGAAATATTTTGATAGGATCTCCTGCTCCCTCATCTTTCTTTTCGTCCCCCATGGGCGTCCGTCGAGGTTTACGAGGCTGATCTTGCAAAGGTTCCACCAGATCAAGCCCTAGCTCCTTAAACCCCGACCTCGTTGGGGACATGCAAAGAAGGATCGAGAAAAAGCAGACCGCTCTGATACCACTGATCCGGATTTATGCAGGAACGCAACAGAATAAACACATAACCATAAATACAGAGATGCAGCGGAAATAACACTTCATTTCATTAATATCAAATAGCAGAAAGATGCTTACAGACATAATGGAAATAAAATAGCTAGGGTGCTGGTAGTGAATCTCTGAGAAGAGATGTGGTGGCTACAGACCTCTGAACTGAGTTACAATGAGGTTCGAGGGCCTATTTATTATTGAGAAACAATAGAGAGCCCTCAACATCCCAAAAACCTAACCCTAGGAGATGAAGCGCCAAAACTATGGGCCCCGTTTGGGTAAATTGGTGTTTCAACTTCCTAGGGACGTAACTTTGGCATACTATCTCCGTTTGACGCACATGATACATCATTAGAAAGCTCTATCCGAGGACTACAACTTTTGTGACAATCTTGATGATCAAAATTGCAACAAATTTCATACCCAAAAAACGTCGTTTAGGGCCTCAAAACGGCTCCGTAAGTTCAGGACCCGAAAAACTGCTAAAAATAGTAAGTTATGCAAAAACTGAAAAACTGAAAGAGACAATGGTGGGGGCCCAAGTGGAATAGGCGGGTGGCCACCAATATCCACCTGGATCAATGTCATAGAATGAAGTTTCAGAATTTGGAGAGACAAAATCATAGAGATACAATAGTTGCAAGCTCAACCTTATCAAAAAGATCAAAATCAAGTTCTAAAAGGTGTATTTTTTAAAATTTTCTTAATTTTTATTTGAAAAATCAATTTAAAGTGATTCAAATGGCATATTGAAGCATTTATATCATTATTTGGTTCCAATATCCTTGCAACAAAAAAAAGGATACAGCTTGTAAGCCAACAAAAATCTCTACTATGACGCATGACTAAGAGAAAGAAATGCAACATGATATATCAAAATTATGAGACTGATTGCAACAAATTTCACTCTCGCAAAGAGTAACCAAAGATGAATTGGAAGTGATGATGAATTTTAACATGTATGGTTTAGAAGTGAAAATAAATAGGGACATGGAAGGATTAAAGGATGGTTTAAAATAATACATGGAAGAAACAATGAATTTCAAGATGGAAGGTTTGAAGGAAGGTTTGACAAATTTTTCGTGAGTCTAAAGGATTCCTAGTGGTGATAAGGTATTCCATAAAAATAAGGATGAGGAAAAAATGAATATGACTTATGATTTTAGGGACTCCAACAGTGGGTTTAATACTAACCACATTCCCAAGATCGATATGAGGAAGTTTGATGGCAAGGATCCAATAACATGGATACTACAAGTCGAGCAATTATTTGATATACATGATGTGCCACACACACAAAAGGTATGCATTTCATCTTTATATTTAGAACCCAATTAATTTGTGTGGTATCCATGGTTTGGTTCTCATAAATCAATTGTCACTTGGGAACTTTTTATAGATAATTGATAAAACATTATGAGGATACAAAGAGAAATACCTTCTTTAGCCAATTCATAAATATCAAACAAAAGGGTTCAATGGTAGAGCACATTAAGGACTTCCAAAGATTTAATATCAAGATAAATGATATTCTATAGGAGCATATCATTTATTTATTGATAGGTAATTTAAAGGATAACATCAAACATGAGTTTCTCCTTTGGGAACCTAATTCATTGGAAAATGCATTCAAGGTGGTAGGAAACGTTGAAATAAAAATTATGGAAACATGGAGGTCTACCAATCACAACTATAACTATTGAAGTGTTGTTTCTCCTAGCCTCCTATAACTTGTAACATTAACACCACAAAAAATGAAGTGAAAAAGTGAAAATGGCTTTGTTACAATTTGATAACAAATACAACAAATGTCATAAGTGCATTGAGAAGAAATTATTTTACATAGATTGTGAAGAGGAGGAAGAAAAGGAACAAGAAACATCAAAAGAAGAGGATATACACAAGGAACCAACCCACAATAAAGAAGAAATTAATCTGAAAATATCTTGTAATGCATTGGCGGGAATTAATACTCCTCAAACTCTCAAGATAGAGTGATATATCAATAATAAAAGGGTAATAATGTTGATTTATTCAAGCAGTACTCATAATTTTATTCATTGTTATATAAATAAGGAATTGAATTGCTTTCTATATCTATCACCAAAGTCTGAAGTGATGGTTGCAAATGGAGGAACTATAAATTTCTCATGGAAGAGCCATAATATCAAGCTAACCATGGGGGAATATATATTAAATAGTACAATTATTTCCATTCCAATGGGTGATGTTGATGTTGTATTAGGAGTCCAATGGTTACAATATTTGGGGACGATAGCTTTTAATTTTTAAGAGCATTTCTTGATTTTTTTTCTAGGAGGGAAAGGAAATTGAATTAAGGGGTATCGTAGGGAAATCGGGGAAGATAATAAGCTCTAATGGCATGAAAATTATTTTTAAGAAAGGAAAACAAGAAGTGATTGCACAATTATGCTCACTCGATGTTCAAAAATCGAAATTGTTATCACAAAATTGAAACTGATAGGGTGCTAATCAGACAATCTCATGTAACTGTTTCAAACCAATCTTTTGATTGAAGCTTAGCGTCTTCAGTCTGAGAGGACTCTTTCAAAGGGTTAATGAAATTGAATATAGATGTGTTTAGATGGCTAACTCTATTTGGGAAACAATTTTCTTATGATGAGTTTAGGTTGAAAATAGTATCAGTATGCAAACATTGGGCTTATGGAGTCAACACTTCAGTGATTCAGTAGTGAGTTCACTTGACATGGAAGCTGAGGCAGGTAAGAGTTTTTAGCAATATTACACAAATGTTGGGCTGCTAATATGTTATTATTATTATCACTTTTTAACACCTATTTCATCCATTTCTACTCTTCTTTATCATGTCATTTATCATAATTTATCATATAATTCCATTTTATAATTATTTATGCTCTTATAGATAAATATTATTTCTTCTCCTTTATTATTAATAAATTAATGATTATTATGCATGATTTTACCAATGATGGTTTACTAATATATTTTATAACATCACTCACCAATTTATCCTCTAAGATATTTTCCAGATTGCAGATTTGATCTCCAGCTCATCATCAAATATTCTAACTCAGAAATTCGTTGGAATAAGAAGTTTTAGTTTTGCGTTGGACATTTTGGGAAAATGGAGAAGAATATGGAAAATACGAAACATGGGTTTTGTCCAAAACGGACCGAATTAACTTTTTTAAAGAACGGTTTGCCCAAATTCAGTCTGTATTAAGAGAAATGGAAGGTTCTCTGAGGACGATTTTCCCATATTCACTGTTGCGACCGTTTTCCAAATGATGTCAATTGCAATACCAAATTCAACTTGTTCCTATTGAATGATTGATGGAAATATATTTTCTTGCTGATCAAGTTGTTGGGAACAATCCAATTTTGTTATGAGGGATCACATTTACTATTTACTTTCTCCTCTTTCTGATTATAAAAGGAGAGCATGTATTTCCATTAAGGAGAGATTTCCTTTTGTAATTTTCAGAATTGTTCATCGAATCTTGTTAATTAAAACAAAGTACGATTGCTTGTAAGCTCTGCTACATATGATTAAAACATAAATTTGGTTTATGTTCCATTATCTGATATTGGAGTAGTTCGGCAGTGCTCCACTAGCGGCAAAGGGCCCAGCCCTAGTGGATCCACTTTCCATCTGTATTATTATCTTTCGATTATAGTTTTGTGACGGTTTGTATTTATTTTCATTACAATTTCAAGTTTAATAGTTTATTCTTTTATTGCTTTATAATCTTGGTGTGTTGCATTGTTGAATTGCATTGCTGATCCTTTCCAACAGAACAAGAATATTTATTTCTTCATAACTTGTATTGTTATGCTTTGCAATTACAGAGCTTCGCTATTCAGGATTTTTTGTTCATTTCCTTCAAGTAGGATTTGCTATACATTTAAATTTTTTGTTTAATTCCATTAAATAGGATTTTCTATTCATTTCCAGTTGTTGTTCATTTCCAGTAAATAGAAATGTTATTCATTTCTGTTAATTAGCTTTACCATTTATTCCTTTCTTACAAGAGTTTGGCTTTGCTTTGGAGTGTTATTACAGAGAGCTTGCTTAGTATATTTTCATTAGCAGCATTAGTGAGTTAACACAGTTACCATTTCTATTTAATTGCTTTAGTGAGGAGTGTAAGATCATCAACTGTAAAGGACATTGGTTATTGCTACCTACGTTCTCAGATTGATTGTCGTGCTCTTATTTGATTTCATTTATATCAGTTGCCAAAGGAAAGAGTTATTATTACTGCATCCTTGACTAATGATTGCTGAGTGAATAATTGGATTTCAGAGCATTTAGTTCCATATTTTTTTAATTAGATTTCATTTTTCAAGCATCTGTTTATTCTGGGATTATAGCTTGCACATATTGTGTACACTCTTGAAATAAGAGGACTTGCTCGGGTTGATAATTAACGTGGGATAAATAGGAGTTTTAAAAGGTAGCTTTTAGCACCCAAAATTTTGGCGTCGTTGCCGGGGAGAGTGTTGCCATTTCACAAAGAGTGATGTATGTTCGATGTTTGTCTGCTGTGAAATAATTGGGTATTAAAAATGGAATATAAGAACCTATGTAATGAGCAAATAAAGTGCTTTCTCCTCCGCTCGCTTTTCAGCAGAATTGCTAAGAATTTAAGGTAGAAATGAACGTTTGTATTTTATAGGTAGAATTTTTGAAAAAAATCTTGTAATTCCACTCGAGTGGTGATGTAAGCACCATCCATTTCACTAACCAATTGACAGGAAAATTGGAAGGAGGATCCTTAAAGAAACACATGAAGAACATCTTCTATTATGGTAAGAAATGGCTCACATTGCAAATTTTGAATTCCCTATCAAAGATCTAGGAGGAGTAACACAAATGCACATAATTCCCCCATTGTCTCTACCAAATTTTCATGGTTTGGCAAATGAAGATGAAGATACATTCTTATTTGAGTTTGAAGTATTTTGTAGAGGATATGATTATTGTACTAATGATCAAAGGTTGAAAGTGTTTCCTCTTACTCTAAAAGGAGCAGCTCTCCGATGGTTCATAAATCTTGGTGGGAATTGCATCCAAACTTGGGAGGACATGAAGAACATATTCTTGAAGAAGTACCAAGACTATTTCAAATCCAATGAAGATATTTTCGATATGATACAAGGGGAAGATGAAAGCCTGGAGGAATATGTAGAGTGATTCCAATATAACCTTCAAAAATCAAAGCATAAGCATTTGGAAAAATAAATCTTGAAAACACTCATTCTTAAAGGAATCAAAGATGAATTTTTAGAACTCTTAAATCTGATAGGAAAAGGTGATATTTTTCAGTTATCATATGATGATGTTTGTGAATTGTGCATAATGTATTCAAGAGGAATTTCCAAGGCTGGTAAGAATTCTAGAGAAGTTTCTTCTTTCTTTTCCAAATTTACTACAAGAACAAGAGACATAAGAGCTTAAATCAATGCTTTATTTGAAAATTTTAAATATGATTTCATTAGCTCTCTAAATTCACAATTGAATTTTTTGCAGGTTCAGAAAAATCAAGAATTTGATGAAGTGTTTTGCCCTCATTACCAAAATGAGCATCCCATAGATACTCACTCTTCCTTATCTAGGATGGAAGTAGCATATCAAAGAGATGGAGAAGCTGCAACAAGGTCAAAACCATGGAAATCGTGGCCTACAGGTATGGTTCAAAACACTTCCTCTCCATTCTGGAATACTCATATGTTAGGGTAGCCATGCCAATCTCAATATAACCACCACCAGTCTTTTCTACAAGTTTGACATGGTTCATCTTATGATTTCATGACTACTCTCCCTCATCTTTTAGCACAAACACATCTTCCAGCTCTTCCACAACATCTTGATTGCCTATCAAAATCATCCATTCAACCCAATCAACTACATCATCAAAATGCTCCATTCCCTACACAATTTCCTGCTCAACTCATTCCACACCCTCACCATAATAAAACAGTACAACATGCTTACAGTGTTGAACTACAAAATTTACCCACCATTCCCACCCATTCTATCTCACATGCACAACTGGAGAAAACTTATACTAAGATTCAGAATGTCTCAAATCCAAAAATTGTAGAGGTTATGAAAGAAAATGAGGTTTCTTCTAGCCTGCATCAACAAGTTGTTTTAAACACTCAAGAACTTCATTATATGATGGCTATTGGAAATCAAGAAAGTAAGGGATACATTGAATATCGGTTCCACTACATTTTTTTGCAGCAACACTCCATGCTTCAACAATTTTTGGCATCATCTTTTCAAGGGAAGTTGGCTTCTCATACCCTAATTTTTATTAACATGCATTTTTCAAATTTGGGTATGTACATACTTGAAGCCTTATTTCAAAAATGGTTACACTGGAAATACTCTTATACGTAATCATATTCATTTTCCAAATCAGAGTAGGCTAGTGAAAAAATAAATAAATAAGGAAATAAAATAAACACATTTTTTTAATTTTATTTTTGTAAAAATAGTTGTTTTTGACATGCTGTGGAAATCAACATCAATGATAAATATTTTAATTTATTTTTGTATGTAGATGAATTATATTTAAAATAACAATTCTACGAACACTTATATTCATTTTTATCACCAATATGGAAAAATTGCTTGAATATCATATTTTTTGGCTTGTGGGCTTGATGAAATTTCTGAAAACAGAGTTGGGACAGTCATATTTTGAGGGACGAAAAGTGAATATTTTTAAAACCCATTTCTATAATAAGAAGCCATTTATTTCTACTTTTCAACGCAATTTGAATCACTCAATTTAGATTTGAAACGAAAAACTTATAACCAAAACATTGACAGGGCATCTAGTAGGCAGCTCAAGAACAGAGTTGGGACAGTCAGTTTTTGGAGGCCTAAATGACTATATTTTTAAAACCTGTTTCTATAGTATATTCCTCTATTAATCTAGTTTATAAAACAATTTTAATCAATCGATTTCGATATCGTATGAGGAATTTATGACCAAAATATTGACTGCTTATCATAAATCAGCACTCTTGAAACTTTGTTTTCTCGGCTATTCACTAGCGTATTTGACCCATCAATTCTTCTTTTCTTCCAAACCTGTTTCTATTGGAGATAAATAAATGAATCTACTTTCATTTCCAATTTTAATCAGCTTAATCCATCATCAAAAGAATAATTTATGCTTGAAATATCAACTGTTGGTCTGAGCTGGAAAATCGAAAATAACTCTATTATGCAAGTTGTTCTAAGCAAATTTTGAAAGTGCAGAAGTGTCCTCAGACACACAACTTTATTGATCAAGAAAAAAGATTACATAGAAAATTACAAGAGTTTACACACGTAAACTCACACTCTCACATTCTCTCATTACACATTACAATGAAAATAGGAAACTAACCTATTTATAAGCTCTATGTTCTAACTTAATCTAGTTATGGATCACTTGGAAAATAAACAAGTGTCCATTTACAATAAATGAGCTTCTAACCACTCTACTAACTTCACTCCTAAATTAGAGCCTAGGAAACGACTCTTTTCTAGAGTCCTAATTTTTAATAACAAATTTCTATTTCTAAATATCTCAAAGATTTATTAAATATTCTAGAATAATAATTATTAATTTAATATCTTAAATTAATAATTATTTTATTCAAACACTATAACCTATGATAAAATTTATTTTGGATCATCTAACATTCCCCCCTATGATCCAAAGATACATTACAACAAATCCCAAGTTCATCCCTAAACTTAGTAAATTTTATTCTGCCAAGAGGTTTTGTGAAAATGTCGGAGGTCTGATCTTCTGAAGGGAAAAATACTGGCTTGATGACGTCCTTTGCAATGAGAGATATGATATGATGATACTTGGTTTCCACATGCTTTTTCTTTGAATGAAAAACTAGATTCTTGGCAAGCTTTATTGTTGATTGATTGTCGATGAATAATGAAGTAGCTTATGCTAGAGGAATCCCCAAGTCCTGTAGAACTCGACGTAACCAAACAATCTCACATGTTGCTTCCCATGCTGAAATGTACTCTGCTTCTGCTGAAGAAGTGGCCACTGTAGCTTTCTTCTTGCAACTCCAGGAAACTGCAACTGACCCCATGTTCATTAAGTAACTTGAGGTTGATGCCCTGTCATCAATACTGCCAGCAAAGTCGGCATCTGAAAATCCACCAAGTACAAAATTTTTATTCTTTTTGTAAAGAAGACCAAAATCTTTTGTTCCTTGGATATATCGAAGAACTCTTTTGGCTGCAGTCCAGTGGCTTTCTAGTGGTTCCTGCATAAAACATGAAAGAATACTAACTGCATAAGATAGATCAGGACGAGTGGTTGTCAAATAAATCAAGCTTCCAATCAACTGTCTGTAAGTCGTGCTGTCCACTTTTTCCTCCCCTTCAAATTTTGAAAGTTTTAAGTTTTGTTCCATAGGGGTAATGACGGGCTTAAAATCCTGCATTCCAAAATGCTGAAGAATTGTTGCTGCATATTTACTCTGGGAAATGAAGATCTGATGTGGACGTTGGAACACTTCAACCCCAAGGTAGTAGTGAAGTAGTCCCAAATCTGTCATCTTAAAACCTGCATGTAACTGCTTTTTCACATGTTCAATGTGATCATCATTGTTGCCTGTAATGATAAAATCATCAACATACATAATGAGAATGACTAGTATTTTCCCTGTTGGCACACATACAAAGTATCATCAGATTCACTGCAATGAAAACCAACTTTGCGAAGGTATTCATCCATTTTGGCATACCAAGTGCGGGGAGCTTGTTTTAATCCATATAAAGCCTTGATTAATTTTTAGACTTTATGTTCTTTCCCTTCAACTTCAAACCCTGGTGGTTGTGTCATATATACATCTTCCTGTAAGTCCCCATTGAGAAAAGCGCTTTTGACATCCATTTGATGAACTTTCCACCCTTTCTGAGCTGCTAAGGCAAGTGTGAGGTGGATGGTGTTCCATTTGGTGATGGGAGCAAACGTTTCCTCATAATTGATCCCTTCCTGCTGCGCAAACCTTTTAGCAACAAGTCGTGCTTTATACTTGTCAATATCACCATTTTGCTTGTACTTAATTCGATAAACCCATTTTCATCCAATAGGTTTAACATGCTGAGGACAATCAAAAAGTTGCCAAGTGTTGTTGTCTTGAACTTCCTGATATTCATCAACCATTGCTTGTTGCCATGCTTTATGTTTTACTGCCTCTTGAAAAGAATAAGGTTCAGTAAAATCATTTGCTATCAAAGCAAAATTGCCTTCATTTCATTTTGATGCCCTTGTTCCTATTTTGTTTTGTTCATTAGGCCTTACATCTTTCAATAGTTGAACTGCCCATTTTGGAAGTTGTTGCTCACTTGTTTGAGGTGCTGAGAAGTCCCCATCATTGCAGAGGGGATTAATGTAAACTGACGTTCGTCATTCAGGTGGCGAATCTGGAGAATCACTGTCAAAAGAACTATTGCTACTTGGAGATGCTGATGAACTGCTAGAAGACCCAGATAATTTTGTTGAAGTATATGGATTGGATGACTCATCTTCAGAGGAAGGAAAATCAAGTTCATACCAATTTGGTGAAGTCGGTTGACTTTGCATGTATCCTTTCCTTTTACTGCCCTTAGTTTCTAACTTGTGAAGAAGACTTTCGATTTCTTCAGCACTCTTACTCTCTGTTTCATCAAAAATGGAATCCATGCTCACAATAAATTTTCCATTGGTCAAAAGACGATACCCTTTCTTTTCATTTGAATAGCCAATCATGGTGCATTTCAAACTTCTTGAATCAAGCTTAGTTTGCTTTTCTTTGGGAACTAAGGCATAACAGATGGATCCAAAAACTCGAAGATGTTTAACTTTAGACTTGAAACCAAACCAAGCTTCATAAGGGGTGATTCCTTCTAAAGAATCAGTTGGAGATCTGTTTCTTAGATAGACAGCTGTATGGATTTATTCTACCCAATATGTTGGACTTAACCCTTTGAAAGTTAACATGGATCTCGCCATGCCTAACAATGTGCGATTCATCCTTTCTACGACTCCATTTTGTTGTGGAGTGTAAACATTTGTAAGATGCCTTCTGATGCCATTTTCACTGCAATAAGTTTTGAATTAATTTGAGTTGAATTCTCCCCCATTATCTGTCCTGAGAGTACCTATCTTTTCTTTGGCTTCATTTTCAACAAGTTGTCGAAAAATTTTTAATTTCTCAAATGCTTCTGACTTGTTTTTCAAAAAATAAACCCAATTCATTCTACTGAAATCATCAATAAATAGCAAGAAATATTTGCAACCACCTAATGAAGTTTGTAGTGGACCACACACATCACTGTGAACTAGTTGCAGCAGCCTGTTTGCGCGCCAAGTACTTGTTGGAAAAATTTCTCGACTTTGTTTGCCATAAATGCAGGCTTCACATTTAGCATTTTCTTTGTTGAAAGTTGGAAGTCCTTTAACCATCCCTTGTTTCTGTAATTGAGAAAGACTGTCAAAATTCAAATGTCCATATCTTACATGCCATAATTTTATAGGTGAAATTCCTGTAGTAACTGCCCCTGCAAAATCAGAATGCCTTGGAATAACTGTCCCTTTTATCCTTAACAGTTTTCCGTATTCATATCCTGTCATCACTGTTTGGAAGTTCTGTTTGACTGAATTAATATTAACTAAGCCATCTTCCATAATTATTTGATGTCCAGCTTGTCGAATCATGAGCAAAGACAACAAATTTTTCTTAAAGGTGGGAACATACCACACATTGGAAATCAATTTTTCTCCAATGTCAAGGAGAAAAACTTTGACTGCACCTTTTCCATAAGGCGTGTGTTTTGTATCATCTGCTCGAAAGATGGAATTAAGATGGCACTCTTGAAAATTCCAAAATAAATCTCGTCTACAAGTCATGTGCTGAGTTGCTCCTGAATCCAAAATCCAAGCATCTTCATAATCACTCTTAATATAAGAGGAAATTTGTATTGTTGGTGAATAAGTGAAGACATATTCTGAGTCATTATCATCTTGATCTTGATTATTTTCAAATTGTGCTGAAGGCTGTTTAAACTTAGAAATTTTATTGATAGATGTGCGACAATCTGAAGCATAGTGACCAACTCTGTTACATCGCCTGCAAACAATTTGACTCAAATCAGTGCCTCTACCTTGAGACTGTCCTCTGCCTTGAGACTGTCCTCGACCTTTGCTTTGTCCTCTGTTTTGAGATTTTCCTCTCCCTGGATTATGTCCTGTGCCTTGCTGAGATTCTCTGTTTCGATTGTTGCCTCTGCCTTGAGAATTGTTTCTGCCTGAATTGGAGCCTCTGTTGGAGTTGTTTCCTCTATGTTGACTGTGACCACGACCTTGCACTGCTTGATTTCGATTAAAATTACCTTTTCCTTTTTTTTTGGAATTGTCAACTGGGGAGTTGCTAGTACTGGCTTCTGTGAGAAAAACATCTTCACCAACTTTCTTTTTCTTCCCAAAAGTTTTATCATGTTGAGTCAACATTTCGCAGAGCTCATCAAACTTTAGTTTTTCTAACTTTCCAATGAGTTGTAGAGTTTCTAAAAAATGTGTGTAAGAAGAAGGAAGCCCAGCAATTAAAATTGTGACCATAAAACTATCATCAACTGCTTGAAAACCAGCATTAACAGTTTCCTGCTTAATATTCTTATGTCTGGAGATGTATTCAAGAATATCTCCTTCTTCAGTCAATTTTTGATGCAACAATTTTAATTGTAGGTCAACTATTTTTGATTGAGGCTGAGTATCAAACAACTCTTTAAAAGTTCTCAAAGAAGACCAAGCATCTTTAGCATTTTCGATATGGACATACATTTCATCATTGACAGAAGATTTAATGAGAGCTAATGCTTTGGCATTTTTAACTTCCCATTTTGCTAGTGCAGCTGCATCTGTAGGTTTATTTGGCTTTACATCTCCATCACAAATATCATGCCACAGTTCATTATAAACAAAAGTTCTTTCGATGAGGCGTTGCCATGTTTTGTAAGATTTTGAGCCTTCAAGTTTTTTGGAATCAGAAAAGAAATTAATCAACTTAGACATTGTAGTGTTAAGACTTCACACCACAAATCAAGCTCCAAAAAATATCAAGATGTGCAACACAACAGCAACACACGACGCAAAAAAAAACGAACTATCGAGGTTTGGCCTTGACCCTTGAATAGTCGTCAAAATAGGAGAAAATTGACTGAGCTTTGCACTTAGCTCTAGTCAATTTCTCAAATACTTACAAGGAAACTTTCAAAATTTGACTTATACAATAGTGCTCTTACACAATCTGGTAAAAAAAAAATTACCCCCCCTCAAAGTAAAATAACTTTGAGTTACAATATCACCCCATAAACAAATTACAAAACAAAAATCTCCTTATTACTCCAAAAAAAAACAATACCCTTATTACTCCAATTACAAAATATTACAAAAAAAAAAATTCTACTTATTTCTCCAAATTCCTCCCAATTTGCCACTCCCTTATTTTCAAAAACAAAGAATTTCCTTATCTCTCCAAGTAACAAAAAATATATATATATTTTATCACTCCATTACAAAAGAAAATACTGTAATAACTCTTTCACGTTTTAATTTCACCATCATTAACGCTGACTGTAGATGTTGGTTTGAACGTTGGCTAACAATCTTTTGTTGATCACTTCAACAGAGTTAAGTTTTCCACGACCTGATAGAGCTAGAATCTCCTCCTCATAGCATTACCATGGCTCTAATACCACATGAAAGTGCAGAAGTGTCCTCAGACACACAACTTTATTGATCAAGAAAAAAGATTACATAGAAAATTACATGAGTTTACACACGTAAACTCACACTCTCACATTCTCTCATTACACATTACAATGAAAATAGGAAACTAACCTATTTATAAGCTCTATGTTCTAACTTAATCTAGTTATGGATCACTTGAAAAATAAACAAGTGTCCATTTACAATAAATAAGCTTCTAACCACTCTACTAACTTCACTCCTAACTTAGAGCCTAGGAAACGACTCTTTTCTAGAGTCCTAATTTTTTATAAAAAATTTCTATTTCTAAATATCTCAAAGATTTATTAAATATTCTAGAATAATAATTATTAATTTAATATCTTAAATTAATAATTATTTTATTAAAACACTATAACCTATGATAAAATTTATTTTGGATCATCTAACAAATTTAACATACCATTACATGGAATTTTTAAAACATATTTCTATTGGAGATACATCTATGAATTCACTTTCATTTGGCTTTGGAATCACTCAAATCGGACGAAAAAAAAAAAAAAAAAATTATAATTGAAACACTGTTGGTTAGTATGATTGGCCATTTCTCTCCCACAGGTAATAAATTAATTTTGTCTGTGGATTTGTTTTACATAGTAACTAATTGTTAGTTTTTTTGCATAATTCTTGGATTATGGGAGTCCGATCACCTCTCTTTCTCCATCATTTAATGTTTTATTGCAGGTATACTCATTTTTTGTAGGTCTTAGCAGAACAAAGAAGGTCAATTTATGGACGAGCGATTCTTGAAAGAAATTTTAGTGAAACAAGGGCATTTCATCCAATTCATTACCTAACAGATTCATAACAGAAGAAATGAAGAATTGGTTTTCATTTGAAGATTCATGTCACTACTACCAAAACATTTTTCAAAAATATATTTTTTTTCCATTAACAGATTGATATTCCCTTAGGAAATAACATCATAGTTGTTGTAACTTAATAAAGTGTTGTTTCTTTTCTGATTTCTTTTATGTTCTTGTGTTTTAGATGTTGATCCCTTCAAATTGTAGTTTCCACTCCATTGGAAATTGAACAATAAGGACCCCACCATGCAAGTTTCAATTGCAGAAGGAAATTCTTCGGCAGCACTAATTCTGTAAAAAATTACTTTTTCTTGAAACCTGTATATAAATTTTTCTTTCTAGTTGATTGGATTTGCTTGACAATAGATTGTACATTAGTTTTGTTCTTTCCTTTATTTTTTTTCCTTTGTTGTTCACTACAGCAATTTCTGCGTGCATTTTCTTTGTTGTTCCCTATAGGGAACAACACTTTTTTGTGTGCCTTTATTTTTCATGTTGTTCCTCTTAAGGAATAGTTGTTGTTCCTCTTAAGGAATGGCAGTAAGAGGAACAGCAGTCGTCCCTCTTAAGGAACAACAATCTTGCGTGCTTATATTTGTTTGTTGTTCCTCTTAAGGAACAGCAGCCGTTCCTCTTAAGAAACAGCGTGTTTGTGTGTTTCTTTTTGTTGTTCCTTTCAAAAGGAATAACATTTCCGTTGATTATTTTTGTTGTTCCTTTCAAAAGAAACAACACTTTTGCCGTGTGTTTTGTTGCTCCTTTCCAAAGGAACAACAGTTTTTGCCGCTTGTTTTTGTTGTTCCTTTCCAAAGGAACAGTAGTTTTTGCTGCCTTTTTTTGTTGTTCCTTTCCAAAGGAACAACATTTTTCCCGCTTGTTTTTACTGTTCCTTTCAAAAGGAATAGCATGTTTTTTTGCCGACTATTTTTTTTGTCTCTTTTCAAAGGAACAGCATTTCTGTGGATTGTTTTTGTTGTTCCTTTCAAAAGGAATAGCATTTTTTTCCGATTGTTTCTGTTGTTCCTTTCAAAAGCAACAGCATTTTCGTAGATTGTTTTTTCTGTTCCTCTTAAGGAACAACAATTGTTCCATCTAAGGAACAACACTTTTTGAGTGCATTTTTCTTGTTTTAGAACAACATTTTGAGGATTTTTGTGAATTCTTCATGACTCTTTTAAAAGTAAACATACAATTTATGCAAGGACACAAAAATTAGAGGTTACTGGAATCAGCAAATCAAGAGAAATTGTTTTGTAGTGATAAGAAAAGAAAAGGACACAACCATCTATATCACTTTGTTGTCTTTATTTTCACTAAAATTAATATGATCGGTTATCTTTATCATGTTGGTTCTTCCCTAAATCTTCATAACTCTCTTTGGTTTTTATTTATTGAATAAGAATAAGGGCATACTTTCTCTATTGAGATGTTCATACTTCTTCCACCATCCCTACTCTTAAGGAGTGTTGAGCCATCCTCTATAAATAAATAGGGAAGTGCTACATGAAAAAAGAAGGAAAAAAAAAAATCTCTATATGATTACTAACAATTCTATGATATGGCAGATGGAGGATAGGGAGTCTCATCAAGAGCCAGCCTACCATGATCATAAGGAAGCAGTGAAGTGGCATTCCCATTATGGCCACCACACTAGGGATATGATCCAATGGACAACTCAGAAAAATAAAAAGTCCTTGGAACGGAAGGTCTCATCATGAGCTGGCCTGCCCACCTTTCACTCCTTCCTGGTGAATGGCATTGTGATTCATGTGGTTCCCAAGCCAGCATAGTGGCCTCCATCATGACATCACACAGCACTTCCCTAAGCTAAATAAAGAATAATGGTTCCAAGAGTGAGAAAGAAACTTTGTCAAGGTTATAGACACATGTGGGCAATAGAGCTCTGTTGATGGTATTGGAGTCATATTTTTCACAAATCAATAGTAATGATAAACCCTTTTCTTATATATTTATCTAATATCAAATGAGAGTATGCTCCTAAACCCTTTGTTCAGAACCTCTTATGCATGAAATTTATTTATAAATCTATCATAATGGTTTATGTGGATAATGACCGCATAAGTACTTTTTTCACATCAGCTATCATTTTCCCTTATTTTCGAATCATTACATAAACATTTCTATATCTACTCATGATTTCAAAATATGCATTGATTTCAGTAATGTGATCATTTGTTGATCATACCATAAGTATGTATGCCTTTCCATGTTGTACAATTGTTGTGCGGTACGCTGCTTTTCTATTTGCTGGTCGAGGGTGACCTATCATCTTTCAGGGGGGGCACTAATGCCTTTTAAATATGCCTACATGTGGGTCGAATCCCAATATTCGTACTGCCTTTCTACAGAAGTTTTTCTGATTGAAATTTTGGCATACATCTTATTTGTTACTCTTCAAAATTAACACTGTGGATTCAAGAAAATTGCATGCAGAATCGTGATTTGTTTACAGGATAACAATAAATATGAGGGGGAAATTCTATTCACAGCACGACCACACTATTGCAACTAACAACAAAGGCTCGCACAACTCACAAATGCGCACAATTCTTCAAACATGATGTTCTTGCATGACTTCCAACTTTTGCATCACTTTCAGTATCCACTCAGCCTACATCAGCTTCAACAAATGCTAGTCCCTACATGTCATTCCACATTTTTTTTTCGGAGGTAACACTTGAGGTAAAATAGCATAATTTTCTGATTTATCACAAATTTAGGAGAATTTCATGAAAATCCATTGAGCATTATTTATCATCATTCATTCCACATCTTTACCACTTCCCATTTTTTAGAGACATATCATCTTTCAGTTTGGGGGAGTGTTGCTTTCCTTCATTTCTTTCTTATAACCATGTCAGTAATATTCTTTATCATCCATTGATATTCTTATTCATTCTCAACACCTCCCTTATTCCATGTTGTTTTACACCAAGCATAGATTTCAACAGATTGTAGCAACCACCTCTCTTTGTTTTCTAGCCTTGCATGAGTACATGCTAATTCTTCAGTTTGGGGGATGAATTGCTACACATGATGAATGTTTTCTACTTTATTTCTCGTTTAAGGAATATAATTTCATTTTTATACAGTGCAGAAATTGATTTGCATATATCTTTAAAACTATGAACTGAATTCTTTTGATTTCTGGATAACAAAGAGGTATCATTAAAATACACAAACCCAGATAATTTCATGCTAAATTAGTTCATAAAATTTCGAAAATTATGCACTATCACCTACATCCATTTTGTTTATATCTCATGATCCGTGCATCAAAACGATCTGATTTTTGAGAAAATGGTTAATGAATTTTGTTGTTACTTATATCACATTTTTCTGCAACTTAATATACATATAGTTGAACATCAACTGTAAAAATTGTTATGCCTTCATCAAGATTTCTCAAATTGAATATTCATTATTTGAGGAAAAATTCATTTGTTCCATCCATTTCATGAGTTAGGATGAACAATTTCTTTTTTTTGCTTGGTTAACACATGGGTTTTGTCTTTCGGTTGCATGAGCACATGCAATATATTCAGTTTGGGGGTGTGTTGGGCTGCTAATATGTTATTATTATTATCACTTTTTAACACCTATTTCATCCATTTCTACTCTTCTTTATCATGTCATTTATCATAATTTATCATATAATTCCATTTTATAATTATTTATGCTCTTATGGATAAATATTATTTCTTCTCCTTTATTATTAATAAATTAATGATTATTATGCATGATTTTACCAATGATGGTTTATTAATATATTTTGTAACATCACTCACCATTTTAGCCTCCAAGATATTTTCCAAATTGTAGATTTGATCTCCAACTCATCATCAAATATTCCAACTCAGAAATTCACTGGAATAAGAAGTGGCAGTTTTGCGTTGGACATTCTGGGAAAATGGAGAAGAATCTGGAAAATACGAAACATGGGTTTTGTCTAGAACGGACCGAATTAACTTTAAACACAATGGTTTGCCAAAATTCAGTCCGTATAAAGGGAAACGAAAGGTTCTCTAAGGACGATTTTCCCATATTCACTATTGTGGCCATTTTCCAAATTATGTCAATTGCAATACCAAATTTAACTTGCTCCTATTGAATGATTGATGGAAATATATTTTCTTGTTGATCAAGTTGTTGGGAACAATCAAATTTTTTTATGAGGGATCACATTTACTATTTACTTTCTCCTCTTTCTGATTATAAAAGGAGAGCATGTATTTCCATTATGGAGAGATTTCCTTTTGTAATTTTCAGAATTGTTCATTGACTCTTGTTAATTAAAACAAAGTAAGATTTCTTGTAAACTCTGCTACATATGATTAATACATAAATTCGGTTTCTGTTCCATTATTTGATACTGGAGTAGTTCGGTAGTGCTCCACTAGCGGCAAAGGGCCCGGCCCTAGTGGATCCACTTGCCATCTATATTATTATCTTTCGATTATAGTTGTGTGACAGTTTTTATTTATTTTCATTACAGTTTCAAGTTTAATATTTTACTATTTTCTTTCTTTATAATCTTGGTGTGTTGCATTGTTGAATTGCGTTGCTGATCTTTTCCAACATAACAAGAATATTTATTTCTTTATAACTTGTATTGTTATGCTTTGCATTTACAGAGCTTCGCTATTTAGGATTTGTTGTTCATTTCCGTCAAGTAGGATTTGCTATACATTTACATTTGTTTTTTAATTCCATTAAATAGGATTTTCTATTCATTTCCAGTAAATAGAACTGTTGTTCATTTCTGTTAATTAGCTTTACCGTTTATTCCTTTCTTGCAAGAGCTTGGCTTTGCTTTGGAGTGTTATTACAGAGAGCTTGCTTAGTCTATTTTCATTAGCAGCATTAGTGAGTTAACACAGTTACCATTTCTATTTAATTGCTTTAGTGTGGAGTGTAATATCATCAACTGTAAAGGACATTGGTTATTTCTACCTACATTCTCAGGTTGATTGTCTTGTTCTTATTTGATTTCATTTACATCAGTTGTCACAGGAAAGAGTTATTACTACTGCATCCTTGACTGATGATTGTTGAGTGAATGATTGGATTTCAGTGCATTTAGTTTCATATTGTTGTAATTAGATTTCATTTTCAAGCATCTATTTATTCTTGTATGTGAAATATATATACTACATTTTAAGAAACATTACTCTCTGGGATTATAGCATGCACATATTATGTACACTCTTGAAATAAGAGGACTTTCCTAGCTTGATAATTAATGTGGCATAAATAGGAGTTTTAAAAGGCACCTTTTAGCACCCAACAATAGACACATGAAACAGGAATCACACAGTCAATTCATCTATAAAGGAATTCAGAGAATTACTTGAATGAATTCTGAGTATTAAAGATAAAAACCACTGCAAATAGAGCACATAAAAGATATAGATAATATAAGCACTGAAAAATTAGTCAGAATATCAAGTTGGTCAAGAAACAAGTCTTTGTATTACTGAAACAATCAATTTACAATAAGTTTCAGTTTTGCCAAAAAATCTCCAACCCTTGACAGATTCGACTCTATGCCCTTCAATAGACTTGTTACATCATGAGATGATCTACCTCTTGGCTAGATTCATCGAATTTTGCCTAATGACACCTTTCATAACCATAAAACATCTACTGAATTACAAAATGACAGCTATCCTACTTGACAGTCCTTTCCTAATACGATTCAAACTGCTCATTATTAAATTTAACAACCTTATATTCTAAAATAATTATATATTTGACAAGTATGTTTTCATATGTTCGAATTGGGGTGATGGGACTCATCACTACATGACCACTTAATTGAGCTCCTCTAAAATTGGAAACAAAACCCTGTTTTTTAGGCAAACTGGTCTTCTTCTTCCACGAATTATTTGGCTGGAATTTTATCTTCATTTCATGGTCTTTATGTGTTGAATAACTTTTTTCATGATCCTTTAACCCTCAGATAATATCTAGCTATCCAAAGATGCTCCAAAACCTGCTAAAAAATCTCTAACACAGTACACTACGAAAGTAAGACAGTTTCGTAGCGTACTTTCGTAGCACTGAAAAAATGCCATTCATCCTCACTATTTTTTATTCTTTCCTTTGGCATGGTCTTCATCATCCTTAGACACATCTCCCATGCAGATTTCACATCTTGAAATCTCCCAAAACTGCTTCAAAAATAAAAAAATAAAAGTTATAGTAGTTCCGTAGCGTTTTGTTGTCCTTCAAGCCCAGGCACGCAACGAAACCACTGAAAAGTGTTGAAATTCCATATTTTTTGTAATTTGAAAATTGAACCTTCTAAGTGCCAAAACCTTTTTTTTAACATATCTTTAACATTAAAAACCATAAACTAGCTCACCTTATGATCCTTGAGGCATTTCTTCCTCATTTATGATGGGTTGAGCTATTGGCTCTTCAAGCACTGTCATTTTAAGGCCTTTTTTCTCTAACTCCTCATGAATTAGTTCAAGCTGCTCCTAGAGGTCCTTAACCTAGTCTTTCAACCTTCTATTGGTAGCTTTCAAATTTGTGTTAATCCTCCTAACATGTTTGGCCTCTTTCCTCACTAGAATGGTCCATTTAATAAGTTGTTCTGTATTATCCAAAGTCTTGGAAACAATGTCAACATGTTCTTCCCAAATTGCCTTCATCTTTTCAAACTGAATCTTCTCTACACTTTGTTTCCTTGCTTCCCTTTTCATAACAGCAATTTCATGATTGGCCAATTTGAATTTCTCTTCAAGGAGTTGTAACTCTATTTTTTCCATCACCGTCTCTTTTCCTTTCTTTGTTTTGCTAATTGTATCTTTCTCTGCAGGTGATGAAAGGTCAATGACCTCCTATGGTGGCTGAACTGTATTAGTAGGTGATGGAACCTATTTATTTCTCTCTAAAAGATACCTAGCATGCCTTGTCATAGGCCTTCTTTCTTGGAACGTAAAACCTACATCTTCTCCCTCAAATTCTGATTTCTTTGCAGATTTAGCCTTTTTTAACTTCTGTCCACCTTCCTCCATGTCCTTAGCCTAAACTATAGGAGTTTCTTCTATGTCAATGGCATGTAAGATATCTTCTAAATTACCTTTAGCTACTGCTTTGTCTTTTGCAGCCATATTTTTCTCTTCTAAGACCATTGTTTGGCTCCTTGTCATCCTTTTTGTTCCTTGTTTACTCACATTTTTTTTTTTTTTGCAGGTAATTTGACCACTTTTGACTTCTGTTTTGCAGGTGAGATATATGGTGTGTCAAAACACTGCAATTTCTCTGGCTCCATCATAGTTGGCTCAATTGGTTCTACTGTTGCAGGTTCACTTGGTTCTGCTATCAATGGTTCACTCTGTTCTGCTGCTAATGGTGATGGAATTCTCTTTGGTTTAGGAGCTCTTGAAGGAGTAAGAGCATCCAACTCAAAACCACTAACAAACAAAAATGATGACCGGTCTTTGCCTAACCTTTGGAGTTCATATAAAACCAACAACTTCATTAAACCATGATAAAATAATGAAGTCTCACTCCCTTCAGACTTTTCTTGGACCTTATCTACCATTTTTGACAAACTTCTATGTAAATAGAGAGGCAGATCAAGGGAAATCTTACTAATAAAGCACAGAAGTAACTTGAAATGATATTAGTAGACTTTGTGGTATCTCCCTTCACAAGTAAATTACTTTTGGATGATGAGAAGCAATTTTAAGTAGTTTTCCTTTATGCAACTTCTTGGAATAGCATTGGTGAGATCCATTTCAGTATGTTCATGCTTCATAAACTCTTTGCACTGCTCCATGTTAAACTTGAAACCTTTGAAAAACTTCTACTGTCCTCTTGAATCTTTGTAGCATCTGCAATAACCTCTGGTGTGATGGATAGATTGAGCATTCCCATTTTGGTGGTTGTTCCACCGAAATTCAAAGCAACCTCTTTGGAAACCTATGTATGGCAACCTTGTAATTTCTCAAAAAACCGTAAGCAACCTGTCCTTTTGAAAATTTCCACTGTTGTTGGGTCTTCATTGATCAAATTCATATATGTAGGTTCATATCTCAGGCATTAGCCACCCTTTTTTGTCCTTCTTTTTTCTGCCACGTTTTCTTTAATGTCTTCATAGCCTTGCTTGATGATTGTAATGTTCCTAAATTAGCTTCAGTTAATTGGAACATTAATTTTGCCTTGTTCATTTTTGTATTTCATGATTGATGAATAAAATGTAAAAGAGGATAAGAAAAACTCCTTAAATCAAAGAATAAATACATGCCCAATGTGAAAAGGGATAAATCTGGGCCTTTTGTAACAAAATCCACTTGTGTGTGAACAGAAATTGGACCAACTTGGAGAACCAGCGCAGTTTTAGAAGAGGGATCCAATGTGAAAGGGGTTAAGTCCATCGAAGTGGTTTAGGGTTTGTGCACCCCTTCAAGTTATAAAAAGGAGGAGAGGGCTCATGTAGAGGTTGTTGATGATATTTCGAAATAGAGGTTGCTTGAGCAACTCTAGCTCTCTAGGATGTTTAGCCTAAGGGAAGAGGATTTCCTGTTTAGCAATCCTCCTACCTTCCTTGAGTAGCTCATGGAGGAGAATGTACTGAAATGAGCCACTATCAGGTTGAAGACCAAGATCCATCTCCAGTAGCAGCGCTGATCCTGATGAGGGTTTTGCAGCTGCTTGAGTTGCAGCAAGTGGTATCCTAGATCTGCAGAGATCTAGTGTTTGGAGGATTTCTCTCTCAAGGAGGGTGTCTTGTGACCACCCGGAAGATGATATCTCTCCCATTTTGTATTCATATCTATATTTTATAGATTTTACTTCAGTACCATTGAGATACTACGCATTCCCTTCCATGAAATACATTTTCTGCATCAAGGGTTTTCATGTAAATTCAGTTGTTTTGAAAATCTGCTCTCAAGTGATTGAGGATTGCCTATCACTTTGTAATTCTTTATAATAGCTGATGTTTTATGGTAATTAAGATCTGATATCATGTATAATAAAATTTATCTTCAGAAATTCTAAGTATTCTGCAATCCTGTAGCTTTAAAATCAAATCTTCTCTTATACATGCATTATTTTGATGAAATCCCAAGGGGATCTTGTGGAGAAGGCTGAGTAGTTTCCATATCTGGTATGGATCTGATGTTTCAGCCATAGATCTATCATAGATCTGATTTTTAACCTACTGCAGCTGACTCTTTAGGAAAATAACGTTGGAATAGTCTGCAGTCTTTTTCTATGCATTGCAGCAACTCATTGCAGGGTTTTTCTTAATGGAAATGTTTGTTTTTATTTGCATAAACCACATGAGCCTCATTCTGATCCTGCATATTTAAATTTCTGCATAAACTCAGCCAATCCCTTCAGAAATTATTCTCTGCAAGCTTCAACACTTTTCTGCATAATTTAGGTCATGGGAAATCAGGGTTTTTCTTGACTAGTCAGGAAGGAGGAACTTTTTAACATAGTAAAATGCCTTTTTTTTAAGCTTAAATTCTACATGGAAGTCCCTATTAACCTAATATAGCATATTCCAGAACCTTGACCCTTCATTTTACCCATATTTTTTTATACACCTATTTTAGTGCATAAAATGCTGCTTTTCCCCACCTTTCTGATGTTAAAAGCTGAGTAAAGAGTGATGATGTTATTTATATTGGTTGATGAGAATTATCATACATATTTAATGGTATCTTAAGCCATCATACCTGAATAATTCATTTTTCAGGCATGATTTGCTGAGTAAACCCTTTTGGGATATTACCTCTCGACAAGAGTCTATAGACAGAGTCTGAAAAGGGCCAGATAGCCTCTGAATATCACCCTCTATTTAGAGGTGACATATTCAGTAAATTCCCCTTCATTCAATCTCTTTTTTAGATCATAATGTCGATTGTTAATGTCTTAGGAGGAAATATCTCACTGATACCAGTTTGTGGGAGATATGTTTAGTGCATCTAAACCCATTTGTTTCTGATCAGATTGCATAAATAAGTCCCCCACAGCATATTCAAGAGGAACCAAGCTTTGTCCTACATTTTTTTTTCCCATATTTCCTTATGCATCGTTCCCATTGAGCAGATTGGCAATATTCCTGAAAAAAGGGACATTACAATGGTATCAGAGCATGATGTCTGGCACGGCCTGTGAGATCAAGCTATTAGTGAATTAAGAGCATAAGCATAGACCAGATTGATGGAGAGGATGAGATTACTCTCATCAATTTTCAGATCAGAGAAGGGCCTCTCCAAGGAGGTTCAGACAATGGAAGAAGAAGGGTGCAGTGAAACTCCAAGAGGGTTTCAAGCAGAAGAAGCTATAGTGAAATTCTTAGAGAATTTCAGGAAGATGAAGGAGTACCTAGTACTTCTTATGAGGTGTGTGAGCATTCAGCCACACAAACTGATTTACAATGTTGTCACATCCCCACTTTCTTGCTGAGAGAAAGAGGAGAAGAAGAAGGAATGACAGAAAAAGAGATTCCCCCACTCTTTTTCCAGACCTTGGAGGATATTCAAGAAAATATCAAGGAGGTTGAGGGGGTAGAGGCTTGTACCAGCGCTGGCACAACCTTGGAGGATCAGCCTTCATGTTCAATGGAGGAAGATTACACAGTTGCAGAAGAAGTTCTTACTCCTACATTTCACCAAGGTATGGTCAAAGATTCATCTGTTTTCATTTCAGCCCATTGCATGGAGAGATCTACATATCTATGTGCTGCTAATCTAGAACAATAGAATTTCACTGCGTTGTGCAAGACCAGTAAGGGAGGAATAAGTTCTTCCCTTGGAGATATCAAGGGGGCTGCATTTCATAAGCCCTTGAGATGGATAAGGTGCAAAAGCATCAGAATACTGAGAGAATATGGAGAAGAGGGTCAATATCATTCCTATCTGCATGGAAGGTTTTATCCATTCATGTATTCAGTCACCACTAGATGATGTCTCATCTTCTGGAGACATTGCACCAAGGAGGCCACTTGATCAGCAAGAGGAGGTGAGTGCTTCACATGGTGAGGCATTGCTCATTGATTTCAGAGAAGTGGAGACCTTGGGAGGTCTTGATGCAGCGTTGAGAGTCTTGGGTAGGCTCAAGGAGGAGAGAAACAGTCTCTTAATATAATCCACCCCCACTCTCATTTCAGATTCTGCATTGTGGCAGGAGAAACAGGGGAAGGGTAACAACCTTTCCACATCTACATTTAGCATGGGAGCTTTGCATGCACATGACTCTTGGGAAGAGTTAAAGAAGTCTCCTCTCTTCTCTTTGAGGATGGAAGGAGGCTCATCTATGAGCTAATCCCTTTGCATGGGCAAAGGCTATGGTAAGGACATTTTTTATTTACTTGTTGATTTACATATTGCTTCCTTAACCATACATGTGTAGAATGTTGCTCCAAGGAGGAGCATTCTTTCTTTGAGGTTGCATGGTCTACTTGAGGCCATAAGAAGTATTGTTGACCTCTCCCTAGGAGGACTTAGGGAGGGATTTTTATTTGGAGGACATGCTCACATTGCCTCATCCATCATTTATTTCTTCCAAGCTTATGAAGAGATTGGGGCAGCATGGAAGTGGTTGGAAGACCACACTTTTCAGCAGTCTCTATTGCAGTTGAGGTCCAAACTGCGTTGGTTGCATATGAGGGATCATTGCCCTTCACATCTATTGCATATGGCATCCAACATGATTTCTATTCTTGCTCCCTATGTTGCTGATGTTTCTATTTTTATGAGGAGCATACGTGGGAGAGGAGGAATGATACATTGGATGAATGTATCCATTTGGAAGGCACTCTCCCATATTCATTTGTATTTCAAGAAGAGGAGGGAACTTTTTGTGGCTGCTACATGGTACATTGTATCATATTCTACAAAGGGTCATGCATTGAGTTTGTATCATGAAGGGGAGCCTCTCACATGCGAGGAATTAGAGCAAGACATGTTTTTCTTGATCTCCATTCAGCCAACACTTATTTTCCTCTATCATTTCCAAGCTTTGAAGAAGCTTATTTCAGCAAGCAAGTGGTGGGATGGACACTTATGGTATCATGACTTGAGGCAACAAGATGATGGACAGCGCTGGTCTCAAGGGAGGGACTAATGTTACCATCCAACACATCATATGGCACTTAGGCCACATGTCTTTTGGAGCACATATGGTGAAGATAAATTGTTCACTGTATGCATAAGAGGGTGGGAAAGGAGGCTCACTGGAATCAATGGAGGAGATCATGAAGTTTCAGATTCCTTTTGGCTTCATGGTGACCACATTTTTGCAGCCCAGGATCCACAGCTCCACATCCATCAACAGTGGGAAGAGGGACAACATGAGTTGGATATATTCATCCCTCATCTCCAGCCTTGTAGCCCCTACTCAATGCACATCATGGGGATTAATGATTGTTTTATGAGCTATCAAGGATGGCTCCTTCTATTTTGATGATAGCATGGGTGTGGGAGACACTCATTGGGAAAAAATTTCCCCATGCTCTTCATCACTCCAACCTGATGAGGCCATTGAGCAACAAGAAGATCACCACTTGTACCTCCCATTTCTCATGATGTACACTTGCTAGTTTGCACTTGGAGAAGGTCATTGGAGGGAATATTCATTGCTTATCATTTGCAGCTATGGTGGGATCCATTGATGAGGCCACAGAAAAGGGAAGGAGAAGTCTGGTTCTTCCTTGCAGTTGCTTGAGGACAAGCAACATTTGGGAGGGGGAGACTGTAATGTTCCTAAATTAGCTTCAGCTAATTGGAACATTGATTTTTCCTTGTTCATTTTTGTATTTCATGATTGATGAATAAAATTTAAAGGAGGATAAGAAAAACTCCTTAAATAAAAGAATAAATACATGCCCAATGTGAAAAGGGATAAATCTGGGCCTTTCGTAACAAAATCCACTTGTGTGTGAACAGAAATTGGACCACCTTGGAGAACCAGTGCAGTTTTAGAAGAGGGATCCCATGTGAAAGGGGTTAATTCCATTGAGTGGTTTAGGGTTTGTACACCCCTTCGAGTTATAAAAAGGAGGAGAGGGCTCATGCAGAGGCTGTTGATGATATTTCTAAATAGAGGTTGCTTGAGCAACTCTAGCTCTATAGGCTATTTAGCCTAAGGGAAGAGGATTTCCTGTTTAGGAATCCTCCCTCCTTCCTTGAGTAGCTCATGGAGGAGAATGTACTAAAATGAGCCACTATCAGGCTAAATACCAAGCTCCATCTCCAGTAGCAGCGCTGATCCTGTTGAGGGTTTTGCAGCCGCCTGAGTTGCAACAAGTGGTATCCTAGATCTATATAGATCTAGTGTTTGGAGGAGTTCTCTCTCAAGGAGGGTGTCTTGTGACCACCCGGAAGAGGATATCTCTCCCATTTTGTATTTAAATCTATATTTTATAGCTTTTACTTCAGTACCATTGAGCTACTGTGTAGTCCCTTCCATGAACTGTGTTTTCTGCATCAAGGGTTTTCATGTAAATTCAGTTGTTGTGCAAATATGCTCTCAAGTGATCGAGGCTTGCCTCTCACTTTGTAATTCCTTATAGTAGCTAATTTTTTATGCTATTTCAGATATAATATCATGTAAAATAAAATTTATCTTCAGAAATTCTAAGTATTATGCAGTCCTATAGCTTTAAAGTCAAATCTACTCTTATACATGCATTATTTTGATGAAATCCTAAGGGGATCTTGTGGAGAAGGCTGAGTAGTTTCCAGATCTGGTATGGATATGATGTTTCAGCCATATATCTGTCATATATCTAATTTTTAACCTAATGCAGCTGAATCTTCAGGAAAATAACGCTGGAATAGTCTGCAGTCTTTTTCTATGCATTGCAACAACTCATTGCAGGGTTTTTCTTCATGGAAATGTTTGTTTTTCTTTGCATAAACCACATGAGCTTCATTCTGATCTTTCATATTGATATTTCTGCATAAACTCAGCCAAGCCCTTCAGAAATTACGCTCTGCAAGCTTCAGCACTTTTCTGCATAATTTAGGTCATGGGAAATCAAGGTTTTTCTTGACTAGTCAGGAAGGAGGAACTGTTTAACATAGAAAAACGCCTTTTTTTGAGCTAAAATTTGACATGGAAGTCCCTCTTAACCTAATATAACATATTCCAGAACCTTGACCCTTAATTTGAATCATATGTTCTTATACACCTATTTTAGTGCATAAAATGTTGCTTTTCCCCACCTTTCTGATGTTAAAAGCTGAGTAAAGAGTGATACCATTATTTATATTGGTTTCTTAGTGTTATTAGACATATTATATGGTAGCTAAAGCCATCATACCTGAATAATTCATTTTTTAGGCATGATTTGCTGAGTAAACCCTTTTGGGATATTACCTCTCGACAAGATTCTATAGACAGAGTCTGAAAAGGGTCGTATAGCCTCTGAATCTCACCCTCTATTTAGAGGTGACATATTCAGTAAATTCCCTTTCATTCAATCTCTGGCTTAGATCAGAATGTCGATTGTTAATGTCTTAGGAGGAAATATCTCACTGATACCAGTTTGTGGGAGATCTGTTTAGTGCATCTAAACCCATTTGTTTCTGATGGGATTGCATATATAAGTCCCCCACAGAATATTCAAGAGGAACCAAGCTTTTTCCTACATTTTATTTTCCCATATTTCCTATGTTCCCATTGAGCAGATTGGCAATATTCCTGAAAAAAGGGACATTACAATGATTTTCAGCCTCACTTGATAGTGCTCAATGTAAACCTTTGAAAACACCAGCTACAACTTTGGCTTAGTGTAATAGCTCTCCAGAGCTCAATATCACATAATAAGGAATGAAAAATGAGAAATGACTGAATTAGGAAAGGTTTTGAAGTTTTGATGTCTTCTCATGACCCAAGTTGACTCATACATACCTAAATTGATCATGATGACTTCAGACCTAAGCATGTGCCTTGATTTCATCCCTCCATGACTCGAATGGCATCTAACTTACCCTTTCCAAATGATTTCCTGACACCTAGTAGCCAATCTGATAAGGCAGACAGGAAACCGCGCTATCGTAGCATATCTAGTGTAAATTTGGTTGTTTTCACTACGAAACTATTAGCAGTTTCATAGGGAAAAGTGACTTTTCACAGTGTTTTTCACTAAGAAACTATGGTTTCTTGGATAAAATGGTATTTTTGGTACAATACTATTATAAATTGAAATTAGTCAGAAAATAATTAGTGATGTGACATGAGGGGGTTTGAAAATGAGTGGGTTTAGACCTTAGGGTAAACTTAAACAAGAAAAAGTTAATATTTCCCTTGACCAAGCATATAAAAAATGAATCCTACAACCCTATTTTTGACACATGAACCTATTTGACCTTGTCAAATGATGCTTCATTATTTTGGGTGATAATAGTGGCTCCACTTGGGATGGTGTGCCCCAGTGATACAGCAAAGAACCAGTAGTTCTAGTGTTGTTATTCGTCTTCTTGAAAAATCAAAAAACTTTGAAACTACCAAGCTTTTTATTCAAACTCTAATGACCTTTACCTCGGGCTCAAGCTTGATGATTCCGCTTGTCATTATTCACAGAAAAACACATAAAATGTAATATATACAGTGGAATGAATGATCATCATATTTTAAGAAGAGTAGTGCTTCAAAAACCTTCCATTGACAAGCCCTCCAGCAAATGGTTGTCCATCCATCTCCTGCAGAATGTAATTTTTGTTCCCATGGAATGCAGCTACTTTGAATGGACCCTTCCAAATGTTCTAAAACTTACCATGTTTCCCCTTCTCTTCAATTCTAGCCTCCCATTTCAAAACCACATCTTGGATTTGAAAATTTTCTTCCTTGACCTTCTTGTCTAATGTCTTCTTGATTCTGTTTTAACATTGCTGATTACTATTATGGACTTCCTCCCTCTTCTCTTGCAAAGATATCAGCTGATTGATCCTTCTCTGAATTGCATTTGGCTCCTCCTCCAATATTTGTAGCAGCTTCATGACAAGCACTCCTAAGAATGTAGGAAAGATAGGTTCAGCTCCATATACCAGCTCATAAGGTGAAGTTCCAATTGACCTCTTTATGCACACTCTATCAGCCCATAGAGCATACTTCAGCTTCAAATGCCATGACCTCTTATTTTCCTACAACACCTTCTATATAATCCTCACAATGCTCTTGTTAGAAGATTCAGCGTGACCATTCCCTTGTGGATAATATGCATTAGAATTCCCAAGAGTAATATAATATTGATGACAAAAACTAATCAGCTTCTTAGACATAAATGCCTGATCATGATCAGTGATGATCTTCATAGGACAGCCAAATCTAGAAAATATATTATTTTCCAAAAATGAAATGATAACAGAATCATTTTCTTGCCTAGTTGGGATTTCCTCGATCCATTTGGTGAATGTAATATTCCCAAATGGGGAATTCAGCAATACAATGCAGATTTGCAGGAAAATAACGCAGATCATATAAGTCAAATTAGGAGGCCAATATGGAGACCTTTCAAATTTATTTATAGCAACAAAATATATGTAAAAGATGGCCCATAAGATGCATAACATGAAATACAAGTCTCCAATAGAATAAAATCCTCAAAAGGAGGTGTTGCAACCATGCATTAAGATTGGAAATTGTTTTACATCGTTATTTATTGGGTTTCAATAGCTGAAGATTACACTTTAGATCTAGAGCAAATAAGTGCAGGAAAAGTCAGATCTATAACAAATCCATACACTATACAGGCTCCTCTTCAGGATCCCCTTGGGATTTTTAGTATTACACCATGTACAGCTTGTAGATATGAGTTTTAAGACTACAGATCTATAGAAATATTCAGATCTGGAATTGGATCTGATTTGATATGAACAAGAGAATGATATTCTCCAATGGATCTCCAAAATGAAGGGTACATCTCCAACACTTGAAAACCAACTCTCTAGATGGTGTGCCAAAAGACCCTGCAACTGAACCTATAGGAATAACATAGATCTGGAATTAAAACTGTGCTATAGGGTTTATAATGTGGTTTGCCATGTGCCAAGATCAGAAAATGAATCTCAATACGTCCAATACTCTCTTCCCACTGAAGTAGAAGTCTCCTCCACTGAAATGGTCTAGATCTGAAGAGATCTAGCCTCCACTTGTTGCAGCTTGCAAAGACAGCCAAACCCTCAATAGGATATATGTTGTAGTTGAAATACGAAGCTTGGCCTTCAGCCAAATAGTGGAAAATACAATGCAAACTCTTCCAAGAGGCCTCTCAAGGGAAGAGGTGGGATTCCCGATCAGGAACACCCAATTCTAAATAGCATTAATTCTCAGCTAAACAGCAAGAGAATGATATATGTCTAAACAGAAAATATATTCAGAAATATAATGTTCATCAACAACCTTCTCATGCTGCCATCCTCTTCCTTTTATAAGTTAAGAGCTTGCAAACCCAAAACCACCTCTAATGAAATCACTCATTTCACACAAAGCATCTCCATATAAAACTGCGATGTGCCTCATTGATGGCCACTCCTCCATGACAGCATTGTAGATTTGGTCAAGGTTCACCCAGTCAAAATATTCCATCCCCTTTTACACCTAAGGGTGCTTGATTTTGTAGCCAAGATTTAGCCTTTTTACATTTGGCATGGATTTATTCTTTATTAAGGAGTATTATGAACCTCCTTTGCTCTTTTATTATTTAAACAAAGACAGGAAAAAAAAATGAATATTCCAATTATCTTATGACTAATTGGGAATATTACAGTCCTCCCCTCCCAAATGTTTCCTGTCCTCAAGCAACGGATAAGATGAGTGCTGCAACTCTTCTCCTCCTCCATTGGTGACACCAACATGTGATAAGCTTCCTCCATAAGCTAAGTGTTCACCAATCCAACCCTCCATGAAGTGCTCCTCCAAAGTTCTCATGAGAGGTAAATAATCCATCCCATAAGGAGACAATAGCTCAAATGAAACAAACATGGCTTGCCCAATGTTCTTGTTGAAACATGTAGCATAAGATACATGGAGAATATACATCCCATAGGGCACATACATACCTCCCATCCTCCGTCCATGCATTCCCAAAAAAGTACAAGTACATCATCAAAGTATGGGATCAAAATCAAATACATACAAACAGAAATTTGTGCATATGAAGGTGGGTCATAGTCCCACATGTGGAACCAACGCAGTGCATCTCCTGACTGCATTAGATCATGATGTGGTAAGTGGTTTCCCCACCACTTGCTGCCCATGACATATCACCATGGCTTAAAGTGTGAGATATATTTGGTGCCTTAGGAATGCACCCATCATGAAATAAGATCTCCCTTTGTCCACTAAGGGAGTGGTCATGTTCAGAAATTTTTGTGGCCCAAACTTTTCCATGAAGCTTATAAGGTACAACACTCCTTCTTGGATTTATTGCATGCATATACATGGTAAAAGAATACATACAATCAGAAAATGGAACATTATTTACATGAGTATGTTCTTCACCAACAATCCTCCCTATACAAATGGAGTGGTGCATAGATCTATCTCCTTTCTCAAAAGAAGAAAGAGATGGCTAAATTAACTCTTTCATAGAGTCATGTTGCTGCCCCAACTACACATGGTTCATGCATTCTTGAAAATGTTGATGTAGTTCTCCTTCAAAGTCTTTCCAAGTAAAGCTCCTCATGATGATGTTGTAGATCCTCATGGAATATGTGTGGTTGAAACAGAACTCCTCATAAGCCTTTTGTTGTATCTTCTCCTTGAGTTTGGAGGCTCTAGACAAGAAGACCCTACCATGATAATAGATGACTTCTTCTTGGACTAAATATCACTCTTCATGCAGTTGGTCATCAAGTATCATGCAAGTGTGATGATCCTTGGAATAATCCACCAACAGTTGGGATTTCCAATATGGATCTAAACTCCCCAACATTGACAGTGCTGATGATCTATCAACTAAAAATTTTTTCATGTGGATTATCTTATCCTTGACATCTCCCATGCCAAAGGTATATTTTGGAATTCCATTCCTTCCATTCTTCTCCTCCCACAACGCGGAATCTAAAATGAGAGTGGGTGATGATGATATTGGGAGAAAATATCTCTCCTCCTTGAGCCTACCCAAGACTCCCAGCGATGTATCCTTTTCTTCCAATGCTCCCATACCTCCCAGATCTATGCTTGGAGCATCATGTTGTGAGAATTCTCCCACAAAATCTGAATCAGGTGGCCTTCCAGGTGGTTTTCCACTAGATAATAGTGTCACATGCAGTAATCTCATGAGCATGATAGATGGGACTGTAAGGTTCTTGCTTCCATTGTGCAAATCCATATCTTTTCTTTGCATAGAAGTGGTATATGAGGGATATGTATGCATGCCTTTGATCATTTGAGTTTCACCACTCTTCTTGTCCACCCATTCCATTTGCAAATCCTCCCAATCAGTGGTGGATTTTCCTAATGTAATCAACCATTGAACACCCAAAATCACATTGGTGTCAAGTATGTCAACCACAAAGAAGTGATAAATAAATTTATAAGTTCCCATGGTGAGTGAAAGGGATGGGACATAATGCATGCATTGTATTGTTCTATCTGTTGGGACCAAAACAGAGAAACCCTTAAAATCATCAGTGGGTATTGCCCTCCTTTGCACTAGTTTGGCATCAATGAAATTGTGGGTAGCCCCACTATCAATCAAACCAGAAACCCTCTGATTCAAGATGGAACCTTGAACTCTTAAGTTAAAGTACTTAGGTACCCCTCTCAAATATGCAAGAGCCCCTCTAATAGGAGAAAATGCTCCATTCCCATCTCTTGATGCTGTTGGATCTCCTCCTGTAGTGTCAGTGCTATGACCTCTTCTTGGTTCATCTTCTTCTTCCTCATAATTTGAGAAGACCTCTATGTAATATGATTTCACAGCACATCTATGTCCAGGTTCCCATGATTATTGGCAAGTGAAGCAAAGCTTCCTTCTCCTTAGATCTCTCTGGAATTCATCATCAAGAGGCTTCTTGTATGAGCTCTCCTTGGAAGGAGTAGCTTTTTCTTCCTTTCCCTTTGAAGGAAAAGAGGACTTATGCTGAAAATTTGCCTTTTCTTTTGGCAAGGCATCTTGAAGGTCTCTAGCCTTTTCAATAACATCATGTAGGGTAGTGAGCTTGGTAGATTTAACCAACCCATGAAGAGGTTCATCTAAGCCATCAATGAACATGTACACCCTTATTTCTGCAGACAAATCAGGAACCATAACAGATAATCTTAAAAATTCAGAAATGTAAGTTTCGGTATTACCTGATTGTTTCAACTTTTCAAGGCTCATGAATGGTGCCTCTAGATCTCTTCTATCAAATCTTTCCACCAGCTTTCTAGTGAACTCTGAATAAGCAGTCATATTTGCATGACCCAATGTTGACAAACCATGGAACCACCAGTCATGTGCTTCACCTTCAAGGTGCAGCGCTGCAATCTTGATAGCCTCCATCTCTGGAACCTTATTCAATTGAAATTATATTTCAATTTTTTCTACCCAAGATTTGGCAGAACACTTGGATGGCCCATCAAAGTTGGGTAAAAATAATATTCCCATAGTGTGGCATCGATCATGATTCTGAATGAATCCCCCACCTCTATGATGATGCATTGGTCTTCTATTGTTCTTGGTGTGAAAAAACTCTTGAAAACTCAAGTGGTCTTTGAATCTCTGATTTTGAGACTCATATTCTTCAAAATAGTCTTCAAGGGATTCATGCTCTTGAAACCCTTCATTTCCCAAGCCAAAAAGGTAGGCATGGTAGAGCGTTTGGAAACTTGTGGCTGATGCACTGGTTGATCATTCCAGTGATGAGACATGCTAGAGCCTTCTCCAAGATGGAATCCTTTAGGGGATTCTTTGATTCTGTCCATTCTCATCTCTTTGATCTCTCTAGCAAGATCTTGCATGGCTCTAAGAACGATCTTAGGAAAATCCTTTTCTTCATCTTCACCTCTAGATAAAGGGGCTTTACCCTTGTCTTCATTTTCATTTTTGTAATCAAATTTATTTTGTCTTCTCTTTAGATACCTCTTCTCTCTGTCAATAAGAGGCTCTTCTTATTCAGAATACATATTGGCTTCTTAGAAAGCACAGGATATGCCAAGATGATGCTTTGATACCACTGTAATATTCCCAAATGGAGAATGCAGCGATACAATGCAGATTTGCAGGAAAATAACGTATATCATCAAATTCAAAGAAGGAGGCCAATATGGAGACCTTTCAAATGTATTTACAATAGAAAAATAGATGTAAAAGATGGCCCATAAGATGCATAACATGAAATACAAGTCTCCAATAGAAGAAAATCCTCAAAAGGAGGTGTTGCAACCATGTATTAAGACTGTAAATTGCTTTACAACGTCATTTATTAGGCTACAACAGCTGAATATTACACTTTAGATCTAGAGCAAATAACTGCAGGAAAATTCAGATCTATAAAAGATCCATACACTATATAGGCTCCTCTTCAAAATCCCCTTGGATTTTTTAGCATTACACCATGTACAACTTGTAGATCTGAGTTTTAATACTGTAGATCTGCAGAAATAGTCAGATCTAGAATTGGATCTGATCTAATATGAACAAGAGAATGATCTCCTCCAATTGATCTCCAAAATGAAGGGAAGATCCCCAACGCTTCAAAACCAACTCTCTAGATGGTGTGCCAAAAGACCCTGCAACTGCACCTACAGGAATAGCGTAGATCTGGAAGTAAAATTGCATTGTAGGGTTTAGAATGTGGTTGGCCATGTGCCAAGATCAGAAAATGAAGCTCAATACATCCAATACTCTCCTCCCAATGAAGTAGAAGTCTCCTCCATTGAAAAGGAGCACTGAAATGGTCTAGATCTGAAGAGATCTAGCCTCCACTCGCTGCAACTTGCAAAGACAACCAAACCCTCAACAAGATCTATGTTATAGTTGAAAGAAGAAGCTTGGCCTTTAGCCAGATAGTGGACAATACAATGAAAACTCTTCCAAGAGGCCTCTCAAGGGAAGAGGTGGGATTCCCGATCAAGAACACCCAATGCTAAACATCATTAATTCTTAGCTAAACAGCAAGAGAATGATATATGTCTAAACAGACAACATATTCAAAAATATAATGTTCATCAACAATCTTCTCATGTTTCCATCCTATTCCTTTTATAAGTTAAGATTTTGCAAACCCTAAACCACCTCCAATGAAATCACTCCTTTCACACAAAGCATCTCCATTTAAAACTATGTTGTGCCTCATTGATGGCCACTCCTCCATGACAGCACTATAGATTTGGTTAAGGTTGACCTAGTCAAAATATTCCAGCCCCTTTGACACCTAACGGTGCTTGATTTAGCAGCCAATATTTAGCCTTTTTACATTTGGCATGGATTTATTCTTTATTAAGGATTATTATGAACCTCCTTTGCTCTTTTATTCTTTAAACAAAGATAGGAAACAAAAATGAATATTCCAATTAGCTTATGACTAATTGGGAATATTACAGTGAAATAGTCAGTTGTTGTCAGAATCCAGCGATGATGACTTGATTATGATGGATGAATTACACCAATAAAATCTAGCCCCCACTGCTGAAATGGAGCCTCAACATAAATAGGCATCAAGGGTAAGGGTACAAGCTTATTCTTACCATCAAAAATCTGTCATTCATGGCAGGCAGCAATATTTTTGTAGACATCTTTAAACATTGTAGGCCAATAATACCCTGCTCTGAGAATCTTTTTTGTTGTATCCTTCCAATAATGATGACCTCCACAATCTCATTTTTGGAACTTCTCAATCACTTTATCAGCCTCCTCTTCCAGCAAACAATTCAACAAAATACCATTGGTATCCTCAATACAGATTTTTGTCAATGATGCAATATCTCAAGGAATTTAGCTTCACAAATCTTGCCTTGGACTTTTTCAACTCAGCAAGTGCTCTATGATGATGTAATAAAAAAAATATGTCCTTGTACCAATCTGAAATTATGTACCTTTCTTTAATGGGGATCAACTCTTCCTCTTCATATGAAATTTCTGAAATTTGTGCAATTAAATTCATGTCAATACAGTCAAAGTTTGACTGTGCCATCAGCTTTTCTAGACCTTGTCCTTTGACCAATTATTTTGGCTTGATCTCTATATCATATACCAACAAGTTATCAATCCATTTCCCCCTCTTACCATCAGGATCAGCTTGAGTTAGGATGTCTTTCACAATAACATTAGGAACAAAAACTATAATATGAGAATGCAGAATGTAAATTCTGAAATCTTTGATGGCCTTAACCAAGGCATAAGCTTGCTTCTCTAAGATGTTGTATTTCATCTCTAAGTTAATGAATGTTCTAATAAAAAATGAAATGGGCTTCTCAGTACCTTGTTGTCCTTTCTGCAACAAAACTCCAGCAATTGTATTTTCTAATACAAAAGTAAAAACCAGAAATTCTTTTGAAAAATCCGAGCTGATTAACACTAGTGCTTGGGTGAGTGCCTTTTTAATCTACTAAAATGAGTGTTTTTCTTCTGCTATCCACTTGATGTTGGCTCCTTTCTTTAGCATCCTTGTTATGTCCTTTACAATCTCAGCAAAATTAGGAATAAACCTCCTCACAAAATTTACCTTTCCAAGAAGATATTGAATCTCCTTTCTGCTCCTAGGAAAATCCACTTTCTGAATTGCATTGACCCTATTTGGGTCAATCTTAATCCCATATTTAGAAATAATGTTTCCAAGTAATTTACCTAAAGTTAAAGAAAAAATACTTTTGGTGGGATTGAGAGAAATTCCAAACCTTCTACACTTCAGCAAAATTCTTTCTATGTGCTTCAAGTGATCTTCTCCCCTCCTTTACAAGACTGTTATGTCATCTAAATAGACAACCACCATTTTTTCCTTCTCCTTAGCAAAAGCAATGTCCATTTCTCTCTGAAAGGTAGCTCCTGCATTCATCAAAAAAAAGGGCATCTTGGCATACATGAATGTGTCCCATGGTGTGGTAAAGGTTGTTTTTCTTGATCTTCCAGATGCACAAGTATCTTATTGTAGCATGAAAAACCATCAAGCATAGACATCCTTTGGGAACCAACAATGTTCTGCAAAATTTGGTCCATCTTTGGGAGAGGGTAGTTGTCCTTCAGAGAGACTTTGTTCAAGTTTCTGAAATCAATGCATATTCTGATTTCTCCACTCTTTTTTCTGACTAGAACCAAGTTTGCAAGACACTTTGAGAATCTGATTGGAACAATGATTTTGGCATCAAAGAGTTTCTTGATTTCCTTCTCAATCAGAGGCATGAGAAGTGGATTAATCCTCCTCAACTTCATTTTCTTTAATGGGAATAATATGTTGAATGATAGTGGGGTCATATTTCTTCAAATCAGCATAACTCCAAGCAAAAACATCTATGAATATTTTCATCATCTCAATATATTTGTGCTTCATATCAACTGAAAGAAACTTTGAAAGTTTAATCATTTTTGGCATAGATACTGTACCAAGGTTACAACTCTCTACCTCTTCATCATCAATTTGTATCCTAGGAGATTTGAACACATCATTCTGATCAAAAATCTTCTCAAGGGGTATGAGACCTTTGAGTATAGAGTTATTATTCAACTGTAACACTTCATAATTTCCCTCAGATTCAACAAGCATGTTTTGCTGACCTACTTGTATATTTTCAAACTCTTCTTTCAGCTCAATAAATTTCTTTAGTTGTTGGTCATCCTCAAATACTTGCCAATGGATAATTTTATCAGGGATAGCTAATCTATGGCAAACCTCAACCTCATCTTTTTCAGTGGAATGTATATGAATGATGAAAATACTTGTAGATACAGCTAGGGAGTCAGAAATGGAGTTTTGATCCCTATTCTTAACAATAATTGAATGTTCTTGGAAATTTTCTAACATATCCATGACTAAATTTTTGTATGCGCTCATTCTCACATCCTTTGTTTGATATGCACCTTCAACTTGTTTAATGACTAATTTAGAATCTCCACAAACAGAAATCTTTTGAGCACCCATTATTTTCAAAACTTCTAAGCCTAAAATCAAAGATTCATACTCAGCCATGTTATTTGTGCAATCAAAATTCAGTTTGTAAGAAAAGAACTCACTTTCATCATGTGGAATTATGATCCAAATCCCTGCTCCTGCCCCCTCTCTTCCTGTTGATCCATTAAAGTGAAAAAACCACCAACCTTCCGCCTTCTCCTCACTAATTTTTTGATCTTCTTGATCTGAAAATGAAATTATTTTTTTTGTTGTTCAAAGTATTCATTTCCATTAAATTAAGTGTGCAAGGTGTTTGAATAGTCTTGCAAGTGAAACAAAGTGTTTTTGATAACTGGTTATGAATTTAAGTGTGAGGGAGTGTTGTTTTAATTTACTGTTTAACAACTTTAATCTAAATAAAACTAAATAATAACTTCACCATAAACACACAACAACATGATGAGGCAGTTCACCCCTCCTGGACTACATCTGTCGGGTCCAAGGCTCCCAATGGGCATGTCCTTGATATATTATGATGCTCAAATTGGTAATATAGTGAGAAAATGGCCTAAACAGACCAAACCAGCTGTGAAAATGAATTCAAAAGGCAGAAATAATCTAAGATTGACTTTTATTTCACCTAAAACAGTGAAGTGTAGCCCAATGTAGCTCCATTTCCCTCAAGGCCCTGATGGCTCTCCAAGCTTCTCTAAAGTAAAAATGGCTAAAAGACACCTCTTTTGGCCTGAAACCTATTCCAATGGATCCAAAATGATGATAATAGCCAAAATTGACTAAAATTTCATCCAAAAATGTTCATTAATGGAGAAGTTATGACCAAAACAATATTTATCCAGTTTGGCCTAAAAAAACTCCACCAAATTTGGATTAACTGCAGATAGATTCGACATCTTTAGCAATGCCACCAAAAATGGGGGTTCCACTCCATAAATGGTGGAACTATTTTTTATAACAATAAGTGTTATGTGGGTGAGGTCACATGGACCATCGCCCAACACGCCGAGGTAACCGCCAAACCAACGGTTTCATAAACCATGGCACCAACCGCTAACATAATCCGCTGCATCACATGGGAACACAATGTTTATAAATGTAACCACTGGAGGTCTTAAGGCCAAGGTTCTGGAGTCTAGTTCTATGGTATATGGGGGGTTGGCCCCCTTTGTCACCCGTTTGAAATCCATTCAAATTTCAAATATGAAATGTAATGCAATGTTGTTAAGAACCACTGTTAGGTAGGCCTGTCGGGCCTGTGGGCTGGCAGCTGCCTGACCCAGGGTCGAAACCTGTAAATTCCAAATAATTTTATAAGACTAAAATTTCTTCATCCATGGGGCCAGGTGGTGGCCTCCGGTCCTGCCACGTGGCAGTTGATAATTGATTCTTTCAATACAAAGTCAAACAATCCTCCAATCCGAGTGTGACACTTATCGATCGCTGATTGGTCCACAAGGAATATTATATGGAATATTCCAAGGAATATTCCCAAAATATTTTGAGGAATATTCTCGAATATTCTTTTTTTAATATTTTCCAAATTCAAAATTCAACCCTAGTCAAACTGATTTTTGAAGGAATTTGAAAATTTCAAACTTGAATAACTTTCACATACATTGTTGGATTTGAGTGCCGTTCACGGCGTCAGGATCGTATCGACGAGGCCTATCTGGTCGTTTTGGTTTCAACCAATTCTAATAAATTCCAATTTTGAGCAGTTTTTAACTTAGGACATGATCACCTGATCACATCTCCCATTGGGAAGCTTTTGGACCCCAAAAGCCTTCAATTACCTGTTAAGAAGATGAGGGTACAGGTCCCTTACCTTTTCCACCTCAATCCACTTTGCCTTACTCGGTTTTCTGCCTTTAAGACCAACCCGAACATAATCAACATTTCCCCTCCTTGAAGTGTATGTCCTTATGTCAAGGATAGCATCCTCTTTCAACTCATCCAAAAATTCTGGTGAGAAATCCTCTATGGATGGCAGCTAAATGTCACTTTCATAATCATCAATTAAAGGAGGTTCATACAAACTTAAATTTTCCACATTCACAACGGAAAACATTTTCATGTATGAAGGAAAATCTAATTGAAAAGCATTATTTCCAACTTGTTTAAGGATCTTGAATGGACCATAACGAATAGGCTTCAGCTTTTTACCTTCTCCTTTCATTCTTTCCTTACTAATATGCAGCCATACCTCATCCCCTTCTTGAAACTTATGATCAACTATGTGCTTATCATGCCTCTCCTTGTACTTGCCTTGACTCTTTTCAAGTTGTTCTTGAACCTACTGATGTATGAGCTGAATTATTTCAATGAACATGCGAGCCTTGTCAATGTCACTATGCCCATCAATGGCCACATCCTTCTCAAGAATGAAATCTAAAGGTGACTTAGGAAAATACCTAAAACAAGCTTCAAAAGGTGAAGTATTTGTAGAAGAGTGCTTGGCCCAGTTGTAAGCATGCTGAATGTAATGCAAGTGCTCATCCCAAAGCTTGGGATGCTTGCTGCAATAACCTTTCAAAATATGTACAATGGTTTTGTTCACTACCTCTGTTTGGCCATCTGTTTTTGGATAGAAAGCATTACCCTTCTTCAACTTGGTTTCCATCATCTTCCATAAATTGGACCAAAAATTCCCAACAAATCTAGAATCCCTGTCACTAACAATAGAAGTAGGCAAGCCATAATGAACCCATACATGTTGAAAATATAAATTAGTAGTTTTTCCAGCAGTTATAGTTTTCTTACATGGCATAAGAATACACATCTTGTTGAAACGATCAACTACTACATAAAGATAATCATGCTACTTTCTAGATAATGGTAGCCCTCCAACAAAATCCATAGAAACACTTTCCCATGGTCTAGAAGGTACTAGAAATGGCATATATAAACCAAGCTTCCTATTTCTAGGCTTTCTTGTAGCACATAATGAACAACCTCTAATGAAACGTGAAACACTATCTACCATGCAAGGCCAATAACAATACCTTTGTATATGTGCCACTGTTTTTCTTACCCTGAAATGTCCAGCTATAAGAGAAGAATGAGATTCCCTCATGATGCTTAGTCTCTCCCCCTGTGGTATACATAACTTTCCCATATGAAACAGAAAATTATTATGCAAATGATAATCATTCTCCTCAACATGATTCCCTTCACTCAAGTTAGCATACACATCCTTAAAATCAACATCTGATGCATATTGTTCTATGTAGCTCTCATGTACAATGGAATCATTCTTAAGTAAAGTACTAGCACTAATAATAGGCCTTGAAATAATATCAGCAACCTTATTGTAAATACCTTTATTATACCTTATTACCAGGTGAAATTGTTGTAGGAAACCCATCCATCTGAAATGTCGTGACTGCGGCAATTTACTTTGCGATTGCAAGTACTATAAAGGCTGATGGTCGGTATGAACAATTGTTTCTTTGCCCATCAAATAGTGTTTCCAATTTTTGACACTTTGTACCAACACATACAACTCTTTATCATATGTAGGATAATTCACAACAGGACCATTAAATGTCTCAAAATGAAATGCAACAGGCTTACCATGTTGTAAGAGAACTGCACCCATGGCGTAATCACTAGCATTTGTCTGAATCTCAAATGGTTGTCTCAAGTCCGATAATGCAAGGACTGGAGCTAAACTTATATTCTCTTTCAAAGAATCAAAAGTATTTTTTTTCTTGCCTCCCATTGGAAAGCATGCTTCACACTAGTCACTGCATGCATAGGAGCTTCTATGGCAGAGAATTTAGAAATAAACTTCCTCCAATACTGAGTTGCACCCAAAAAACTTCTTACCCTTGTAATGGATTTGGGAGTAGGCCAATTCACAATGGCTTCTACTTTGGAAGGATCAATTTTCAAAGCACCTCCTCCTACTATGTGTCCCAAATAAACCAAATAAGTCTTTCCAAATTCACACTTTGACATTTTAAGAAATAACTGATTTTTTTCAAAATATCAAGTACTTTCTTAACATGCATGACATGCTCTTCTCTAGTCTTGCTGAAAATTAAGATGTCATATAAGTAGACAATAATTAAATCATCAATAAAATGATGTAAGACATCATCCATTACCCACATTAAAGTTGCAGGTGCATTGCATAAACCAAATAGCATAACAAGCCACTCAAAGAGTCCCTGTTTAGTTTTAAATGTTGTCTTCCAAATTTCACTTTCTGCAATTCTAACTTAGTGAAATATTTATCATCTTTCAGCTGATCCAAAAAATCATCTATCCTTGGAAGTGGGTAACGATTCTTTACCATTATTTTGTTCAATGCCCTGAAGTCCACACACATGTGCCAAGTTCCAAATTTCTTTGGAATCAACACTATCGGTGACCCACATGGTGAAGTGCTTGGTCTTATGAATCCTTTGTCCAACAAGTCTTTAATTTTCCTCTTAATTTCAGCATTCTCCATGATAGAAAAGCAGTACATGTCAATGTTAGGAAGAGGACAATCTTGATGTAAATGGATTTCATGTTGAATCTCCCTTTTAGGAGGTAAACCTGTCGGTTCCTAAAACATCTCATGATGTGCATAAACTACATCATATAAATCTGATTTAAGCTTGGAATCACAATTTTCAAATGACTCATGATTCATATCAACCTTGGGCTTAACCATAAGAAGTAAAAAAATCTTACTAGAATTTACTAGCCTTTTTACCAGTCCCGCATTTACCATCGCTATATTTTCCTTCTTGTGATGTGCTCTGACAATGAACTCCTTGCCATATTTAAAGAGATGATACTTATTTTCATGGTGATGCAAGATCGCTTTCCTATCAAATAAGTAAGGACTTCCCAAAATAATTCTTGATATATCAAGCGGCACCACATCAAGTTCAACTGTGTCAATAAAGTGTGCAGTAATGGAAAATCGCAATATGCACTTTCTTGAGACTTGTAAGTTTGCATCCTTACATATCCACCCAAGTGGATAAGGCTTTGAATGTGTAATGGTCTCAAGTTTAAGTTGTTTGACCAAGTCTTCTGATATAAGATTTTCTTGTGACCCACTGTCAAACAGTGTGTCAATTTTAGTATGTTTTGAGACTACCCTCACATGGAACAATTCAATTCTTTCTTCCTCATTTGGAGCTTGTACATGATAGTTTGAAGTACTAGTGCTTGGCTTAGTTTCAGTTTCCTTTCCCTTCATACTTTTCAAACCCATGGCTTCAATTTTGGTTTTTTCACCTAAATCTTGAGGTGTAGTTGTAGTAGTTGCAGTTTTCTTCTTTCCTTTGTTTTTGTTAAACTAAGTTCTTTTTTCAGGATGTAATTTCCAACAGTTTTTCTCTTCATGGCCCTCTCTTGAACAATGTTTACATATAACTTTTTCACCCTCTTGTTTGATATATGCATTCTTTTTTCCTTTTCCCTTAAAGGTTTTATCTTTGTTCTTCCCTTTGAAAGGTTGTTTCTACCCTCATCAAAAGTTTTTTTCCCTCTTGCCTCTAAATGCGTAGCTTGTACACAAACTTCGTCTAAACTAGTAGGATTGAACATAAGGATAGTATGTTTAAGGTAACTGTGCAAACCACCCATATATTTCAGCAAAGTATCTTGACTTTGTAAGTATACCCCTAATAAGAGTGATCTTCTCCTAAACTCTTGGGTATAGTCTTGCACATTTTGTCCCTTAAGTTGTCTAAATTTTTGCTAATTCATTATAGCCTTTTGTAAATGAGCTAATGGATAAAATTGCTTCTTGATTGCAGTAATAAATTTATTCCATGATAAAGTAATATTACCATGTTTTTTAATTTCATCCTTGGTCTTGGCTTCCCACCATACCAATGCTGCTCCATCCATTCTCAGCAAGGCTAACTGTATCTTAGTGTCGTCATCATGAAGGTTTTGAATCCTTAAATAAACTTCTAATTTTTTAATCCAATTGTCAAGTTTCTCTACATTGACTTCACCGTTAAACATAGTCAATTCAAATTTGACATCAAGCTTTAAAAATGGACTTTAACCAGTGGTTTTAGACTTGTAAGACTAATTTACCGAAGTCGAGGAAGACGATATAGAGGAAGAGGATGAAGATGGGGATGGTGGATCACCATTTCCTCCATGTCCTTTCTTTGACTTGTCATTACTCTTCTTTTCTCCTGAGGAACCCTCTCCTTCTTTCTGGTTTTTAGACCCTTCTCCAACAATCCTATCATTTCTTTCTTGGTAGAGGATCCTCACCATCTCAGTCATATCCAAGAAAGATTTTCGGAATACCCGTTCTTCTTCCTTAGGGTCCATCTATTTAGGAGCTTCTCCTTCTCTTGAAGACATGCTTGAAGCTAATTCTATGGATCTTCGAGGTGGTTCTCTGACCCTTCTTGGTTGTGGATTAGTTTGTGCACTAACCAAGTTTCCTTCACCTCTCTTGAGTTTAAGCCTAGTAAGCATGAAAACTTGCAAACAAATAACCTTATCTTTGCACAAAAAAAATGCTGAGTAAAAACTCTAGCTTCTAAGGCTCTAATCCTAAGCTTTGATACCAACTGATCTGAAAATGAAATTATTTGTTTTTTTGTTCAAAGTATTCATTTCCATTAAATTAAGTGTGCAAATTGTTTGAATAGTATTGCAAGTGAAACAAAGTGTTTTTGATAACTTTTTATGAATTTAAATGTGAGGGAGTGTTGTTTTAATTTATTGTTTAACAAATTTAATCTAAATAACATAGCATAATAACTTCACCATAAACACACAGCAACATGATGAGGCAGTTCACCCCTCCTGGGCTACATCTGTCGGGTCCAAGTCTCCCAATGGGCATGTCCTTGATATATTATGATTCTAAAATTGGTAATAAAATAAGAAAAATGCCTAACCAGACCAAACCAGCTGTGAAAATGAATTTAGAAGGCATAAAGAAGCTAATATTGACCTTTATTTCACCTAAAACAGTGAAGTGTAGCCCAATGCAGCTCCATTTCCCTCTAGGCCCTGATGGCTCTCCAAGCTTCTCTGAAGTAAAAATGGCTAAAATACACCTATGTTGGCTCTGAAACCTATTTTAATGGCTCCATAATGCTAATAATAGTCAAAATTGACTAAAATTTTGTCCAAAAAGGTTCATTAATGGAGAAGTTATGACCAAAACAACATTTGTCAAGTTTGGCCTAAAAAAACTCCACCAAATTTGGATTAACTGTAGATAGATTGGACATCTTTGGCAATGCCACCGAAAATGGGGGTTCCACTCTAGAAATGGTGGAAATTTTTATTTTAACAATAAGTGTTAGGTGGGTGGGGTCACATCGACCATCGCCCAACCCGCCAGGGTAACCGCCAAACCAACGGTTTCATAAACCATGGCACCAACTGCTAACATAATCCGCCGCATCAGATGGGAACACAACGTTTATAAACGTAACCGCCGGAGGTCTTAAGGCCATGGTTCTGGAGTCTGGTTCTATGGTATATGGGGGGCTGGCCCCCTTTGCCGCCCGTTTGAAATCCATTCAAACTTCTAATACGAAATGTAATCCAATGTTGCTAAGAACCACTGCTAGGCGGGCTAGTCGGGCCTGTGGGCCGGCAACCGCCCAACCCAGGGTCGAAACCTGTAAATGCAAAATAATTTTATATGACCAAAATTTCTCCATCCATGGGAACACGTGGCGGCCTCCGGGCCTTCCACATGGCAGTTGTTGATTGGTCCGTTCAATACAAAGTCAAACAATCCTCCAATCCGAGTGTGACACTCATCGATCGCTGATTGGTCCACAAGGAATATTCGAAGGAATATTCCCAAAATATTTTGAGGAATATTCCCAGAATATTCTTTTTTAATATTTTCCAAATTCAAAAGTCAACCCTGGTCAAACTGATTTTTGAAGGAATTTGAAATTTTCAAACTTGAATAACTTTCACATACAGTGTCGGATTTGGGTGCCATTCACGGTGCCAAGATCGTATCGATGAGGCCTATCCGATCATTCTGGTTTCAACCAATTCTGAGAAATTCCAATTTTGAGCATTTTTTTAACTTAGGACACGATCACCTGATCACTTCTGCTTGCTAATTTTCTGTCTTTTGAATTACAGATTGTTGATTTTCTGCCTTCTTTTCATATTTTGCTTCATTAGCCAACTCATTGAAAAGAATAGCAGATCCAAGTTTAGTATCAAGAGTATAAATTGGAAAGTTCTGAGGTTTATCTTTACTACTCACCATGTAAGCCATTCTTGTTTCTCTATAAAGTCTCCTTTTCTCACCAAAAACAAGAATGGTGGCATAAGTAAGTTCCATCTGCATTGTACCTTTATTTATTTTTTCCCATGACCTTGATAATAGCATGCCAAACTTTGGTGGAATGTATGCTACCACAATATCCATGACCACTGTCTTGGCAGGGACTTGTGTAAGACCAACAACAACATCTTTAATTAAACCAATGCACTAAACTCTTTTTGAATCAAAGGAAAAAAAATCCTTATATGATCTATTAATTTCTAACCCCGTCATCTCCATGATTACTTTGGGCATAAGATTGTGAGAGACCCCTGAATCCAACATGGAATTATGCAATGTCATGTCATGAATGCTAAGGCTAACATAAAAAGGAGGCACCTACTCATTCTGCTCATCTTCTAATCTTGGACCCAAGTATATCATTGGATGATATTCTTGAATATTTAAGATATCAGCAGCTCCTGGTTGTGAATTCATGATTTTCACAATCTTACTTTTGTGTTCATTTACCTTAAGAATTTCTCCAAAAGGTAATGGTATTTCGATCTTAGAAATTTCACTCTCCAAACTGAAAACAAAAGCAGATTTTTCATTTTCTTTGATAGGAGGAGGAGGTGGTGTATCTTTCTTACCCTCAGCAACTTTGGGGGCATCTCTATTAGGCTATTCTTTGTTTGCATTGATTGTCACATTTCTCTTTCTGAGGTTGTATTGTTTCTTCATCTCAAATATTGCATGTTGATACCCTTTAAAATAAACAGATGATTCCTCACCCTTATTCACTTCATGGTCTGACTCATCATGTTCCTCCTTAGTCAAGAATATTCCAGACATGTCTTCATCTAGACAATGAATGGACTCTTCTGGAATTTCGGGTTCATCATCTTCATCAACTAAGTTCTACTGAAAAGGAGGTCTCACTGGAGGGTCAGGCTGCTGATTTCTATTTTCCCTTGGCCTTTGTTGGTTTTGAGGTCTTCTGAATTGAGTATTTCTAAACTTAGGCTCATGTTGTGCAGGAGGAGTAGAGGTATTCCCAAGGGAAAGCCTATCCATCAATTTTTCCATTGTCTTCATCATGGAATCAAATTTTTCATCAGAGGTGGAAGTCTTATCTTCTTCTTTCAAATTAGTCTTACCCATCTTGGACTTTTTTGCTGCTATCATATTGACCTCTACCTTCACTGCATCATTCTACATTTCAGTAAGTGAAGGGGATTCTCTTTCTCTCAACAGTATAGAAAAGTCATAATCAAAAGCTTCAGCATATATCATTTGAGCTAAGGCTTATGGAGGTTTTAAATGGGTAGGGATAGAATCATAAACTTTATTAAATATTTTTGAAAAATTTTGGATAGTTTAATCAAAATCTCTTCTTAAACTATTGTACTCAGTGAGGGCTTGTACAGGATTAGTTCTATTCCCCCATTTCCTCAAAAATTTATCTTCAAGTTCCTTCCAATTATGAATACTTCCAGGAGCAAGGGCTTTGAACCACTTCCTAACTTCACCAGTAAAGCTCTGAGCAAAAAATCTCATCTTGACATTCTCGTGGTCAACCTCCTCTCTGTTTATAAAGTCATTAAATGGATCTACATGTTCTTCAGCTATAATCTCTTCATCACTTCCCCAAGTTTTGATTCTAGTAGAGCATTTTCTAGGAAGGGCATGTAGGACAGTTGGAAGAGCAAGAGGAGCATATCTAGCAGGTGCAACAGGTGGATGAGGTACATTTCCTGCCATGATGAATGGGACTGTGGTAGTTTTAGGGACAACAGCAGTGGAGGAAGAGGAACTGTTAGGAGGGTTTTTTGGTATTTTTTGTCCACTAACAATTGAACTCCAATCAGGAAGAGGAAAACCAGTTTTTCTTCTCAACAAAATTTCAAAAGGGTCAAGCTCCTTCAACCTATCCAAAGACTCTCTTTCCAACAACAACTCAGAAGTGACTACTTCCCAAAACTCTTCTTTATCTTTTTGTGTCACTAAGGTTGAGGTATAAATACCTCTCCTATGTAGGTATAAGACAATTTTAGTTAATTATTTTTCACTTTCAGGCCTAAATAAGACTTCCTGATTTTTATCATCAAATATTTTATCTTCAGGACTTCTTCAAACTTCAGAGGACAAGGATTTTGTACGTAATGGAGTACCTGATATTTCAGAAATTCCTTGACTGCCTCTGGAGATGGTGTTTGGATTGTCCAAAATGGTAGGTGAATCTGGGTCAAGATTACTCCTCATGTATCTCCTTCTTGAAGCCACCTTTGATCATATGAATGTTGAATGGAGTCAACAAGGTAGATGCAGCCTTGAACAGCTTCCTGAGCTCCTACTACCTTCAAAAGTTCAGCTTCAAAATTTCGGGAAAGTATAATCTTCAGGCTCTTGACAGACGCACCAAGATGTTATCACAAAATTGAACCTGATAGGCTGCTAATTAGACAATCTCATGTAATTGTTTCAAACCAATATTTTGACTGAAGCTTAGCCTCTTCAGTGTGAGAGGGCTCTCTCAAAGGGTTAATGATATTGAATATAGATGTATTTAGATAGCTAAATATATTTTGGAAACAATTTTCTTATGATGAGTGTAGGTTGAAAATAGTATTAGTATGCAAACATTGGGCTTATGGAGTCAACACTTCAGTGATTCAGTTGTGATTTCACTTGACATGGAAGCTGAGGCAGGTAAGATATTTTATCAGTAGTACACATATACATGAAACAGGAACCACACAATCAATTCATCTATAAATGAAGTCAAAGAATTACTTGAATGAATTCTGAGTATTAAAGATGAAAACCACTAGAAAATGGAACACATAAAAGATATAGATAATATAAGCACTAAAAACTCAGTCAGAATCTCAGGTTGGTCAAGAAATAAGTCTCTATATTACTGAAACATTCAATTTACAATAAGTTGTAGTTTTTCTTCAGTGATTCAGTTGTGATTTCACTTGACATGGAAGCTGAGGCAGGTAAGAGCTTTTATCAGTAGTACACAGATACATGAAACAGGAACCACACAATCAATTCATCTATAAATGAAGTCAAAGAATTACTTGAATGAATTCTGAGTATTAAAGATGAAAACCACTAGAAAATGGAACACATAAAAGATATAGATAATATAAGCACTAAAAACTCAGTCAGAATCTCAGGTTGGTCAAGAAATAAGTCTCTATATTACTGAAACATTCAATTTACAATAAGTTGTAGTTTTTCCAAAAAATCTCTAACCATTGAAAAATTTGACTCTATGCCCTTTAATAGACTTGTTACATCATGAGATGATCTGCCTTCTGGCTAGATTCATCGAATTTTTTCTTAATGACACCTTGCATAACAATAAAACATCTAATTAATGACAAAATAACAGTTATCCTACTTGACAGTCCTTTTCCTAATAGGACTCAAACTGCTCATTATTACATTTAACAACCTTATCTTATAAAACAATTACATCTTTGACAAGTATGATTTCACATGTTCGAATTGGGGTGATGGGACTCATCACTACATGACCACTTAATTGATCTCCTCTAAAACTGGAAACAAAACCCTATTTTTAGGGCAAACTCATCTTCTTCTTCCATTAATGCTTTGGTTGATAGTTTATCTTCATTTCGTGGTCTTTAGGTGATGAATAACTACATGGTCCTTTAACCCTTAGATAATATCCAACTGTCCAAAGATGCTCCAAAGCCTGCTAAAGAAGCTCTAACACAGTACGCTACGAAAGTAAGACATTTTCGTAGCGTACTTTCGTAGCACTGCAAAAATGCCATCCACCCTCAATATTTTTTATTCTTTCCTTTGGCATGGTATTCATCATCCTTAGACACATTTCCCATACATATTTCACCTCTTGAAAGCTCCCACAACTGGTTCAAAAAGAAAAAAGAAAAGCTACAGTATTTTCGTAGTGTTTTGTTGTCCTTCAAGCCCAGGCATGCTACGAAACTGCTGAAAAGTGCTAAAATTCCAGATTTTTTTGTAATTTTAAAAATGAACCTTCTAAGTGCCAAACCTTGTTTTTAACATATATTTAACCTTAAAAACCATAAACCAGCTCACCTTATGATCCTTGATGCATTTCTTCCTCATTTATGGTGGGTTGAGCTATTGTCTCTTCAAGAACTATCATTTTAAGGCCTTTTTTCTCTAACTCCTCATGAATTAGTTCAAGTTTCTCCTGGATGTCCTTAACCTGGTCTTTCAACCTTTTATTGGTAGCTTTAAAATGTGTATTCATCCTCCTAACATGTTTTTCCTATTTCCTGACTGGAATGGTGCATTTAATAAGTTGTTGTGTATTATCCAAAGTCTTGGAAACAATGTCAGTCTGTTCTTCCCAAATTGCCTTCATCTTTTCAAACTGAATCTTCTCTACAATGTGTTTCCTTGCTTCTTTTTTCATAACATCAATTTCATGATTGGGAAATTTCAATTTCTCTTCAAGGAGTTGTAACTCTGTTTTTTCCATCACCTTCTCTTTTCCTTTCTTTGTTTTACTAATTGTATCTTTCTCTGCAGGTGATGAAAGGTCAATGACCTCCTGTGGTGGTTGAACTGTATCAGTAGGTGATGGAACCTCTTTAATACTCTCTAAAATCTTCTTAGCATACCTTATCATAGGCTTTCTTGCTTGGAACATAAAACCTGCATATTCTCCCTCAAATTCTAATTTCTTTGTAGATTTAGCATTTTTTAACTTTTGTCCACCTTCCTCTATGTCCTCAGCCTGAACTATAGGAGTTTCTTCTATGTCAATGGCATGTAAGATATCTTCTAAATTTCCTTTAGCTACTACTATGTCTTCTACAGCCATTGTTTTCTCTTCTAAGACCATTGTTTGGCTCCTTTTCCTCCTTTCTATTCCTTGTTTACTCACATCTTGTTTTTGTTTTGCAGGTTTGACCACTTTTGACTTTTGTTTTGCAGGCGGGACATTTGGTGTGTCAAAACTCTACAATTTCTCTAGATCCATCATAATTGGCTCAATTGGTTCTACTCTTGCAGGTTCACTTGGTTCTGCTATCAATGGTTCACTCTGTTCTGTTGCTAATGGTGATGGAATCCTCTTAGGTTTAGGAGTTCTTGGAGTAAGAGCATCCAACTCAAAACCACTAACAAAAAAAAATGATGACCAGTCTCTGCCTAACCTTTATATTTCATCTAAAACAACCAACTTCATTAAACCATGATGAAATACTGAAGTATCACTCCCTTCAGACTTTACTTGGACCTTATCTTCCATTTTTGAAAAACTTCTATGTAAATAGAAAGGAAGATCAAGGGAAATCTTACCAGTAAAGTGCAGAAGTAACTTTAAATGATATGAGTAGACTTTGTGGTATCTCCCTTCACAAGTAAAGTACTTCTGGACGATGAGCAGCAATTTTGAGTAGTTGTCCTTTATGCAGCTTCTTGGAATAGCATTGGTGAGATCCATTTCAGTATGTTCAGGTTCATAAACTCTTTTCACTGCTCCATGTTAAACTTGAAACCTTTTAACCACTTACCATGTCCTTTGGAATCTCTGTAGCAGCTGCAATAACCTCTGGTGTGATGGACAGATTGAGCATTCCCACTTTGGTGGTTGTTCCACTGTGTATGGCAGCCTTGTAATTTCTCACAAAACTATAAGAAACCTATCCTTCTGAATATTTCCACTACTGTTAGGTATTTATTGATCAAATTCATATTTGCAAGTTCATGTCTCAAGCATTGGCCACCCTTGTTTGTCCTTATTTTTTCTTCCATGGTTTCTTTAATGTCTTCACACCCTCGCTTGATAGTGCTCAATGTAAACTTCTGAAAACACCAGCCACAACTTTGTCTTAGTGTAATATCTCTCCAAAGCTCAATATCACACAAGAAGGAATGAGAAATGAGAAATGACTTAATTAGGAAAGGTTTTGAAGTTTTGATGTCTTCTCATGATCCAATGATGACTCATACATACCTAAACTGATCATGATGACTTCAGACTTGAGAATGTACCTTGATTTTATCCCTCCATGACTTGAATGGCATCTAACTTACCCTTTCCCCATTATTTTCTGACACCTAACAGCTAATCTAACAAGACAAATAGGAAACCGTGCTTTCGTAGCGTATCTAGTGTAAATTTGGTTGTTTTCGCTATGAAACTATCAGTAGTTTCATAGCGAAAATTAACTTTTCACAGTGTATTTCGCTACGAAACTATCAGTAGTTTCGTAGCGAAAAGTAACTTTTCACAATGTATTTCGCTACGAAACTGTGGTTTCTTGGCTAAAATGACATTTTCGGTACAAAAATCTTGGAAATTGAAATCAACTAGAAAATAATGAGTGATGTGACATGAGGGAGTTTGAAAATGAGTGGGTTTATACCTTGGGTAAAATTAAACAAGAAAATTTTAATATTTCCCTTGACCAAGCATATAAAAATTGAATCCTACAACCCTATTTTTGGCACATTAACCTATTTAACATTGTCAAATGATGCTCCATTTTTTTGGGTGATAACAGAAATTATCCATTTATCCATATCTCCAAAGAGTTTTGGACAATAATTCCAAGGTATTTGAGACTCCCAAAGGTCTCCCACCTATTCGTGATCATGATCATGCTATTCACTTGATTCCAGGAAGTGTTCCACAAAACATTAGACCTTACATATAACCCTATGCACAAAAGAGTGCAATTGAACATATGGCTACAAAAATGTTAGAGCTAGGTATAATTAAACCTAGCCAAAGTTATTTCTCATCTCCAATAATATGTGTACAGATTATAGAGAGGTCAATAAGCTCACTATTTAAGATAAATTTCTCATTCTTTTCATTGATTAATTGTTGGATGAATTAGACGAAACACTAAGTTGGATCTTTGTTCTGGATATCATCAAATTAGAATGAATATAGAAGACATTCCAAAAACAACATTTAGAACTCATGAAGGTCATTAGGAATTTTTGGTCATGCCTTTTGGCCTTAATAATGCACCTTCCACATTTCAAGATTTGATGAATTCTGCTTTCAAACCATTTCTTATAAAAATTATTTTAGTATTTTTTGATGATATATTTATCTACAACAAGTCTTGGAAAGATCATGTTCAACATGTTGACATGATTCTTAAACCATTATAGTAAAAATAATTGTATGCAAAACCCTCCAAATGTTTCTTTGGGGTACAAGAGGTGGAATATTTGGATCATATTGTATCTCATGAGGATATTAAGGTAGACCCTTATAAAAAAATTAAATCCATCGAGGAAAGGAAAATCCAAACTCTAAAGCATCTTTGAGGATTTCTTAGGTTGAAAGGGTATTATCGCAAGTTTTTTATGAATTATGGAAAAAAACTAGCACCTCTAACAACATTACTAAATTAAGATGGATTTTTTTGGACTCCAAAAGAAACTAAGGCCTTTGAACATCTTAAAGAGGCAATGTGCCAAGCTTTAGCCTTAGCTACACCAGACTTCACAAAAACCTTTATTGTTGAATCTGATGCCTCGGAAAATGGAATTGGTTTTGTTCTAATGAAAGAAGGAAGACCCATTTCTTTTGAAATTCATCCAATCAAGGGAAAGTATTTACAAAAACCTACTTATGTAAGGAAATTTTGGAAATAATACTGCCCTGAAGTAATGGAACCCTTACCTAATGGAAAGAAACTTCAAGGTAAAAATAGATCATGATATTCTTAAATAATTTTTGGAACAAATACTATCTTTAGAAGAGAAACAAAAATGGGCCACAAATATGTTGGGTTATGACTTTGAAATCATCTAGAAAAAAGGGAAGTAAAATATTGTTGTAGATACACTCTCAAGAAGGGGTGAGGATGTGGAAGCATTTCTCTGTTCCATTTCTATTATCCAACCTGATTGGATAACTAAAGCAGGGGAAGAATGGAATAATTATGAAGAGGTACGGACACTCATTAGAAATTTGTAGAAAGATTATAGAACATATAATACATTTATCTGGAAATATAATTCATTATGGTAAAAAAATTACTTATATGTACGTGAGAAGTCCCAAATAAAATAAAATATTCTTTTGGAATTTCACACCTGTCCTTTAGGAGGACACTCAAGATTTTTAAAAATTTACCATGGGTTCAAAAAGGATTTTTTTTGGGATAGCCTTAAATCTGATATTCAGAAGTTTGTGGCATAATGTTTGGTTTTCCAACAAATAAAGTTGAGACAATTAAAACCCTAGGTCTATTACAACCTTTATTCATTCCAACTCAGTGTTGGGAGGAGGTCTCAATGTATTTTATCACTTATTTACTAATTTTCAAAGGAAAAAGTGTGATCAGGGTGGTAGTTGATAAACTTACCCAACATGCACATTTTTGTGCACTATATCATCATTTCAAAGGCATTACATTCACTACTGCATTTGTGGAAACAATTCAAAATCCGCATGGAAACCCAAATATTATTGTAAGTGACAGAGATCCCATTTTCATTGGAATTTTTTGGACAAAATTATTTTCTTGTCTTGGTACTCAATTGACTCATAGATCATCTTATCATCCTAAATTTGGTAGGAAAATTGAGATAGTAAACAATGTTTGGAAGGATATCTTCGTTTCTTTGTATATGATAAACAAAACAATGGGTCAAGTCGTTACCTTTGGAATAATGGTGCTATAACACTTCCTTCCATATGGAAGCAAAAATGGCCCCATTTATGGCACTTTATGGATATCATGCATTGTCCATAACCTCATATTTAAGAGAAAATTCTAAGGTTTAAGTAGTGGAATATCACATCGAACATCAACAAAAAGTTCTCCAACTCTTAAAGGATAACCTGACTTTGGCACATAATCAAATGAAACAATAGGCAAATAAACATTGTAGTGAATCATTTTTGACATAAATGATTGGCTATTTTTACAGCTACAACCATACAAATAAGTGTCCCTCAAGCAAGCTTAGAAGGATAATAAATTATCATCTAAGTAATATGGTCCTTATAAGGTGTTGCAAAATATTGGTACTATGGAAAACAAATTAGAGCTCCTTGCATCATCCCGACTACATCTAGTTTTCCATGTTTCATGCTTAAACAAGGTTATAGGTGACAAGCTTCCAATTCAAGAAATATTGCTAGAACTTCACGAGGAAGGAAAAATAATATTGGATTCTGAAGTCATCATGGAAAAAAGAACCCAAAAACTACAAAATCAATCAACTTCAGAGTATCTCATTAAGTGGAAGAACTTACATGTTAAAGTTTCCACATGGGAGGATGAGTATGTTGTACATAAGCATCCAAAACTACTCAAGCATTGAGGACAACACCTTTTTGAAGGAGAGGGTCATGTTAGATACCTATAATACTATTGTAGATCCTTATTTTTGTGCCCCATGTAGGCCCCCCTATTATTATTTTTGTGCCTCATAGAAGCCCACTATTTTTACTATTGTGCCCTTATATTATTATTTTTATGTAGACCCTAATTATATTATGGCCCTTTAGACTCCCATATTGACCAAGGAGGTCTTGTCATTTGTATCATCTAAGAATTGTTCATTTATGTGATGTAAAAGGAGGATGCCCCCTTGAAGAGGCTTATTTTCAAGTCGTTGAACTATCATTTTTTGGTTTTTTTTATATGGTCACATAAAAAATTACTTTTGTAATCTCTAATTAGTCACGAGTATATTTATTTAAATTATTATAATTATGTTTATAGGTGTGTCTATTATGGAATAAGGCTTCTATAATTTTATTTAATTATCAATAATTATTAGGTGGGTGGTATGGATTTAACATCCATGGAATATTCTAGAATATTACCAGTGTTGTTCATAGATCAAAGGTTCAGATTATCTGAAAAGTTGTTATGTCAAATTTTCCCTTTTATTGTTGTGACTAAAGGAATCATCAACTTGGTTGATATCATACTTGTGTGACATGGGATTGATTCCAACCACTACCATTATAACCCTTAGGCTCCTATGTATTCCCTTCCGTAGGAACATGTGAATTGGGGGAATTTGAATCTCGGACCTCCTTGCACATAGTACTTCATTTTCACGGCTATCACTAATTGAGCTGCCTCTCGGGGGCTATCACATTTTTTCCCTTTTAATTAAATTGACTAGTTAAAAAAAAAAAAAAATCCATATGAACAAGTGTCATTTGAATGAGTTATGGTTTTTTGGACATGTGATATTGATAAGCCACAGTATTGGCCAATGGTATTGTAACAAAGGCTATTTACAAGTTAAGAATATCCATGGTTAATTGGGGGTAAATATGTATGGTTAATAATCTTATTACATGTTTTTCTAAATTTATATATGTTTAACTCATTTATTAATTCTTTTTATAATTAGCAATAACAAAAAAAGTTTTAAAAAAAATTATAATTTTACTAATTTTTATGAATTTTTTCTTTACCCTGGAAATGTTAGATGTACAATGAAGAGTGTTTTGATGCTTATGGATTTAAGCATATCCTCTTTTTCCAACCATTTAATTGATATATTTGTACTAACTATAGTCATACAAATGAAACAAGGATAAATCAATTCTATGTTACTATAACCATCACTTTACCAACATTAATTAGGATTCTTTCCATTTTTCTCAAATTAATTTTTAGTTTTTTTTTAATAAAAAATATTATTATTTTCCTTTTCTTCTTGAACTCTTAGCCCAAATTCCAAATTAATTAGTATTTCAATATCCTTCTTTTCTCTAAAATTGTGTATTTTCCAATGGTGTGGCTTGTGGAGAGTTCTCATGAAAAAAATTCCCCCCTCATGGATTCTCCCACATTACTTACCCCACAACTATTTTACATAGTCTATTTTCTATATTTCTAAGCTCTTGCTTGAGGAAGTGAAAATTCCAAAGGATATTGTTAAGATCTTTCTTGCATAAGTGGAAACTGCAAAGGAGTTTCATGTATCATATACCAATCTGTAGGTGATTTTTTACATTATTCGCTTTGCACCTACATTTGAATGTGAATTTTCATGTTATTAATTTATGACCTACATTTGTGTAGCCTTCCACACTCCCATATTCTCATTCTTATAATGTGATAATTTCTAATTAAACTTTATTCTTCAATATATGAGTCTTTACCATGATTAATCAAGGTGGAAACATTAAACCTTTATCTTTCCAAGAATTTAGGGAGGAAAAGCAAGATTTCCCTTATTTTTAGGGGCTATAAGATTTTCCATAAATTTAAGGGGGAATAGCCAAACTTTCTCTCAAAACTAAAATAAAATATATTGTTTTAAAAAGAATAATTCTCAATTTCACATGAAAGATACTTAATAAAAATCAAATACTCTCTTTTCATAAATCTATATGAACCTTGAACCACAGAATTGTATAAAATTAATTTTATGTATAAAACCTCATATATATATAAAAATCAAGTATTATGATGCCTTCAAAACTTCAAAACTTAGCCTATTTCTAGATAGATATAGTAAGGCAACGATTCATCCTCAAAGAATCTAATTGAAAACCATAAAAGATAGCTTTCTTTGTGGCCAAAAGTATTGAATAGACCCTTTTTTCATTTTTATTTGTTACCTTAAGGCTTCTACAACCATTGATATTTTCGAGGAAAAGGGGTCGAAACTAAGAAGTCTTGTGGATTTCTTTGTCCTTGATCCTAACTTGATGATATTTATACCTTAATTCTATTTTCAAAAATATTGTGACTCCTCTTGAATGATAAAAAATGTCATCAATATTTTCCAATGGATACTTATTCTAATAGTCATTTTATTAAGTTCTTTATATTAAATGTAATGGTATTGTCCTTATTTTTAACAATTAATGTTGGTTTTCCTCATGAATATACACTAGGGTTAATGTAACCTTACCCAAAATTTCCTTCAATTGTATTTTCCATTCCACCAGCTCAGGCATGCTCATGCGCTAAGGTGTCATGGACACAAGCATTTCTCATGGCGTAAGTTTTATTGAAAATTAACATATCTTTTGGGATGCAGCACTGGTATTTCCTCTAGAAATACACCTTTACTTCTATAACACCAAATTGCCTTCAATTTTCATCTTGTTACCTTTAAATTAATCTATCACATGTATAGAATATAATGAACACCCTTTTTTGTAACATTTATTCAATTGTAAAGATCAATTTTTCCTTATGGACATAGGCTTTTGCACTCCCTAAAGTATCAACCACTTTCCTTCATCATCTACACATTTCAAGGTTTTATTACATCAATCCACTTTATCTCTAAATTCTTCCAACCAATCTATGTGAATTATAATGTCACATGACTCTAGAGGTAGCACATTCAAGGTTGTTTGTGTGTGCAATCCTCTCATTTCAAATTTCCATTCTTTGATGGTTTTAGTCACTTCACCTTTGGTCCCTATATTTATATTAATTATCCATGGCTTTGTATGCTTCTTTTTCTATGAAAAACATGACTTAAGAACTCTATAAACCTATTTATATATTCATCCAAAGTGATTTGTCCCAATATAAGCACATAAAATTCCCTAATTTGTCCTTCATAGTATCTCTCTCATAAATACTTCTTTCTAGAGTATTTCTCAAATTTCCTCCAATTCATCTTTCTCCAATAAATTTACTTGACTTTATTAATTTCTACCCACCACAAATAATCCCTTTATTTAAGTGCTTGTACAACCGCAATTAACTGTGAATCAAATTCAAACTTCTCAACCTATTCTACCTACATCCCATGTTCGTATGTGCCAACCTATTTCTCAACCCGCTCAAGATTTTTCTCAAGTAAGTCAACCTTTAAGTTTCACACCTAACTACAAATATTAATCGGTATCTAGGACATCCCAAGTCCCACTTACCCAACCTCTTCAAGGTGCCTTACAACCTCCATCACTTTGTTAGGAAATTCCTCAAATCCAAGTGGGTCAACCTATATATGGCATGGAATAGGCACAAGCTAGCCAACCTTAAGTTGGGATGATGAAAAATCCCATGGGGAAAACATCTCAAGATATTCCTCAAATTCCTTAGCAAGGTCAACAAATTCAAACCTAGCCATTTAAACTTTTTCAAGGATATCTTGGAATTGGGAAAAAATTTTATGTTTATTAATACTACCAAAATCATCCTTATCCAAGAGGACATGTACTTGTTTCTCAAGCTATTCCATCTTACCCAGTATACCCTCCACCAAATATTAAAAGGAAATTGTCATTTGTAGAAACCATTGAATTTACATATCTAAACCGACTCACAAATGATCGCATTTGTCACTCTCCTGGGTGGTTGGCCATTCCTACAAAATTATAGAGAAATATCCCTAAGTTTGATGGAAATCCTAGAGAAGACCCATCTATGCATGTCATGACATATAATTTATGGTGTTCATCGAACTTGTTAAATTATGACTCAATCTTTTTATGACTTTTCCAACAGAGACTTACTCATATGAAAAAAAAGTGGTATATTTAATTACAACTATCTTTGTTTAAAAATTGTAGTGCCTTGGAAACTACATTCTTAACCCATTTACAATTGTCCATTCGGTATGAAACTGGAACTAAAATTTTAACCAAATTAAAACAATCTGATTCCACTCACATTTCTAATCACATTCATGAGTGGTGACATTGTCTTCGTTTGGTCAAGACATAAGTTCCTGATCAGTAATTAGTTGAATGTCTCACTAATTCTTTGTTAGCACCCATCACTGAAGACATTTCTAAAGGTATAGCTGTGACCGAAGAGCAGGTCATTTCTCATGCCCAATAACATGATCTTGTTTATACACAATCTAGCATGCTCTACAATAAATTACCTAATTCCTTGAGACCTTAAAATACCATTCCACAACCTCATAGTAAAGAATCACATGTCGTTGATGGCATGATATGTTCTAATAGCCAGTGGTCAGTGAATAAATCATCTGGTTCATCTCTTGTTGTGGTTGCCCAGAACCCACCCTCCACTACTCCTATCACTTATACTTCAGAGATTAAATTTTTCTAATCCACGAAAGGAAAATATTAGCAACCACGATGTAATAAGAAAGAAAAAGGAAAGAAGAAGAAAGATAATCCTTCACAGAATAAACAAAATAACCAATCTCCTAAAGAAAAATGGAAACCTCATTATCCTTTCTTAATATGTAATGAGGAGCACTTCACTCGGAAATGTCCACATCGGGAAAAAATAAATCAATTCCTTAAGTCATGTTTTTCACCCACTGTGTTATCATATCCATTTCCTAACTAAGAGAAAAACATGATTGCACGAGATCCTTCTTTCTCTTCCTTGGTTATGATTCTTTACTCCACCAAACAAAATAATGAATTTATGGTGGCTACAAGAAATAAGGAATATGGTAATTTGAATCACCCATCTAGTAAGGATATTGATCAACCTTCCAGTTTTACCTCATCCACTTTGTATCTTGTGCCAAATGTGTTTCCAACTAAATTAAATATTTAACATTTGAAGGGCGTTATTCATAAATCCACATTTAATCCTAGTGCGAGATCTGCTCATAACTATAACATAGTTGAGGATCTAGCTAAATATTCTTTTGCTATGTCAAATCTTTAGGTTTTGAAAAATTTTCTCACCCATAAGAAGGCTTTACTCGTCACAATTGAAGGTATCGATCCTTCGGATTCTAAACTAGTAGTCTTTAACCATGAGAATCGTACACCCAAGCTTCCACTAGAATTATCTTTTATGTTTTAGGTTGTTGTTCAAATAAATACCACCAGTTGGACCATTGTGGATGAAGTAGCTTCAACTTACATCATGTAACTTTATTAAAGGAAGGCCATTGGTTCTTCTCAAATCAACTAATCAACCACTACTCTTAAATCCTTTGATGTGAGAGGCTTCAAGCCTTATGGAATATTGAGTTTGTTACAAGTTGAATTAGATGGAAATATAGTGTTAGTAGAAGTCAAGGTTATTGGTGGACCTTTATATTACAACCTTATATTGGGATGTACATGGGTTTATGCCATGGACATTGTCGTTTCCACTTATTTTAGAATGATTGATTTCCCTCAGTATGGGGAATTGTGGCCATTGATCAACTCACCTTCTTTACCAATAATTATCAAGTTATAGGAAGTATCCCTCTTGTGGGATAAGCCCCACATCCCTATCATCATTTCTGGGTGGGATTTATTAAGGATTATTCCCTTATGGGAACATTTTCCTTTCCTCTGCCTCTTCCTTTTCCCCTCCCCCTCCTAAAAACCTGAATATGGTTTCCTTTCTCAACATGATACATTCTTGTACTACTATTATGTAGGTAAATCCTCTCTATGGACAGAGATGATCCCTATAGCCCTAGGGTGGGTCTACTAACAAGGAATCATGCTAAGTTGTAGGTTCCTAGATGTTTGAATGAAAGAGGATGTGATAAGATAGCCTACCTGTGGTTCAATGCTGTTGTCAGCAATCGTAGTGGTGATGAGAACTTATCACTCCTGATTTGGAAAGTCACAATCCCTTTGCTTATCATGCTTGGACACCTGCATAGAGATAATAAAATGATAACCACATACCATATACTGATTTCATCCAAAAAATACTAGTCAGTCAGAGAATACTAGCATATTGCATTCGATAAAGATAAAACACAAGATGGGAACCATACAATAGTCACTTATATTAATAGGTAGAAAGAAGAGATACAACCATGCTCTGACATTGCGGTCTCCTCTAGAGAGGCTCGGGTGAAGCACGTATCAAAGCTCGTCAGGGAATTCGGACGGGATAAGGGACCTCTCGATGGATTCATCCTTGTTCTACCTTCTTAATAACTCAATTATTCAACTATAGTTGTCTTTCAAGTTCAGCACTTCAGCTGTATAATTCTCTTTGTTCAGCTCATTTTCATAAAGAGAGAAGGCTTTTTTATATAGAGGCAAAGGAGGAGGTTGGGATCCCTCCAAAGGTGGAAGGGAGACCTATCCTTTAGGAGTGTTCCAAGGGAGGTGGAAACTACTAACTAAAGGAGGGAGGCCGTGGTTTTTTCAGTTCAACTACTTCCAATGACTCATCCCCGAGGTGGTTGGAATGGAACCTCTGGCTCTATTTAAAAAAAAAAAATCATAAATATCTTGGCACGGGTGTCTAACTGGCACAGAGTGCTAAGTGGCATGGGCTTAGTGTTAAATTTCCAAGTCGGCACGAGGAGGTAAAGGGCTACTTGCGCCAAGGCAAAAATAGGGATTTTTACAGCTCTGCTTAGGGAAATGTCAACAAGAAGAATGTTGCCTTCATCAAAAGGGATGCAAGGATGTTATTTGAAAAGCATGACACTGCGTATTGGTCACAGAAATGACCATCCAATGTGCGAGTTGGGGATTGCAGGGATAGTGACAAAATGTTGTGTAACATATGCCCCCTAAAGTGTGAGCTATGAGGGAGAGGGAGGGAAAAAATGCTTTATGAGAACGCGTTCGAACCAAACACCGCTATCGGAAAACCTGCAATTACAAATACAATTGATATCTCTGATACATGAACATGTGGCATGGACGCAACCATCCATAATAGAGTATATAAAAACTGAGATCTAGGGATGAACGCAGCCATCCAGTAGTACAGATCAAAAAATAGACTCAGGTACGGTCGCAACCATCTAATCAAAGAGCCAAGAAATAAGTCATGATAATCAACAAAGAACCCGCAGCCTGGATTTTATTAGACAAAATCCAGGGTCTTGCACTCCATCTCGACCCGAACAAGTACAATTTCTCACATGTGAATGTATGAGCTGAAGTCGAACATGCAATAAAATCGCCTGATTACCAGCGAGTGATGAAAGCTATTAACGAACATGAGAGGAACCATCAATAATGACAATGGCTCTCATGGTACGAAAGGTACAATCCACGGAATGTGAATAGTGATCTGGTGTCGAACATTCGTGGAGTCAGTAGATCGAAGGCTAATGATGTGGACCCTGCGTCGAATGCGAAGAACCTGCCACTAAGGCATGCAGACTCCAAGGTACCGGAAGGGAGTCTCTAGATAAAATTCCTGGATAATGAACTGAAGTCAACAAGAAGTGACATGGTCGAAGGAGGGACATAATGTTTCCCACATCATCAACACAAGAGAGAGGAATATGATCTTTGTGAATCAGGACCAACAGAGAATTTGAAGGAGGTTGAAAACTGCATAGGCGAACTTTTCTTGAACATATCAGCAGCACGACATTGGATTTGGTAGTATTTGACATCAAAGGATCTGAGTTCATGATGACATGGAAAAGAGCGAGTGAGAGGTCAAAAAATATTACCCAAACCCATGGAAGCAAACATGACGAAATGAGATGTCCCCAACCCGACATGAATGCAGACAAGTGCCATGTTCAAGGGCGACATACTTTCGACACAACTAAAATCTGGTTCCATTTTCCCCCACCATTTCTGGCGAGTACCCCAATTATTTTTTAAAAAAATCTTGAAGGGAATAAAATATGCTTGCACTATAAGTTTTTCCTTTGGAAAAATCCCTCCTAGTACATTTTACGAGCCTTAGGAAGGAGGAACTCAAATAACATCATGGTGATGAGGTCCGATGTCATCAGGGTTTAACAAGTCTAACAAAGGGAGAACTCGGCATCTTTTCATGTATAGAGAGTTTGAAAAGAAGGCAAAAAAGAAAACTCCAGCAGTCCCTTTTCGTAGGAGTCTCACAAATTTGAAAAGGTAGAAAACTGTGTCTGAGAGAACCTCTTAGTCATGATAGGCTAAGGTATTCCTTTTTCGTAAATAATCCATCCCAGCCCGAAAAGGGGGTAAATGTATACTGGGTAGATATCGTTTCACAGCCATTTAACGAGTTCAAAACGACAAGCGTCTCGACAATATTTTCAATTTTAGAGAGTCAAAAAAGAGCCGAAAGATGACTCCAATAGTGACTTTTTCATGTTTTTACCGAGTCTGAAAAAGTATAAAATATAACTCATTACTTCATCCTTGTCACGTGAAAACCTATTGTTGCACAAGAGACATGTATAAAACCCATTTTTCAAAAATAATACAGTAAAATAATCAAAAAACATGTCTTAAAACCTAATTAGGGTTGTGAAAAAGTTATAAAATGCTAAAAATAGTAAAAACAATTACTTTTCACTTTTTTACCTCTTGTGGAGAAATTTTTACCCATTTTACTGTGTGTTAGCACTCAAATCTACCTCAGGCTGAAATGAAGTAAAACTCAAGGCTACATCAAACCACGCTCAGCCTCGTAGCTAGCCCTACGAGGACAGGAGAGGGCTCTCTCCGTCAATATCGAGAAAATAAGCAATAGGATGCGAGATGACTTACGATAGGAACTGATTTTAGGCTAGTAAAGAGATAATTATGTTTGGTTTTTGGTTTTTTGGGTTTTCGCTGGAGTAATGGGAAAACAAAATTTTGGGTCCGGGGATAAGGTCAGACCTTTGCAGAGATCAAGCTGGGGCGAGGTAGGTGATGATCTTGATGCTTTAAATTGGATACATGGATAGATTAGACCGACGAGGAGCTGAAGAGGGCAAAGAAGAACTTGGATCCTCTCCAAACAGCTGAAAACATATAGAACTAACTGAATTCAAAGGCTAAGCACTGTAAACAATGGATTCAACCTTATTTCACTCATTCAATTTAGTTCAGAAGCATAATGAAAGGATGGCAACATTAAACATGAAGAAACTTACAGTAAACAAAGGAGAAACATCATCAAGAATAGAACACCACAAGGATCCCAACAAGTGCCGCAAAACCCCTGATCTTTCCTTAGCCAAAATATGAAAAGTATGTACAATAGTATCAAAAGTGTCCCAAGAGTCCAACCTGTAGAATGCCTCAGAAATTACAATATATAGATCACTCTAACCCCTTTCCCCACCTCTAGGGGTCGAATTTCCTCTTCAGGGATCAGTTTCAACCAATTCTAATCATGGAACTACAATCTAGGCAGCTAACAACTTGCCTCTAAAAGAGTGGAAACTGATCCATTACATGATTTTTTACTCATTTGAGAGTGAATCTTCTAGAAGAAATAAAAACAAGCCAAAGTTACATATCAAACATGAATTTACATCATAAAAACCCAAAAATTCTATCCATAAGCAAAACTGGTCCATAATAGGCGAAATACTGAGCTGGCAGCTGAAAATTCAGAAAAATTTCTAGGTGGGTCGCTCCTGAACTGCGTGGGTCGCTCATGTTCCAGGCTGATTTTGAGGTATCTCCCGGCATCCAAATTGAGCTCATGATAGCTCGTTGGAAAGCCCTGGATGTCTACTTTCCAACCCAAGTGGAATTTCTGAATTTTGAGTTGATTTGACCCTCCAAAACCTCATTCTCCCAGAGGTACTTCCTGCTGGTGCAAAAGGTGGCAGCAAGGTGGTTTTCATGGTGTTTTTGAGCTGTTTGACCATCCAGATTTTGTTGAAATGCTAAGTTGACTTCAGAGGATGCATAATTAACCATGAAAAATCCAAAAAATGTAAAAATCTCCTCCAGCAAGTGTCTCAAAAAAAAGCGAGCGCATGAGCGCGCGACCCACGTAGCTGCAAAACCTGTTTTTTAGACCAAAAAATTGAAAATGACAAAATTTTCTCCGAATTTGCCCAAATTCGGAGCGGAGGTCCTCCATCATGTGTCTTGCTCATTCAATGAAGCCTCGGTCAAAATCCGGAGTGGATCAGGCCTTTTCCGCCATTTTAGTGCTCTCCTGGTGCATGCAGTTCCTGTGATGAAAACACTGTCTCGGTTGTATGATGTGTTGTTGTCAGTCATGATGTAGCAATGTGTATGTTCAACCTGTTGAAAATGAAAAATGGTACCTTGGTGTCTTTGTCTCCATCATTATCCTGTGAATGTACCTGCGCTGATGAAGAAGGCGAGACCCCTTCCACGCCATGTGGAGATAGTACTCGCGTTGCTGATGAAGTCAACGAGACCCCTTCCACCCCGGGTGGAGATAGTACTCGTCGTGATGTTGAAGCAAAGCTCTGTGGCTTCTCTGATATGTTACCACTACTGGTGCACTGGTATGCTCCATCTCAGTGCATCAACCTCAACGATTGAGTCACTGTCCGACTCCTGCTCATACTCTGACTCTGTCTCTTTCATGGCCTGGAACAAGATATTGGCACTATGTATACTGATATAGATGCAGTGAAAAGAAAGTTATGATGTGCGTTTTAACACCCAACAAATATTCTCCACCGTCAAAGCATCATAAAGAAACAAGCAATGATAATATCTCTGTTTAATTACAAGTGAAACTTGACCAAAGGAAGTGGGCAGCCTTTAGAATATTGGGCAAATCTTGTCAAAGGGAGCAATGCATCATATGAACGTGTTTGTCAATGGGCCATAACAACAGAATTATAAGTGTAAATGGGCAGTGAAAACAGAGTTATGAGAATGTTTTAATCATTGGGCAGTGAGACACAACACGACCATAATCACCATGGAACACAAGCCTTGACAATGGTAAAGCAATAACGATGGCCACGATGGTATAATGGGTATGAAAACAATGGGGTTTTAACACATATGCCAAGGTGGATATATATCAATGATACAAGGTGGTAAAATGCTCATAAAACCATCCATATACATTTTAAACCCTGAAGAAACAAAGCTGCCATGACTGTAGGGTTTACTCTTCCATTTCAAATGTTTTGAAATCATCAATGATGCCCCCAACACATTAAAAACCATTGAGCAATTGTTAAAAACATGTTTGAAGGCCGTTGGAGGCAATCCAAAATGAAACTGGGCGCTCAAAATGAAATTTCGGACCTCTGTTGATGCGTGGGTCGCGCAGCCTCTGCGTGGGTCGCTCAGCCCAGGTGGGTCGCGCCCCTTGCAAACTTACACTGCTGAACTGACCTGCGTGGGTCGCTCGGGCCCCAGGTGGGTCGCGTTTCTCTTGCAGGAAGCTTTTGGAGGCCTTCCCGGTGTCCAAATCGGGCGTGTGATAGCTCGTTGGAAAGCTATTGGAGTCTAATTTCCAAAAAAAGTGGAATTATGCAATTTTGATTCCATTTACCCTGTCAAAAACCAAATCTCCCAACACTAGTCAAAATGAGCAGAATGAGGCTGCCTCAAGGCAGAGCGCTGTTGCAATCAACTTTTGAAGGTCTTCCTCAACTCCAAATTGAGCTCATGATAGCTCATTGGAAATTTATTTCTGTCTAGTTATCATTTGACTCATCAAGAAAGTCAGTTGGCCAAACATGCTAGGAGAAATCTTGATTTTCCCAAGGTCACTTCAGAGGTGCATTCAATTCTCCTGAGGCAACGATATTTTTGACATTTCTATAAAACCATGATACCTGTGTAAAAAGTGAATGAGGTTTTTCTTCCTTGGCATGTTGTGAACAAAAACCTCTCTCAGTTTTCCAAAATTCATCTTTTATTGCTTTGAAACCTCTTTTGAGTGAAACTTACCCCGATGTGTGAAACAAGGAATTTTGTCGAAATGAAGCGAAATGAAGGGGATAGGGGGCTTCTAAATTCTTGGGGAAATGTTTGGAAGTAGGGAGGGATGTTAGGAAGCAGGGGGAAGTGGAATCACAGAGATTAAGTGAGGGGAAGGGGTCCAAAAGGGAAAAACACAGGCCTAGCCTAAGAAATTGCCAAGTTTTGGCTAGAAACTAGGGTTTGTGCAAAAATGAGGAATTTGGGGGATCTCAGTGATGGGAAGTGTTTGATAAGGTGATTTAAGTATAGGGGAAGGTGTGTGAACATCAGGATACAAGTCTTTCCGATGATTTGACCGTCCAAGAGAAATTACCTCCAAAACCCTAGGAGAGGGAAATGGACCTTACCTAGACACAACTGAAGCATGAACAAGGTGTAAAATGACTCGATGGAGCTTGACATGATGATGAAAACCCTCTGAATGATGATACACTCAGCTGAATGGTGACATGGACTGACATTTGGACAAATTTGAAAAGAGTGAAAACCAACCCTAGACCTAATGCCTAGTGACCAAATTTGGCTTGAAGACTCATTGAAATAACAAAATTTGAGTTTGACACCTTAAAATCACTTTGTAAGAGCATGTTTGATCACTGAAGGAAGGCTGCAAAGGCTGACTCTAACATTGGCTCCAATGGGGATGGTGGCTCCAGCTCCGTGGAGGTGCCAAGAACGACAGATCTTTGGGAGAGCAGACCAGTGCATTCATCCATTGGGCGATGGAATCATTATTTTGAACGGATAACACAAAACCTTTGACACATTTATTGAATGAAAACTTGACTGAAAACTTGACTCAAACCGACTCGATGGCAAACTGAAATAACTTAAAAAAAAAAAAAAAAAACTGACTCAACAGACCAAACACAAATGACTCATGACTGACTTAAAACAAAACTTTGCCAAGCTTTTGAAAAAAAAGGCAGCAGTCCATCAAGATTTGGAATCATGATGACAACCACCTGCATATTAATGAAATATGTACAATCATGTATAATTGGCTTTCCAATGTAACCAGTCAAGCAGATGGCTTCTTGACTGATTCTTCTGATCAGATCTCTTGGTCAACAATAGATACTGGTAACTGGGCATCCAAAAACATAATTGACCATGATCTCCTTCATCACTGAATACTGCAATACTCACCTTTACTGCTGACTGTAACAATTTTTCCAATGGATCATGAAAAACATGAAGATTTACCTCCTGCTGAAGAAACAAGGTGTCTTTTTCTCCTGCTTCTGATCTGTCTTTATCATGTACTTCAGTAAAAGTATGCTCCTGGGCTTCAAAAAACTCTGAACAGGTAGATGAGTAGATCTCTTCTTGAGAAAACATTTCAACACATGAGACATATGAAGAAAATGAAAGGCAATCCGGAATGTTTTGATCTTTTGTACTCTGAAAGTATGATAGGTCATCTTCATATGATAGGACAGCCGGATTTTCATTACAGTCATCAATCATGAGAAAAGAAACTTCCAATGATTCTTGAAGCTCAAACATGACATTTTTATCATCTACCATAAATTCATCCAAAGGAACTGTTTCACTTACTTGAATGAAGGTCTCATCTTGCTGTTCATGAACTGACTGAATTACCTCTTTATGAAGACTCTGTTCTAATGAACTGAAAACATTTGGATCAAAAATTCTGTCTATGATCCCAACAGCAAAATTCTCCTTTTCAGAATTCAGCACAAGGTATGCTTGGTCATCACAATCTGAATCTGGATCTGAAATAGCTGACTGGACATTATCACAATCTGCTATTGAAACTTGAGTTCCCGGCATGTTGTCTTCTTCTGTGGGCAGATCTGAAACAAGATCTTCTCTTTCATCACTTTCAGCCATATAGACATCTTCAACCTGCTGATTTATAAAGCTACTTACAGGACTGTCATCCTTTTCAAAAAAGGAAGAAGTTTCACCATCACCTTCTGGACCATGTGCACACTGCAGATCTGTGTTAACTTGAGCTGTAACATGACCTTTCAATAGCTGATCTATGTCATCTTCAGATAGAGGAGATAATACCTTTTGTTTTCTTCGGCTCAAATAGTGATTGTCTTCATTGATTTCAAGTGAAGGAGTGTACTGATTCTCCTCATACTGCTGATCCATTTCATGTAATTCCTGTTGACTGTCAAGATTCAAAATTCCTTCATCTTCCACCGCACTAAAATCTTGATCCTGCTGCGAAATTTCCTAAGCATCTTGATGGGTATCCTCTAGGTTCTCTTCATGTTGCTGAAATGGATTCTCGTACAATGCTTCCATGATCTCATCATCCATGAAATTATCATCTTCATAATATTTCTCAAGGTTTTCAATAAAAGTAGAAGCATGTTTGCAACGGTCATGAACTAAATTTAATGATGAATAAGATGCTTGATATCTTTCAATGAACAAGGCATGAAAATTCTTTAAACAGCAAATACAGGCCAGCGGCAAATTTTCATACCAAGATTGGGCTTCACCTTCTAGAGTGGCCAGGAATATCTTCATTAAGCAATCTTCAGGAAAATCCATCTTAACCTTGCGAATATGCATGTGAAATCTAACTAGATGTAAAGCAACATCTTTCTTACCATCATCGTTAAACGTAGGCAGATTCCTTGACCAATCTACCTTGGGCATCTTATTCGGAAAACCTGGAATGTGATCTCGGCTCATGGGAGCATATCTTCTTGTGATTCGGTCCATCTTGAAAATCTGATAGCTACTGATCTCCCTGCAGTGAAATCACCATGAAGCATTGATTTCTGGATTTGTTCAGTGAATGAAGTCGCCAGGTGAATGATTTCAGCCTTGCGATGTCTGACCGTTGTTCACCATCAACGATCAGATCTGAACTTGATACATGTACTGGGGCAATTTACAAGTTAAATACTACGATTACAAGTTATACCGGAGATCGACTGAAGCAGCATTTATCTACTATGCACTCGCAGAGCAATGTGCAGTTCGAAGGCTACCTGGCGTGACTTCAGACTCCGTCTATAACAAGCAAACCATTGAGATCTTCCCCAGTATGGTCGCCACTATGTTAGCACTCAAATCTACCTCAGGCTGAAATGAAGTAAAACTCAAGGCTACATCAAACCACGCTCAGCCTCGTAGCTAGCCCTACGAGGACATGAGAGGGCTCTCTCCGTCAATCTCGAGATAATAAGCAAGTAGGATGCGAGATGACTTACAATAGGAACTGATTTTAGGCTAGTAAAGAGATAGGTATGTTTGTTTTTTGATTTTTGGGTTTTCGCTGGAGAAATGGGAAAACAAATTTTGGGTCCGGGGATAAGGTCAGACCTTTGCAGAGTTCAAGCTGGGGCGAGGTAAGTGATGATCTTGATGCTTTAAATTGGATACATGGATAGATTAGACCGACGAGGAGCTGAAGAGGGCAAAGAAGAACTTGGATCCTCTCCAAACAGCTGAAAACATATAGAACTAACTGAATTCAAAGGCTAAGCACTGTAAACAATGGATTCAACCTTATTTCACTCATTCAATTTAGTTCAGAAGCATAATGAAAGGATGGCAACATTAAACATGAAGAAACTTACAGTAAACAAAGGAGAAACATCATCAAGAACAGAATACCACAAGGATCCCAACAAGTGCCGCAAAACCCCTGATCTTTCCTTAGCCAAAATATGAAAAGTATGTACAATGATATCAAAAGTATCCCAAGAGTCCAACCTCTCCAACCTATGAAAATGATTGAGAAATTACAATATATAGATCACTCTAACACCTTTCCTCACCTCTAGGGGTCGAATTCCCTCTTCAGGGATCAGTTTCAACCAATTCTAATCATGGAACTACAATCTAGGCAGCTAACAACTTGCCTCTAAAAGAGTGGAAACTGATCCATTACATGATATTTTACTCATTTGAGAGTGAATCTTCTAGAAGAGATAAAAACAAGCCAAAGTTACATGCCAAACATGAATTTACATCATAAAAACCCAAGAATTCTATCCATAAGCAAAACTGGTCCATAATAGGCGAAATACTGAGCTGGCAGCTGAAAATTCAGAAAAATCTCTAGGTGGGTCGCCCCTGAACTGCGTGGGTCGCTCATGTTCCAGGCTGATTTTGAGGTAGCTCCCGGCATCCAAATTGAGCTCATGATAGCTCGTTGGAAAGCCCTGGATGTCTACTTTCCAACCCAAGTAGAATTTCTGAATTTGGAGTTGATTTGACCCTCCAAAACCTCATTCTACCAGAGGTACTTCCTGCTGGTGCAAAAGGTGGCAGCAAGGTGATTTTCATGGTGTTTTTAAGCTGTTTGACCATCCAGATTTTGTTGAAATGCTAAGTTGACTTCAGAGGATGCATAATTAACCATGAAAAATCCAAAAATGTAAAAATCTCCTCCAGCAAGTGTCTCAAAAAAAAAGCGAGCGCATGAGCGCGCGACCCACGTAGCTGCAAAACCTGTTTTTTTAGACCAAAAAATTTCAAAATGACAAAATTTTCTCCGAATTTGCTCAAATTCGGAGCGAAGACCCTCCATCATGTATCTTGCTCAGTAAATGAAGCCTCGGACAAAATCCGGAGTGGATCAGGCCTTTTCCGCCATTTTAGTGCTTTCCTGGTGCATGCAGCCCTTGTGGTGAAAACACTGTCTCGGTTGTATGATGTGTTGTTGTCAGTCATGATGTAGCAATGCGTATGTTCAACCTGTTGAAAATGAAAAATGGGACCTTGGTGTCTTTGTCTCCATCATTATCCTGTGAATGTACCTGCGCTGATGAAGAAGGCGAGACCCCTTCCCCGCCATGTGGAGATAGTACTCGCGTTGCTGATGAAGTCAACGAGACCCCTTCCACCCCGGGTGAAGATAGTACTCGTCGTGATGTTGAAACAAAGCTCTGTGGCTTCTCTGATATGTTACCCTCTTTTGGTGCCTTTGGCATTATGCTCATCCGATTCATCGGCCTCGCGATTGAGTCCGCGCCAGGCTTTCCACCTTGCTCATACTGCGACTACTGTCTGCTGTCACCCCGGCACAGAGCAATGCTGGCACTATGTATACTGATATAGATGCAGTGAAAAGAAAGTTATGATGTGCGTTTTAACACCCAACAAATATTCTCCACCGTCAAAGCATCATAAAGAAACAAGCAATGATAATATCTCTGTTTAATTACAAGTGAAACTTGACCAAAGGAAGTGGGCAGCCTTTAGAATATTGGGCAAATCTTGTCAAAGGGAGCAATGCATCATATGAACGTGTTTGTCAATGGGCCATAACAACAGAGTTATAAGTGTAAATGGGCAGTGAAAACAGAGTTATGATAATGTTTTAATCATTGGGCAGTGAGACACAATATGACCATAATCACCATGGAACACAAGCCTTGACAATTGTAAAGCAATAATGATGACCACGATGGTATAATGGGTGTGAAAACAGTGGGGTTTTGATAATATATGCAAAGGTGAATATATCAATGATATAAGGTAGGATAAAAACTCATAAAACCATCCATATACATTTAAAAACCCTGAGGAACAAAACTGCCATGACTGTAGGGTTTTACTCTTCCATTCAAATGTTTTGAAATCATCAATGATGCCCCCAACACATTAAAAACCATTGAGCAATTGTTAAAAACCTGTTTGAAGGCCGTTGGAGGCAATCCAAAATGAAACTGGGCGCTCAAAATGAAATTTCGGACCTCTGTTGATGCTTGGGTCGCGCAGCCTCTGCGTGGGTCGCTCAGCCCAGGTGGGTCGCGCCCCTTGCAAACTTACACTGCTGAACTGACCTGCGTGGGTCGCTCTGCCCAGGTGGGTCGCTCGGGCCCCAGGTGGGTCGCATTTCTCTTGCAGGAAGATTTTGGAGGCCTTCCCGGTGTCCAAATCGGGCGTGTGATAGCTCGTTGGAAAGATATTGGAGTCTAATTTCCAAAAAAAGTAGAATTATGCAATTTGGATTCCATTTACCCTGTCAAAAACCAAATCTCCCAACACTAGTCAAAATGAGCAGAATGAGGCTGCCTCAAGGCAGAGTGCTGTTGCAGTCAACTTTTGAAGGTCTTCCTCAACTCCAAATTGAGCTCATGATAGCTCATTGGAAAGATATTTCTGTATAGTTATCATTTGACTCATCAAGAAAGTCATTTGGCCAAACATGCTAGGAGAAATCTTGATTTTCCCAAGGTCACTTCAGAGGTGCATTCAATTCTCTTGAGGCAACGATAGTTTTGACATTTCTCTAAAACCATGGTACCTGTGTAAAAAGTGAATGAGTTTTTTCTTCCTTGGCATGTTGTGAACAAAAACCTCTCTCAGTTTTCCAAAATTCATCTTTGATTTCTCTGAAACATCTTTTGAGTGAAACTTACCCCGATGTGTGAAACAAGGCATTTTGTCGAAATGAAGCGAAACGAAGGGGGTAAGGGGCTTCTAAATTCTTGGGGAAATTTTGGGAAGTAGGGAGGGATGTTAGGAAGCAGGGGGAAGTGGAATCACGGAGATTGAGTGAGGGGAAGGGGTCCAAAGGCAAAACACGAGCCTAGCCTAAGGAGGTACTTGAGATTTGAAAGCTGTAGAAACTAGGAGTTTGTGCAAAAATGAAGATTTGGGATATCGGTCCATGGGGAAGTGTTTGATGAGTGATTTAAGTATAGGGGGAAGGTGTGTGTGAACATCGAGATGCAAGTCTTTCAGGTGATTTGACCGTCCAGAAAGGTACCCCTGCAGAAAACCCTGGGAGAGGGGAAATGGACCTTCCCTAGGCACAACTGAAGCATGAACAAGGTGTAAAATGACCCAGTGGAACTTGACATGATGATAAAAACCCTCTGAATGATGGTACACTCAGCTGAATGGTGACATGGACCGACATTTGGACCATTTTGACAGGAGTAAAAGTAAACCCTAGACCTAATACCTAGTGACCAAATTTTGCTTGAAGACTCATTGAAATGACAAAATTTGACCTTGACACTTTAAAATCACTTTGTAAGAGCATGTTTGATCACTGAAGGAAGGCTGCAAAGGCTGACTCTAACACTGTGCAAACTTGCAGCGAAGATAGCGGCCAATCCAGTATATCAATCGCAAATCTGTCAACTCCAGGTAAGATCTGAGATCCCTCTTGTCATTTTAAGCTATTCCTTTCTTCCTACATTTGTCAATTTTGAATTTGGTGGGAGAAATTGAAAAATTTAGGGCTGAGCAGTAGGCGCAGGTTTTGGGCACGGATTCATGCCAACCGCCCTATTTTTAACATTAGGGCACGCCACAAACCAATTTCAAGAAATAATACTCACCAAATGTCCCAATTATTTACAAATTTAAGGATGAGTATTGACTAATACCACTCATATGTGTTTGTATGCAGGTAGAAAAGAGAAAAATGGTCATTGAATGGAAAGAACGGGAACATAGTGAAGAAGATGAGTTAGCCATGGAGAATGAGGAAGTTATGGAAGCCCTCAGAAACGTTGGTTTGAAAAAATTCTTCCTCACACCATGTCTCTGAGCCCAACCATAATTGCTACAATATCTTATCAGTATATGGGATGAAAATCAAGAGAAGTTCATCCTACGGGATCAAGAACTTGAGATTGATGTTTCTGACGGGTACTTCAACACAGGATTATCACAGAGAGGTGCAGCACCACTCCTAACCGGCACTCGGCCCTGCATGGAAAACATGTCCATGGTGATAGACAGGGCATGTTGAGGAGCGCAGAAAGAATCCGGTAGTAGGAAATTTGATATACAAACTATCCCAGGTTTGACACTACATGTGGTATTGCATACCATCACACGTGTTGCAGGATCGCAAGCACCACACGAAGCAACAAAGACACAGTTGCTTCTTGCTATGGACTGCATAGCTCCAAACCTCTTCAACTGGGCAGAGGCAGTGACCATAAACATGAAGCGCCAATTAACCAAATGTAAGAATACCAAACTGAAAAAATTTGGTTATGGATCCATCCTGGTATCATTCTTCTTGGAGCGATTACCAATTTTTCAGTGATGGGAGGTTATAGTTCTGAATCCACTAGCGAGAGAACCTCGGATGGCCCGATGGGCAGCACTGATTCCAAGGGAAGGGGGCGGCCAACAGATGTCTTGGAGTCCAGAATTTTTTGATTGGCTCCGTCGACAACTGATTGTCGTGGAGGATTGGCCCTACTCTGGCACAGACTTCACTGATGACCCGGACCTCCCACTCCCTGAGGGAGAAGATTGGGATGAAGATTTGGGTAAGACTCAATTTTTTAATTTTATGAGTATTATGATTTATTTTTTTATGTATGTTCTGAAATTAAATCCTGTGATGTATATGTTGGCCCAGAGAGGCCTATCGGTATGTCACTGATATTGAGGCAAATCCCTCACGATTTCGACCCTCAAGGTGAGGGAAGCGAGGAAGATGATATAGTGCACAACCTGGAGGGGATCACCTGAGGAGTCCCAAATTATGCACGTGTTGATGATGTTCCTCATGCCTATCAGAGACACACTATATAGATGCCCAGCCGAATTCATCGCTTGTTGAGGCGGCTAGTACGGGTTGTGACATGTTATCACGAGCATCATGCTAATTAGACACCTAGGTTTATTTTATCTGCATATTTTGTGAGACATGATGTCTCGGGATGTAACAGAAACATAAAAATATCGTTATGATGCACACAGTTGCAAACATGTGATATATATATATATATATTTCCTTACATGGATCTTTTTACATATGATGATGCTTTTACAAATTATGCAAATGTCTATCTAATACAATGTTAGCCACTGTATCAGTTAATGTGTTCATTTGTCTAGGAATATGTTGATAAGTAATGAAATCAAAATGTCTTTCCAACAAAAAAATACGTAAATACAATCTCAGAATGTGCAGATTTATAACCGAATAATGATTATTGAGTTGCAGAACAACAAGTTGTGAATCTAGATTTACAAGCAACGTGCGTATGCCGAGGTTAATTGCCTCGGTTAATAGCTCAATGACAGTGCTATATTCAACGACATTGTTTGTAGTTCGTCCTAGACAAATACTTTGTAGTTCTATCAACTCACCAGCAGGATTATAAATTACCCAAGTTACCGAAGACAAATTCCTGGTACTGCGGGAAGCACCATCCGCGAAATAGGCATAAGGGGTAACAGACATCTATACAATAAGCAACACCCAATAAGCAGAAAATGCTCAAAAAGAACACCAAACCCAAAAACATGTACAAAAATTAAAATAACACCTATATACACTTGATATGCACAAATGACTCATGCATAATATTTTTTGAGATACAACCCATTTCTGGGTTGTTCAAGAGGATGGCCTTCATAGTCAATTAGCTCATAGATCCTATTTTGAAATACATGTTTAACGATGTAGGGCCCATGCCACATAGGTTGAAATTTACCTGCCCCCATCTTATCATGAGATTGGTCATACAAGAGGAGGAGATCTCCTTCAACGAAAGAACGAGGGGAAACTGATTGATCAAAATGAGCTTTGACTCGCTTATTTTGTGCCTCGATAACCAAAGAAGCTAAGCGATGAGTTTCATCTAACCTCTCTAAGTAGAGGAAACGCTCTTCTTCCGGCGAAGTGTTAGGCAGTAATTCCATAGCTAGCTTGAGCGAAGGTATTTCACATTCAATCGGGAGAGTAGCTTCCAAACTGTAAACCAACTGAAAAGGGGTGAATCCGGTCGCACTCTTCACTGAGGTTTGGTATGCCCAAAGAACTGAAAATAACATGAGATGCCAGTTTTATTTGTGGATCCCAATCGTACGCTAAAGCATTGTGATAAGAACTTTGTTCACAGCTTCAACCTAGCCATTGGCTTGAGGGTAGTACGGCGTTGATCTGTCGTGACGCAGAGCCAACTTAGAAGTCAACTCTGCCACCATATAATGCCGAAAATGGGAACCATGATCGGTAACGATGGCTTGAGGGACACCAAACCTAGAAATAATATTATTTAAAATGAACTGAGCGGTTGTCTTACCATCAACGGCAAGTGTAGGCATTGCTTCGACCCATTTGGTGAAGTAGTCCACGGCTACGATGATATAAGAATGCCCCCCGGCCGAGTGAGGGTTGCACGTCATAAAATCGATACCCCATTTGGAAAAGGGACCAACTGTAATGACAGGGTGAAGGGGAACAGGTGGCGCACGCAATTTGCGTTGATAAATTTAACAATCATGACATTTACGAACTACGACAATACAGTCTTTGAAAATGGAAGGCCAAAAATAACCGGCACAAAGTATTTTTTGTGCAGTAGCGTAACCAAACATGTGACCACCACAAGCGCCACTGTGACAATCATTCAACACTTTCTCATCTTCCTCAAGGGTCAAACATCAGTGGAGTAAGGAATCAACTCCAACGCGATAGAGCATATCTCTGACTATGCAATAAGGTTGCGAGTGATGTCGGATACGATGGCGGGTATATTTTGTCAACTCAGACCGGAATGTGGAAGTCTAGAGATATACGATGATATCACTGTACCAGGGATCAAGGGTGCTAATAAAGAAAAGTATATCATCTGGAATATGGTCCTCAGAACAAGACGGAGCAGATTCAAAAGGGAGGGTACAAATCAAATAATCAAAAACTAGTGATTTCTTGGATTCAGCAGCAGTAAATTCCAAATCTAACTCTTGGAGGATAATGATCCACTTCAAGTATTTTCCCCCCAACAATTGTCGATACAAAATATAGGTCATGGGGTTTCAATCGAAAATCACAGTCACCGTATGCAAAAGGATATAATGATGAAAGCATTGAACAACCTAGACCGCAACTAGTGCTAAATTCTTGACATGAGAATAACACGTTTCAGGATCAAGAAGGTTACGATACAAGTAATAAATAACATTCTCATGACCGTCATCATCATCTTGAACCAAAACCATGGCAATTGTACTAAAAGCGGCAGCTAAATAGAGGGAAAAATCACGATGATAATTTGGAGGACGTAAAAAAGGAGCCTTGACCAAAAATGTCTTGAGTGTATCAAAATATTGTTGAGCAACCTCATCCCAACAAAAAGGGACATCTTGTTTCAAAAGTCGTGTGTATCCTCTAGCTACTTCGGCATAGTTTGGTATAAAATGGTGTAGAAAATTGGCCTTACCTTGCAGACTCTGCAACTGATGTAATGAGGAGGGAGAGGGGAGATTTACAATAGCCTCAACCTTAAGTGGATCGAGGTGAATTCCGTCTTTTGATACGATACACCCTAAAAGTCTACCGGAATCAATGCAGAAGAGACACTTATGCGGATTAAGTTGAATGTTGTAGTGTCGTCAACGAAGAAATATCTGACAAAGATGGTCTGGATGGTCCCTACACTTAGTTGAATGAGCTGGAAGGTCATCCAGGTAAGGCTGAATGATGTGACGAATGTCAGGAAAAGCGTAGGACATCGCTCACTGGAAAGTGGCCCCGGCATTCTTCAAGCCAAATAAAAATCATCTTATTTTGATCGGTCGGGAGAATTTTAATTTGATTATACCCAGAAAAGTTGTCCATAAGGGAAAAAATCTCACTCCCTGCATAGTCGTCAATGATCTGATCGATGAAGGGAGTGGGATAATTATCCTTAGGACAGGCCCGATTTATGTCACGGTAATCAACACAGACATGGATATTTCCTTATTTCTTAACGACCAGAATGATGTTTGAAACCAAATCTGTCAAGGGAATTGGATAAATGAAACCATCTTTGAGAAGTTTTTCAACTTCACTTTTAATGGTTGCATCCTTTCTAGGGTGCACCGAACGAAGACACTGGCAAACAAGCTTCGAACCGGCATAGGTAGGTATTTCATGCACCACTATACTAGGATCACGACCGGGCATTTCTTCGTAGGACCATGCGAAAACATCATGAAATTCATAGAAAAGGCTACTGTAAACTTGGACTTCATCTGAAGAACAAGTGACTCCCACATGGATGTTCTCGACGATTCCCGATTTCACGGAAATATCAATAGGCATCATCTGTGTGATATTTCTCAAGTTACCTTCTATAAAGACTTCATGTGTCAAAATTTACATTTGATGCGGAGGAGAAGGAACTTGAGATGCAAAACTCTCAAGACATGTAGACATAGCCCCAAGGCCAAGAATAAATGAATAACGATGATAACCATCATCCCACAGCAAGTCTTTGAGAGACATGGTTTCCACGATGGCTTTGTCAGAAGGAAACACTTATTTCAAAGGATCAGGTGAGTCTTAATTTTCGAGCCAGGGGGTTTTATAATACACGTCAAGAGACAAGCTCAAAAGAGCACCATCAGAAGGTGGAGTATCCGATGAGAAATGAGTTAAAAATAATCGATTTCAATCGGACTCAAAGGCATTGAATCTCCATATGAATTGACCTGTTTAGGCAAAGGAATAATCCACGGGTCATCAGTCTGAGAGATCATATTAATTTGAACAGTATTTGGTGGGGAAAGGGGAAAAATACCCATGAGGGTTGGATCCTTGAAGAGACCCAGCCCAACGCTCTCGAAGGGAGTAGGAATCTTATCCACATACAGAACGTTGTTCTCGGAAGAAGAGGTGAAGAATGACAATTGGTCGACAGTAACAATATTTCCCTCTTGTGGAAATTTCAAAACATGAAAGAGGGTGGATGGAATGCAAAGCATAGCGTGAGTCGAATTACAACCGAGTAGAAGCTTTTAATTGAGTTTAGCATCAAAGAATTCTACTTCAACATTGATTGTCTTCCCTTTCAATGTAATCGGCAAACTTGCGAGAACACCCAAAGGTTTTGATTCCCTTCCATAAAATGCTTCAAGGGCATTTGGCGAGGAATTCAGGGCTGGAGAGCCAATGGCCTTCAAGCAAGAAGCTGACATGATCCAGGTTTATGCACCCTCGTCCACAACGGATCGATGGATGTCGAGACCATTAATAATGACTTTTATAATGAGTGCAATTTGGTGCGGAAGTCATGGGACAAAATTCTCTAGATCGAAAGCGAGGAGGCTAGTATCAGCAGGATCAACCCCACCGATCACAGATAATAAAGCTTTCCGCTGAGATGGAAAAATCTAGAGTACTTCTAACGCAGACATCGTGGATGGCACCTATGCTAAATCCTCAGCAATACTGTAATGTTGAGCATCACGGGCGTTGGGATTATAAGAAGACTTCTAGAGAACACCTTTGGAAGGTGGTCGCACAACAGATTTAGCATTGGGCCTTTCAATCTAAAGAGGGCCGGAAACAGGTGGAGGAGGAGGACCATCAGTGATATCCTTCCCTGTTGCCTGGCATGTCACTGCATAATCTTTCGACCAAGTAGCAATAGAAATGGATGCAAAACCATTCATCATGAACACTTGAGAGCCAGATGGAACAAATGATTGAGGCTGGTTGACCATCTAGGTCTGCTGAGATAGAAAAGGTTCTTTAAGGACAGTAGGAGTACCCTGATTTCCTTTGAGAAACCTACTCACTTCGAACCATTGAGGACATTCCTTGGTGTAGTGCTCTTCATCACAAATCAGACGGATACTTTGGCTTACGTTGCGAACCATCATCAGCACGAGATTTGGACGAATCTGGTTTCAAGGCATCGGCCTTGGTCTTACCTCTACCCTTATTTTTCCCTTTAGAAGTTTTATCCGAAGGATTAGCCCAAATGGCATTGACCTCCAAGGTTTTACCAGGATTTGAGCTAGACTAAGGAGCAATATCATTGGAAGAATTAGACTTTTTCTTCCCATGGTTGGAGGAAGAAGACTTACGCGAAGTCTGAGACACAAAACCAATAATACCATCGGCGAATGGGGTCTTCGGTGCGTTAGAAGTTCCAGGTCAAGGGGCATCAATCAAAATATCATAAAATATGCCCAATAGAGATTACACAAGATCAATTTACTAGGCACGAGCAATGGATTGTTCCTCAGTTACACATGCCCCAATGGCTATGTCCTTCGCAATCTAATTGACAAAGGAGGTAGTGAAGCAATGAGTAAGAATCTGATCAGGAATTTCAAACTTGATCAAGCGACAACGATGTCTCCATTCATGAATATGGTCCAAGATATGAGTGGCCCAGTCCTGTTTCAAGGAGGTGAGGAGATGCGTCCCGACTTCATAACGAACTGGTAACTGAAAATGAGTAAGGAATGCCATAGCGAGAGAGCTCGATATACCACTTAGCAGCAGCACCAGTAAGAGTCCGTTGGAAAAGACGAAGCTGAATGGAATCATCAACCCAAGAGTTAGAGGAACACCACAAGTGGTAAGTCATAACATGTGCTTGGGGGGTCTTCTCCGAACTTGCCCTCAAATTTGGGACAATCACCAGGAATCTTAGTCAGAACCGAAGGCCATTATGGGTTATGAAGAATAGGATCATTTTTCAACTTTGACACATCTGGTAACTCCAACGTGGAGAGAAATGGTATTTGAGGGTTAAAAGGCATAGAAGGTCCTTGATAAGAACCCGAACTTGCATTCCATCCTGTTTGAGAAAAATTTTACCCCCTTGGGTTATGTCCCGAAGGATTCAGACAACATGGGGGATAAGCTGAATAATTATTTTGATACTGAGGATATTGATTCTGAGTATACCATTGAGGTCCTTCTTGAGGGTTTTGCGATGGAATGTAAGTGTGGCCTTGCGGTTGATTATACGGCAACTAAGATTGTGGGTGATAAGTAAAACCTTGAGGCGCATTATATACCGGTCGATATTTACCACGAGGATAATAAATGCCTTGGGGTTGAGCTGGCTATTGATAAGTGGGTCCCTATTGAGCTGAATAAAAATGGTGAACTGGCTACTGAGAAACCTGAACAGGTTGCTGAAAAGTAGGACCCTGTTGTGAAGCAGAGTAAAATTGTTGTTGAGCAAACTGAGCCGGTTGTTGGGTTCGTTGAGTAGGTTGTCCCTACGGAGCAGATTGGCCTAGATGCTGAGAGCCACCAGGTTGCCCTAGTTGAACAGGTTGGCCTGATGGTTGCGATGGACCAGGTTGCCCCAGAGGAGGACCAGAGGGTTGTCCTTGTTGCCCAGCGTTTGGACCAATTTGCGTATATGATCCCGATTATTGAACAAAAGGTTGTCCCTGAGATGAATAGATTTGCCCCCAGGATCGTAAGAAGGTCCTCATTGATACAAAGGTTGACTAGAAGGCCCCTAAGGTTGTCCTTATTGGACCATGGGCTAGCCTTGTAAAGGTTGGCCCTGTGGACTATAAGTTTGTCCCTGAGGACCGTATGAAAATCCCGACTGAGCTGAAGGTTGTCCCTAAAAGGGTTGTCCTTGTGGGCCAGGGAGTTGCACCTGATAAGTCCTCCCAATCTCGAGAAAAATTTCATAGGGATCATAAACAGGAATTTCGTGCTCATCATAATGATGGGGAGTAGGAAATGCATAGATGGGGGTATCAACAACATCATAGTGATGAGGAGTAAGAAAGGGAAAATAAACAGGATTACCATATTCGTCATAATGGTGTGGTGGATTAACAGGAGCATGAGGCTGTTGAGAAACCTGATAGAGTTGTTGATGAATAGCCAATAGATACTCTTCAAAAGTGAGGCCACCGGGTATCTCAGTCGAGGCTGCTGGTGACTGAGTGATCGTTGCAGACACAGCCATACAGACATTAGGTTGAACTGGGATAGATGTAACTGCAACCGACGAAGCAGGTGTCATCGGTGACAATCCTAATGATGGAAGGACTGGACTCCTGGATGGAGTAGATACTGCCATGGAGGCAACACCAGCAATAATTTGACCCAAACACCTATATCAGGCTAGAAGTGACACCGCTGGTGAAGATTAAGCAGACACATGACTAGTGTTTTCAGGGAAAAATTGATACTCTTCTGTAGAAACAGGAATTCCATCACTACCAATAGGACCTGATGTGTCTATGTCTGACTCCTCCGTAAGATCTTCGAAAAGACTACAGGGACTAGGAGGTATAACAACAGCTAAAAATGGTGATATTGACTTAAGAGGAGGGAATTATTCCTCATCCCCAAAACCATACCAAGCGCCCGAGGGAGGCCAATTGAACTCAACTAGCTCGTCAGCGGGAGACCGAGTAGCAAGGGGTAAGACTAACGGGATAATAGGTTGCTAAAGCTCAGTAGACCTAGAGGATTGAGGAGTTTCAAATGAACTATCTGGTAAAGTACTACCTCTAGAAGGGAGCGAGGACGACGAAACCGGTGGTTCCGCCACCGTGACTTCTTCTCAACAAGAAGGAAAAAGAAAGATCCGATGAAAGACTCAAAAAACAGAGGCAAACAAAAACAAGCCAAGTGCTAAAACTTTTATGGGTGTGTGATCATGGGTAGTTTATTTTACGACATTGAAAACAAACTTTGTTGTTTCATGTTTTAAGAGTTAAGAAACAAGAAAAATATGACTCTAGTCACTTTCAATTTTGAACGAGCGCGAAAGGACAAGTGCTCGATGATCTTTTCAAATTTAAGGAGTCGGTAAAGATCAAAAATGACTGCTCAGGTAATCTAAGCAAGAGGGTAAGCCAGGTTTCCATGAAATACCATATACACCTTGGTGATCAAATGAAAGAGAAATGACCAAGGACTTAACGTACGTGCAGGTAATATCCCCGAATGCTGTGTTCGATGTATCACGGTTACAAGGCAGCAGACTCGGCTTCCTATGGATAAAAGGATTGCAACCTAGAGGGGTCTCCATTTATATACTTGACAGTATTGGGAGCACAAGTTTATACTAGCGCTATCTGGAGCCAGATGGCGATCGACAACTACTAGGTTTTAAGACGTCGGAACACGTCTCTAACTTAGACCATTAAAATATTTCGTTAGGTTTCAATGTTGCCTTAGGTTAATTGAAATATATTTTAACGTTGATCTTGGATTAAGTTTCAATTTCCATGCCCTAACGTATGTCGGATCTGGAATCTTCCTAAATGAAAAACTATATGCAGAAGGATACCATTTTCGTTCAATGAAAGCTATCTACGAGAAGGAAAGAAAAATTTCAAGCAATAGTGAATCATGAAATCATGCGAAAACATCTGCTTATGTATCTAATGCAATCTACAAAAAACAAAACTCTTCCCTAGCCTATGCAATGCTATTTATGCAAGAGAATGTTTCATTTTCAAAGCAAAAGAATGAAATATCTTGGTTTTTTCAATGCAATAGAGCAAAACACTCACTAAATGACATGAAAAACAAAACTAAACACTAGCTTGAGAGAGAGAATATAAAAGTTGAAATGGAATGAGTCCTCCAACATAAAACAAACACAAAAATACCCAAACCAATGCTACAATCTTTTTAAATCAAAGAGAAATCTCCAAAATGACCCATGCAAGCAATGTAATAGGTGCTTGGAGTAAGAGGAAGAAAAAATAAAACAAGCAAGGTAATGATCATTCAACCAATGAACATACTCAACAGGATCAAAGAGACCAAGAGCAATCAAACAGGGAACGAATTCAATAGCTATCAAGAAACTCAATCTCCAAACAGAAGGCTCAGTGCACTAAGGCACTCAGAAACTCTAAGACCTCAAGTCACACTGATAAGAAATGGACAAACAACTGAGGAAAAAAAGCCTCCAGAAATCAAAGACAATCCAAAACACTTCAATTACTCTCAAGAATAACCCAGAAACAAGTACAATCAACCAAAAAATCATGAAAATCTCACACCCAAAAACTCACAGGGGTCGGCGTGACTGTGAGGCGGTATTCAGCGCCAAACAGGGAATGACGCGAGTGCTACAAAAGCAACATGCGCCAATCGACACGACTGTTCAGGGGAAAACTGCGCCAAGCCAGTTAACCAATGAAAAGGGAAAAACTCAACAGAGCAGAGGTCAATCTTGACACGATAGGGCTGAACAAGGGTTTGAAGCACAATTAAACAACCAAAAAGGTAAACAACAAGACAAAAAACCCAAAAAATGACCCAACAAGTTCAAAGACAAACTCACACTGATCCCCAGTGGAGTCGCCAAATTTTTATGTAGGTAAATCCTCTCTGCAGATAGAGATGATCCCTCTAGCCCTAGGGTGGGTCTAGTAAAAAATAATCATGCTAAGGTGTAGGTTCCTAGATGTTTGAATGAAAGAGGATGTGATAAGATAGCCTACCTGTGGTCCAATGTTGTTTTCAGCAATCGTAGTGGTGATGAGAACTTCTCACTCCCAATTCGACAAGTCACAATCCCTTCGCTTATCGCGCTTGGACACTTGCATAGAGATCAGAAAAAAATAACCACATATCACATACTAATTTCATCCAAAAACTACTAGTCAGTCATAGAAGACTAGCATATTTCATTCAATAAAGACAAAACACAAGATGGGAACCAGACAATAGTCACTTATATTAATAGGTAGAAAGAATAGATACAACCATGCTCTAATGTTGCAGTCTCCTCCAGTGAGGCTCCGATGAAGCACGTCTCAAAGCTCATCAAGGAATTTGGACGGGATAAGGGACCTCTCGATGGATTTCTCCTTGTTCTACCTTCTCAATAACTTATTTATTCAACTATAGCTAAGTCTTTCAAGTTCAACACTTCAGTTGTATAATTCTCTTTGTTCAGCTCATTTTCATAAAGAGAGAAGGCTTGTTTATATAGATTCAAAGGAGGAGGTTAGGATCCCTACAAAGGTGGAAGGGAGGCCCATCCTTTAGGGGTGTTCCAAGGGAGGTGGAAACTACTAACTAAAGGAGGGAGCCCATGGTTGTTTCAGTTCAACCACTTCCAATGAATCATCCCCGAGGTGGTTGGAATGGAACCTCTACCTCTATTTTTTTTTTTAAATCATAAATAGCTTAGCGTGGATGTCTAACTAGCACAGAGCACCAAGTGGCATGGGCTTGGTGTCAAATTTCCAGGTCGGCGTGAGGAGGTAAAGGGATACTCGCGCCAAGGCAAAAATAGGGATTATTACAGCTCTGCTTAGGGAAATGTCAACAAGAAGAATGTTTCCTTAATCAAAAGGGATGCAAGGATGTTATTTTCAAAGCATGAAATTGCGTATTGGTCACAGAAATGACCCTCCAATGTGTGAGTTGGGGATTGTAAGGACAGTGACAAAATGTCGTGTAACAACTACTCCATCTGATCCTTGGGTAGTACTAGATGCTTCTAATATTGATACCTTTGGCAACCGCATGTCATTCATTCTTGTTGAGCTCAAATATGAAGCTATATATTTGTCTTGTTTGACACATTTTGATTTATCCTATTTGATCAATTAGGTTGATAAATCCTTATATTATGGCTCTTCTTCTGATCCATTCTCTACTACATTTTATACAAATGAAAGCATCATGGAGATCGTGATGCCAGATGATGCATCGTAGGATGATAATCATCATCATTCCTCCTTTCCTGATACCTCCAAGGATATTCTCAGTGATATATATTTACCCAATATCATTGGGATATCTACAAATTTCTTGTTTATTCACGATATCAATTTTGAAAAGAATTTATCGAATATTGAGGAGACAATTCCTTTTGATATTTTGATCAAACTTGGAATTGAAAATAATATCCACATTGGTGCATCTACGTCTCCTGATGAGGTCAAGATATATAAATCCATTTTCTAGGAATTTTGAGATGTTTTCTCCTGGCCATATGAAGATATGCCACGTATTGATATGAATATTTTTGTACATCAAATCAAAACATATCTAGATGTTAAGCCAATTTAGTAGTGCTTACATCTAGTACAACCTAAGAAGGCTACTTCTATTGAGTCAGAGGTTGAAAAAATTCTACTGATTGGTTTCATTTACCCAGTTACTCTAACTGATTGGGTTTCAAACATTGTTTCTATCATGAAGAAGTAGGGAACCATTCATGTCTGTGTTCATTATCGGTCCATCAACTGTGATTGTCTTAAGGACAATTATCCCACCCCATTTATTGACTAGATTATTGATGATTGTGATGGGATTGAAGTTTTTTCATTTATGGATGGATTTCATGGCTATAACTATATCAACATTCTCCCATTATACCAACATAAAACTACATTTATCTATCCATGGGGCACATTTTCCTATCGAAATCTACCATTCAGTTCAAAAATTGTTCGGGAAATTTTTTAGAGGGAAATGAATCATGCATTCCATGATATTAAACATATTGTACAACCGTATTTGGATGAATTACCTTCCCACTCGAAACATCGTGTAGATCATCTCATGCATCTCAAGGCTATATTTCTACATTTTTGACATTATAATATCAGACTCAATCCGCACAAGTGCATGTTTTTTGTTCACTCTTGTTGGATTCTTGGATCTGTAGTGTTGAACCAACGAATTCATATTGATCCACTTAAATTCTAGGAAATCCTTGATCTTCTTTCTCCTTCCTCTCTTTTTCAACTACAACGGCTAGAAGGGAAGGCTAACTTTCTACGAATATTTGTTCCCATATATTATGAATTGACTACAGGATTTACTTGATTATTGAATAAATGGGTTTCCTTCCATTGGGATGACACTACCCAAAGGGCGTTTGATTCTTTGAAATATGTTCTGATTCGGACATCATTGTTATATCCCCAAAATTATCAATGTGATTACTTCTTCTACCTCACTGCTTCAGTTATCACCTTCATTATGGTATTGGTCCAAGAGGACGATGTAGGGGATGAAAATCCCATTTATTATTTGAGTCAAAGTATAAATGACACAAAAATTAAATATACTCACGTTGAAAATTTAGCTTTGGAATTTATTGAAAATGCAACAAGAAATTCCTAATTTAATTTATCCCTTGATTAAATTAGGAGAAAATCTAAATTCCACATTAATAGACAACTTGAAAGAGCTAAATGAGTTGAAATAGTTTTTATCACTCAGTTAAATTAGTTAATTATATTTAAGGGCATGAAGTTCAGATGATTACAGTGGGTTCCTAAATTTTAGGAGCATAGGTTGATTTAATTTCAGTTGTAGCAATTTAATTCAATTAAAATGAGTTATGGTTTGTTAAACTAGTTCCAACTGTTGGAGGAACTAGTGGACGGTCTAGTAGTGGGGTGTGTAGTTAGTCACAACTCAGTGCTCAACCAGTTAAATGATCAATTAGCTTAAATTAGCTCATGCATGCAAAGAATTCGAGTAACCCAATTGATATTGGATTTTAAGGGATCTATACTATCAGTTGTAGCATATTCCAATGTGTACATATGGTGCCTATATTCAAAGAAGGTCCTAAAGGAATCGTGCAATTATAAATGGGAAATTTCCCTAATTAATATGGGCCAATTCATCATGAAACATCCTAAGGAAATAAGAGCTTGGGATGGCTTAAAATTTGGCTAAGTGTTGGCCAAAATCATTCATTTAGGAAGAGGATAGAAGATACAGGTGCAAGTTGAGCTTAAGGTTTAGCAAAGCATTATTTGTTCATCTTGATTCTTTGATTAATGTAATACAGATAGAAAGTGGTTTTGAGGAGTTTCTTTCCCCCAGATATATCTCTATTTATGTGTGTTGAATATTGATGCATGTTAATGATTTCTGTTCTAGATCTTGAATTTTATTCTGGAGATGAGTAGAGTAGATTTGAGTCTTATGTTTTAGTAAATTACATGAAAAAATTTGAATCTACACATTAATTTTTACATGGTATTAGAGCTAGATTCATAATAGAGAAGAGATTCAAAAGTTATCTTTGGAGGAGGATTGGATTTCCAGGATCAATTCTTCAGAGCTAGAAGGATGGATTTATATGGACTAAGACTCGAGTATGCCCTTGAGGGAAGCTAGAATTATGTTTCTTGGAAGGAAAACATGGAAGCAGTGTCATAAGATAATGGATTGAAGGAATTTTTTGATAGTGATTTTCTGAAACCAACAACAACTTATACTCAAAATATATCAGAATGGAGGAAGAGTGTAGCCAAGGTGAGGAGAATAATATTGGAGTGAGTACGAGACCATATTGTATCAAATATCCATGGGAAAGACACTACATATGAAATTTGGAAATCATTGGTATATATTTTCCATAATAGTAGCGACCACAGGAAGCTGGCACTCAAGTACATGCTTAAAAGCATCAAGATGCAGAAGAATGAATCAATTCAACAGTATCTTAGCAATTTAAAAAAATGTCATTATGAACTTGAAGGATTTGGTGTCATAGTACCAGATGATGACTTGGTGATCCTATCCCTTATATGCCTTCCCAAGTTCTGACATAGTTATCAAGATTTGGTAAATATTAGAGAGAAACTACGATAGTGGAAGCAGTTATGGTCTGATCTAGTGGAGGAAAAAATATGGTGGAGCAACAGAGATGAGGCCTTATCCAAGGTTGAGGATGAGGAGAGTCATTCCTTAGATGGAAAGAAAAATAAATTGAAAGATAATAAATCCCAATTGAAAGGATATTCCAGTGAATGGGGCAAGAATAGGGACTTTTCCAAAAGCAGATGCTTTTATTATCATGAATTTGGGCACTATGCCATGAATTTCCCAGACAAGAAAACAATCAAAAATACCTCAAGAGGAGTGGCAAGTAAAGCTCTTGCTTCATAATTAAAGCTTCATTTTACCCTCATTTCATGCATGGCAAACATAGTGATGGGAATTTTTTTGTATCTCGACAACGGTGCTTCATTCCATATGACGGGGAACAAAGATTTTTTCAGTGACTTAAAGGAGAAAGACCTCCATATGCACATTGATATGGGAGATGATTGGAGGTGTAACGCGAACAATATTGGTACATTACTTTTCATAGGGAGTATGGTTCCATCGCGATGTTGGAATATCATGTCTACGATGTGATATTCAACAAAGGAAAGGCATTCCTAAGACACATCACCATGGTACAAGTGAACCAGATTAGGATTTACGTGAATAACCTCGATAGATTGGATATGGCAGACTGTCCTACTTTGAGAAGAAAGGAAGAGAAGGTGAAGAGCCTAGATGTTAGTGAATTATGGCATAAAATACTTGTCCATTTACACCATGGATATTTGAATATCATGCAACATATCACCACAGACCTCCCCAATGGAGAAATAGAGTAGAAAAATACATGCAAAGGGTGTACCTTAGGGAAGTAGAAAAAATCCACCTTCAATGATCAGGATATTAGGGTGCATGCAATCCTTAAAAGGATCCAATCTAATGTCTATGGACCTTTCTTGACAGCCTCCATGGACAAGCACATGATATTTGTTGATGATTTATCATGTAGGTGATGGATTTTATTCATGCAGAATAAAGGCTAGGAATTATCCAAATTCGTTGAAATTAAAGCACTTGTTGAGAAATAAACTGGCATGAAAGTGAAGCCTCTCAAGAGTGATACTAGTGGTGAATATGTGCTAATGAGTTCAAAAATTTTATGTGCAAAGGAAGGTATTTGACAACACCCCATAACCCACAACAGAATGGGGTGGCTAAGAGGAAGAACAAAAGTATTGTGGGAGCTGCACGAGAGATGTTGAATGATTAGGGCCTACCTCTGCACTTGTGGGCCAAAGCATGCAACACAATGGTTTATGTGTAGAAGAGAATTCCTCATCGTATTATTGGGATGAGTGCACCAAAATAATAATTTTCAGGGAAGAAACTAGATGTGTCACACTTCGGGATCTTTATATCATCCATTTTTTCCATGTTTCCAAGGAAGAAAGGAAAAATCTAGACTTGACAGGAGAATTGGGAATATTTTTGGGGTACACTGATACACCTCACAACTATTGGGTGTACCTGCCATCTCTAAGGATGACATTTATTAGTAGAGATGTTAATTTTTATGAAGAGAAGGAAATGAAGTGTTACCATGATAAGGAGATTTAGTTGCATGTATATCATAAGCTTTTGACTCCAAAGGAGGAACCTCGAGAAGATGTGGAGCATCAACAAGCAGATGATTAGAGAGTGGAGACAACCACTCAAGCAGAGAAATCCATGGAAGGAAGGAAGTAGACTAGGGAAGCTGACAAATTATTGTAGGATGTTAAGAGAATTTGGGAGAACCCGCATCACAACGCATGAAAAGGAGGTCACTAGATTGATACACGAGCAACATGTATATGATGAGTGATCTAGTAGAGACAAAACCAACCTCATTTGAGGAAGCAGTAGATCAGTCTGTATGGGTTGATGCTATCATAGAGGAATGTGATTCCATTGTCAAAAAATATGTTTTGGAAGTTGTCCCAAGACCTACAGACAAGTCAGTGGTGGTTTCAAGATTAATTTTAGGAATAAATATTGTAGAAAATGGAAGAATCGAGAATCACAAGGCCAAATTCATGGCCAATGGGTACTCTGGGGTAGAAGGGATTGACTATGAAGAGAAATTTCCTCATGTAGCAAGGTACTCTTCCATCAGATCAATTATGGCTCTGGCTGAACAGATGGGGTGGAAAATCCATCACATGGATGTGAAGATAGCACTCCTCAATGGAGGTATTGAGGAGGTGGTGTACATTGAACAACCTGAATGATTTGATACCTTCGACAAAGATTCACATGTGTGTTGAATCAAGCAAGTGTTGAATGGGATGAAGAAAGCACCCCGTGCTTGGTACACTAGGATCGATAACTACCTAACCAATTTAGGCTTCACAAAAAGTGAATAAGATGCAAACCTTTACCACATTCACGTATAAGGTAAATTTTTTATTATTGTCTTATATGTTGATGACTTGATTTTTACTGGTAATGAACAACTTATCAGGTCTTGCAAGGAGGACCTTGCAAGAGAGTTTGGAATGAAGGACATGTGTTTGATGCATTATTTCCTTGGTTTGGAAGTGTTCGCACTTTGTGATTTCCCTAGGCTGAAAAAGGAATTCTAGAGGTAACCATAAACCACTTTAGGCTAGAATCTATCCCTTCTATCCTATAGAGGACTCTCTCACTTAGGTTGCTAAACAAATAGGATATTAGGCTAGGTAGTAAGCTCAACAAGGTTTTTATTATTTAAAGGTATGTTTATGAGAAAATGGGCAAATCCATTGGGAATGGATTCATGTTAAAATATGATTTTTTCCAGTGAGAGGATATAAAATAGAGGGTTTCTCCACAAGGGAAAGGTAGGGAGCTTTGGTGGTGTATTTAGATCAAATTGTTATAGGAGGTGAAGGAAGAAAGGGTGAAATACAAACAAATTAAAGCATCAAACCATGGATGAATTCTAAAGTGCTTTTTTAAAGTTGAAAAAATTAATAACTTGGCAAACTAAAACAAAGCATCATTAAAGATGAATTCTGAATCAATCATATGTTTTTTCCCAAGAAATAAGATGCACATTAAAGAGGTTTAAAAATATATATATAACTTACAATATCAAAGGAACATAAACCACCAAAATTCTGACATGAGAATCCCTGCAAAGCATCTACTATTTCATTCACTGAATGGAACTAAGTCTTAAAAAATACAGTGCACAAAGGTCTTCTTCTCTAATATCAACCAACACAACCACTTATAATGATTTTTATATCTATATAAATCATCAAATATTCAATCTCCTATCCTAGGTGGTCAAATTCATTGGCCAAAACCAACACTAACTAGATACATTCAAAAACTAGTGCATATATTGAAAATAAGAATTGCTTTCCGCACAACCAATCTAAGTTTAGAACATCACTAGCTTAGAATATTGACCAATGAACATTAAACACAACCCCTAAATTAATTTTCCACTTATTTACAAAATCAAAGCTACTACTAGAAGTCAAAAATTTCAAATTTGAAACAAAATAGAGTTGAATGTCCAAACTCACAACGCATTAGCCAAATTCGCGGCAAAACAAAGTTGCTTCCATGATTTATATGTTTGTGACCCCTATCTATAAAAACAAAGAAAATGGTTATGCCTAAAATACTCTTGTGATGGTGTTGGACCTCTTAAGAAAGTTTCAAAACACCTGCAAACATCCCTTTGAGATGTTCCCCACTTTCGCAACACATTAATAGTTTTTGCAACGCCTCCAAAAACTTGAAAACATGGTGACTTTTCCTCAAATGTGACATGTTGGAAAACTTATAATGGATGCTTAAACCTTCATAGAACTCCCTTATACCAAAAAATATTTAACTTCACTATCCCACAGATATCAAATTTATATATGAAAGTGCAGCAACCCCCATGCTGCCCTTTTGCACGTTTCATCAAAATTTTGCCTTGTCTGTTTTCTTGAGCTAAAATAAAGCTTCAGAGTTGGGTTGAGGCTTATTGCTAGAGATTAAAATTTTTACTAGCCTCTGAAATTAAATCCAACTTACCTCTCTTCCTCTTCCTTCCATCTTCTTTGAGTTCAATAAATTCTTCTTCACCAACCCCATTCTTCTTTTTAGGACTAATTTTTGTACATATAAATTTTTCAGTTGCCTATGTGGAGGAAAGTTCCACTTAATTTTAGTATTAACTCTGTCAAGTAATGGCATAAATACCTCTACCTCTTTAAACAATCCCATATTATTCCTATGATCTTTATCTACAAGTTGGTTTACTTGATCTTGTACACCTTCAAGTTATTCCAATAGCTTCTCGAATTCCTTCTGCTCATAAAAACCCATAGGTTGAATAGTCTCCTTTCCTTGCATCTTCATCTTGGAAAAAAAACTAATCTTAGGTCTCCTTGAATATTGATCTTTCTCTTTCAACTCTTCAACATCAATTATCATTTTACCTTTTCCTTTGGCAACATGTGCCAATGTTTCCTTTTATGGTCCTTCTCTTCTAGGCTAGATAGTTTCTTGAGACACTTTATTCCTAAGCTCCTTATTCTCCTGCTATAAGTAATTTATTGCCACATGGGCATTTTCCACATGATCTTGTAAATCCTAAATTTTCTAGTCCTTTTCATCAATTTCCACCTCTATTTGTGTTTTCTCTTATTCAATAACTTGAATATGTGATGATCGAGGAACCACAAGTAATCTCTTGGCTGCAGATCTTGTTCTTGGAACCCTTACCACCTTGAATACCTCAGGGGGGAATTGTAACTTCTTAGAAATTTTATTACCATCCAATTTTCCTTTAGTCAAAGGCTTCTTTACTATGCTTTCTACTGTAGGTGAAGCTTCCTCAACCAAAAAATAGGGAGTGTTTTTCTTTTTTTTTTTACTATCTGTAGATTGTGTTGCCCAACTTGAAGAAACCAAGAACTCCTTCCATGTATTCTCCTTCTTCCCAAGATCCTTCATTACCAAATATTTGGTTAATGAAAAATTAAATAAACCGGCCTCGACTTGACTTCCTTTTGTTTTCAATTGGTCATCCATATTACATAGAATCCTAAACATATAATAGGGAAGATTGATACTTTTATTTTAAGTAAAATGAATTAAGAGCCTAATGTGGTAGTGATACACCCTACTAAATCTCCCCTCACATGTGAAGTACCTTTGGATGACCTCCAATAGCTTTTTATGATGATCTTGTAAATAACTCCTTGGAATAGATGAACCATACCCTTTCCTGTGTTTTGGCTTGAGAAAATCCTTGAAAGCCACCAAATCAAAATCCATTCCTTTGAAACACTCCTCTCCACCTAATGGAATATTAGTGGCCTCAACTATTTATTGGGATAATACTGGAAAAGTTAGACTTCTGGCCTTTTATTTCACACCATAAAAATCCCTAGAAAATTCCTTTGTCAACTGCAAATGATATCCTTGAATTCTTTCACAAAGGCGCATGCACCCTACTTGCTCAAAATCCATGTTGATGTATGGATCTACATTGATGGATATGGTGTAATGTGATTCAAAACGTACAATGACTCCCCCTTTGTGTTTTTTGTCCTCTAGTGCTCAAATAGTTTCACTTTGGTAGTAATGAATTGGATAAGGTTATGAACAATTTTTTTAGGAAACAATTGAGGTGTTTCTAGTTTCCAAACCTTGTGAGAATGTTTTAAGACACAACCCAAAAATTACATCAAAACTTACAACTACAGACTTCCTCAAGAAAACCGTATAAAACTCATAAATTTGTAATTTGTTGGCAATAAATTGGACTAGGGACAGCTGCAACGCACTGGGCAAAAAACACAACGTGGAGAAATTTTACTTTCAAAACACCTTTGGGCATAAATTTCGAGGGAAAAACTTTGTTACAACCTCTAGGCCAAGGAAAAAATTGCATGCAAGGGATTTTACAGTGAAAATAGGAAAATTGGTAGATAGATAAATGGGATATGACCCACTGTGTGGATTCGTAGTCCATTGGGATGAAAATGCAGCGTTGAGTTAGGATAAAACATAGTGAATTGAAAAAACACAACGACAATAATTAAATCTTATTTTCAATCTCTAAATGGTTTATGCTAGGTTCAAACTGAAATTTTAAAACTATTTCAAGAATGAAGGATGTGAATTAAGATGAATTTTCACCTTTGAGGGAATTTTCATTGTTGACATGCGAGGAATTGCACATTGTGTGGACTTACAACACCCGTATCTCCCTTTTGCAGTGACCAAATCAAGTGAACTAAAGCCTCTGATGAAGAGGGTGAAGAAGAAAGTGTTGTGGAATGAATATAGCAACTCAATTTAACATGTTGAATAACCTATTGTAGGTAAGAAAGTGTTTATCATGATTTGGATGGATAATCATGAATGCACAATGATTATGAATTTGCAGTGCATTTAGAAAATATAGGACTGTCCTTCTGACCATTACCTCCTTGCTGAGATCATGACCTATTGTTGAAAATACATTTAGACTAACTCATCGCAACCTCCAAGTTTGTGCCCAATCCCTTGTCATGATTTTTTTATGTAGACTTGATTTCTATACTTAATTTTTTATAATCAATATGTGATTAAATTGAACCCTAAACTCTCCTAAAATGAAAATTGGCCCTTCATGATTGAAAATTCAAATCATGACTCTGTGTGACCTTATGTTTCAAATGATGGCAATAAGACTCTTTTTAGTATATGACACTTTGACAAATTTAACATTTTTATACCATGGCACTCATGAAAACAAAACTAATACACTAGCATGACCTAAAATGACAAAGTAAGAGTAACATGACCAAGATCCATAGACATATGACACTAGCAAGAAGTATGGCAAAGAGAAGGGGAATTTTTTGTCTCTAGGGAAAGTATGCCAACGAGTTACTTAAAAAGTTCCATATGGAAATATGAGAGCTCATGGAGACTCCTCTAATGACCAACTAGAGGAAAGAGAATGCCACTTTAGGTGAGGAAGTGGATGCTATCATGTACAGGAAGTTGGTGGGTTAACTCATGTATCTCGTGAACACATGACCATACATGTGTTATGTGGTCAATCAGTTGAACCAAGCCATGGTTCGACTGACCAAATTATTTTGTAGGGCTACTAAACATGTACTATGATACCTCGAAGGCACCAGTCAGTTTGGATTTTGGTACAAACGAATAGAGGGAGTGAAGCTACAAGGTTTCATAGGTGCAGATTGGGTGGTAATTACTTCAGGAGGAATTTTCAGTGTTGGGTCAGCATTATTTTCTTGGTACAACAGGAAGCAGAGATCAATTGCACTGAGATCAGCAGAAGCAAAGTACATGGTTGTCAGTCAAGCAACTTGTGAAGTTATCTAGATGAGAAAGCTTCTTGTTGGGTTATGTGGTCAGATGATGGATGCTACTGTGATTTATGGTGACAATCATAGTTATAGAAAAATATTTGAGAATCTATTTTTTCACAATCGATCCAAGCACATTGATATCTGTTACCACAATCTACAAGATTTTGTGTAGAGGCATATCATGTTGTTGGAGTACATTCAAACAGAGGAATATGATGCAAATATGTTGACAAAGAAATCGAGTTCCATAGAAGTAGGATATGGATATCTAATAAGCCCTTTCTTGCGAAGAGGGAGTTTTTAAAATGTAGCAATACATTCCTAATTTAATTTAGCCTTTCATTTATGAGAAAATCAAAATTCCACATTAATAAACAAATTGAACTATTTAACAGAGTTAAAATAGTTGTTATCACTCGGTTAGCTTATTTAATTCTAGTTAGGAGCATGAATTTCAATTGTGTGAAGTTAGTTCCTAAACTTTAGGATCCTAGGTTGAGTTAATTTCAGTTGTAGAAATTTAATTCTATTAAGTTGAGTTATGGCAGTTAAACTAGTTCTAACTGTTGGAGGAACTAGTGGAGGGTCTAGTAGTAGGGTGTGTAGTCAGTCACAACATAGTGATCAACCAGTTAATTGATCAATTAGCCTAAATTATCTAAAGCATGCAAATAATTCGAGTTACCCAATTGAGATTGGATGTTAAGGGATGTGTACTATCAACTATAGCATACTCCAATGTGAACATATGGTGCATGAAATCAAAGAAGGGCCTAAAGGAATTGTGAAATTCTCAATGAGAAATTTCCTTAATTAATAAGGCCTAATTCCTCATCAAACAACGCAAGGAAATAAGAGTTTGAGAAGGCCTAAAAATTAGCTAAGTGTTGGCAAAATTTAGTCATTCAAGCATAGGACAGAAGATACAGGTGCAGGTTGAGCTAAATGATGACCAGAGAATATTGTATTTATCGATATTATTTTGATTAATTTAATATAGATAAAAAGGGGGCTTTGAGCAAGTTCTTTCCCTTAGATATATCTCTATGTATGTATATTGAATCCTGATGCATGTTAATGATTTGTCTTCTCGATTGTGAATTTTCTTCTGTAGATGAGTAGATTGCATTTGAGTCTTATGTTTTAGTCAATTACATGAGAAATTTTGAATATACATATTAATTTCTACAACAATTGTCCAAGCTTTCCAAATGTTTCACCACTAAATTATCCTTTGATAAACTAGGGTTGTCTATGTTTGAAACACCATGACGTACATCTTGTCACGACAATATTTGGGGGGAAAGTACTCCAAATGGATTTTCATTCACCAGGAGTTCAATTTGGAGTTCATCAATTCCAAATCTAAGAAATACCTATTCTTTGTCAAACTGATATGTGACCTTCCCTCTTCTGAAACTAATATGACATCTTACCATTCTATACCTCAAAATTTGTTGATCCTGATCAATTCATTTGACCCATGGTATGAATATATCATCATATATCTCTAGATCTAGACTTTCCATCTCAATACCTCTTGCTCTGACCAACGATATATCCAATGCCAGGAAAAAATTATATTATAATTAGTGACACTTTATCATCATGGTGTCAATATGATTTTTATATGGTGCCTCACTCATGAGGAGGTTGAGAAAGCTATAAATGAATGACATGCTAGGGAATGTGGTGGACATATTAATGGTTATTCCATCGCATAGAATATTTTGTGTGTTGGCTAATTTTGGCTTAATATGTTTCACGATTGTATCCTTTTGGACCAAAAGTGTCATTATTGCTATATATGTGACTGTAAAACCCATGCTCCACCTGATCCTTTACATTCCGTTATCATCCTTGGACCTTTCGCTAAAGGGGGCATTGAATTTATAACTTGTAAACCTCACTTGGACAGGGGCATGGTTACATCATTATTGCGGTATATTATTTCACAAAGTGGGCCAAAGTGATGTGTAATATTCCAAAATGGAAAAGACAAGAATATAGAACATCTATAGCATTCCAAATAAGCAAAATAGGAATATAACACTAAAATCTGGAAAATGTCGTAAATATGTTGCAACATCAAGACATTTTAACCATAAGTACAAAAATTTGAGTCATATCATTATAAACAACAGCAAATACAAAGTACATAGTACTCCAAAGGATATTCACTCAAGCCAACAAGAAGTGGTTGAAATACACTAATGAGAACTAGCACTGGAAATGTTGTGTTGCTACTACTACTGCTACTGGAAACTACTACTACTAAGAATAAGAACCATGTGCGAGAGGCTGCTGGAGCACTCTGAATGATCTGGGATTTTAACCATGGATTATACTCAAACAACCCAGAAAAACCCAGAAATGGTTTGGCCAAATTGTAAATTTGGATTTTCGACCCTTTTTGGGTTACCAACTGCACCCTTACTGGTTGACTTACACAATCCCCGGATGGGATGAATTTATGACCTAGCTACTTCAACAGCACCCAATCTGCTCAATATATTAATGGTTGGTCCCTTCTCTTGATCTCCAAGGTAGAAGCTCGAGATATGGCTCCTCCTTCCTCTGCTCAAGTTGCAGTTGCACACTACACAACCGTTGGAATGAACTACGCTGTCAAGAGGGCTGAAGTTGTAGCCTGCTACTAGGTGATGGAACATAGCTCACAGCTGATGGAAATAATCTCTCCAAAGTGAGGGGGTGATCCCTCATAGGATTCCAATCTGAAATACTTGGAACTTCCTTCCTCCAATAGATCTACATGGATGGACTGCACATTCCTGGAGGAACTGTTATTGCATGGAGGTATAAACTATTGGCCTAATGCAAGATATCATAATGCTACTACTGGAAGACTGAAATGGAAGCACGAGATGAAAGGATGAACCCTCCACCGGTTTCTTATCTGAAATGATAAGAACTACCTTCCACCTCTCAAACCCTAAGACAGGAATGTGTAATTCCTGAAGATGTATATGCAAAAGAGAGGGGCTGAATGTGGCACCAATGTTGTATAATGAATAGCTGATAAAAATAACCTTCCTAAAGCAAGCACTCGAAGTTCCCCATGGGTAAGGGTGGGATTCCCGCTCGGGAACACCTGTGTGCTAAATAGCACAACGAACTTAGCTAAACATCTTAAGCATGCAAAGAATTTCAAACGACAATACAATATCAAATTCCAGACTCTTTTTTTTTGTTGCTCTCATCTTCTTTATATGGTTGTGAGATTTACCTAGCCTTTTTCCACCTCATAACTGCGCTACACATGTGGCCACTAGTCTCTATGAAGACTGTGATGTCTCTCCATGATCTAAGCAATTAATCTCCACTCCCTCCATCATGTGTGCATTTAATGCACCACTTACTCCATCACTGCATCATTAATGCTATATGATCTTAATTTTATTCCTACACTATCTCCATCATCTTCCTCATTATCTCTCCATAATATCCATTCTTCCTTTATTAATGAGCCGCCCCACTACTCCATGATGTTGATCTACTATCTACTAACCCACATTCACACAAAAAAACTGGATTTTATTTATCTATGGGGTTTATGGGTCCCTCCACCCTTTTGTTTACTTAACTAAGTAAGAAAAGTAAGAAATCTAATATTCCACTTAACTGATAGAAAATTGGGAACATTACAAGATTCCTACATATAATAACACCAACAAGACAACTACCCTCTTTCTCTTCAATCACGTCATCGCAAGGTTTGGTGTACCACAGACTATAGTTATAGACTATGGGAAACACGTTCAAAATCACATGATGTATGAGGTTACTACCAATTTTTCCCTTCAACATGAAAGCTCAACTTCCTATTACCCACAGGTGAATGGGAAAGTCAAAGCTATCAATAATGTGTTCAAAATAATGCTTTAACACATGATAGGGATCTACAAATAAGATTAGCACCTCATCCTTTATGAAACTTTGTGGGCATATCTAACATCTATTTGGACTGCTACTGGATTCACACCATTCTAATTGGTGTATGGTCTTATTGACACTGTTGGACTTGTGAATATTTAAGGGATATCTCCGATAGGAAGTCCCAATTATACATCACACCATTTGGTGTATAAGTCCCATCCGGAATAAAGGCCTAGTTACCATATTATTAAATATTTTCCTTGGCTCTAATTGTTAGCAAGAGCAAGGGATGCATATGTACTTTCGAAAAGAAATTGGGTGTGCCTTGTTAATGTCCAATTGCAGAAGTGTCAAGGTTCTTCTAATGCGGGGAGAAAGAGAGAAGTGACTCTCTAAGAGAGAGGCAATAGTACCACCTAGGAAGAGACACACATGAACCGAAGGATCTATTTAACATCCAACGAAATAGTCCACATCGGATGAGACAATCATTACAACCAAAAATTGAGAAAAATCCACCTAATATCCCGTGGAATATTCCACAAGGATGGGACAACAATAAAAACCATTATGACACTCTCAACAAGATAAGTACTAAAATAATCGAAATAGTTCAACTATCTTTGCATACATGAAAGAAAACATGAAATACAAACACCCACAAAATAGTCTTACAAACATTCAGAGTCCATGCATGAATAACGTGTTGGCCTCATAAGTATTCTATTATTAAGTAAAATTTCCAAGACACATATGTACAATGAACACCACTAGCTCCAATAGGGGAGCATTGGAGCCAATACTTACTCCACAAAATAACTAGCTTATCTCTCTAATACTTTGCTAGTGGAGCAAAGGTGAAAAGGCCATTGTTCATACAATGAGGGAGTAAATATAACCAAAGGTGACTCTTTGACTACCCTCATGACTATTTGAATTCCCATTAATTTTCAACGTACATGACTCTTTACATTCCATGTGTGTCCTTTGGACTTCCACTTTATAATACATTTTGATTACAATATACATGGTGTACAATAATAATGTGGAATATGACCACTCATGACATGACATGACATGAAACTGCTGACAAGACTATTTGATGACATGGAAATGTCAAAACACTGCTGCTACTGGGAGTTGAGTGTCTTCATCAAAAATCTTTCCATTTCACCTCTACATGCCTTGGTGATAAGGACTCCTCAATGATCTCACGTCTTGGATAATGGTCGCAAACTAGTGTTCTTTTGCTTTCTCCTGATCAGTCAAATTGTGAGTTATGCTCCGAGAGTTTCTTTGAGTATTCTTATTTTCTTATTCTTATCCTTCATCAACTCACCATGACATGATAGAGTACCTATTCTTGCAATTCACTCATGACGAGACGACTTCAATCCAAAAACCCCTAGCCTAATATGATGCATTCTGATCCATGAACTGAGCCCAGAACAAGTGACAGGCTAGACAACGATAGTGACAATGTGGTTTCATAGCTTAGGTAGGCAAGGGGAAGCCTTGAGCCTTGAGACTACGCATTACACAGTTCAAGATGGGTTGAGGGACATGAATGTGTAGTTTCTGGAGCTAGTTGGACAGGCTGTAGGGATGGGCACTTTGAGAACTTAATGTGTAGTTATAGAGAAAAATTAAGGTCGAGTGACTGTACAATTTTGAAGTTCAAGGGCTAAGGGAATGAGCTTTAAGCTTGAGGTTGTGAAGTTTTGAGTTCAATTCAGGCTTGAGGCTATGATTGTGGCATTCTGAAGCTCAGGGTCGAGGCTTGGTCAAAGAAACTTTGCAGTGGAGCAGTCCTAGGAGGAAGGAAATTCGCACTACATAGTTCCAAGTAGCAAGGTCACAGATAGAGGACTGATACTGCGCAGTGCATATCTCAAGGGAGGCCAAATGAAGCTATGTTTCTCAGTCAGGAAGTTTTTTGAAAAATGACTAAGTGCGGGACTAGTGAGATCGGTGTGAAAAGTGATGAACTTTGACTATGATCACACACTTAGAGTATTTGAAAACTAAAACAAAATAGATCATCCATGATATACAAATAAATCATTTCCCTCTGTGTGGAAAATTTTCAACCAGTTATGACAAGTGCAACACAAAAGATGAAGTTTACGACGATTGTGACGACACTTGTGTGACAATGCCCAAAACTTTGGAAATGAGTGCAACATGTACGTACAATGTTTAAACAAATAATTTGCGAAAAGGGGACCTCTTGTAACTAGTATAACAAGCTCATAAAAACAATATGATGGCCAACATGCCAAAAAATGACACTTTTCCTATCTTGCGAAAGGGATCACAACACTCTAATAAATGAAATAAAATGAACTTCAAAGTTTGCAACAGTAATGAAAAAAACCAAGGAAGGCTCAAAAATTTGGTGTCGGCTAAAATTTTGGAGGTGGTTGTAGTAGATAAAACACTTGGTGACACGCTGGTATAATATCCTTCTTGTCAGTCACGGTTAACTTCCTTTTTTGCAGGGCCTTGTTCCCTCGAGGATTATTGATTCATCATGCAAATTATTTTGGTTTCCCCAGTATTACTCAATGAATAGAAGAATTACCCATCATTCCATTTTGGTTTAACTCAAAAAACATTCAGCTTTTGTTAATTTTTTATAGGGATATATTGATCTTTTTTTTGATAGCTTCATTTTATCATTAACACATTAAATTCACCCCATAACATCATAACATTATTCGGATTTACATTATTATTATTCATCAGCATATGAAACTATATATAAAGAGAAATAACATCATCATAAATGCAAAAAAACATAAAGGATCATAGGAATAAACGAATGAACACATAGACACACTAGGATTGGTCGGAGACTAGGGAAAATGCAACTATGGGGAAAACCCTTGCAAATTATTCTTCTAGTATATTTTCAAAAAATGATTCAGAAAAAGAGAGTACAATGATCCATATCTTTACAAAAACTAGAAGATCCATGAAACACATCCAAACATCAAAATATTTGATTCTGATAAATGTAATATACATTCACTACCTGTAGCATACTATCAAACACTATTGTCACTGAGTGGAAACTTCGGAGAATTGTAATTTCATCTTTGAGGCCTTAGACACTACCATAACACTTTGAGCCCACGAAAAAGGGTCCCCCAGTCGCTACCATAGCCTATAGTAAGCTCGTGGATCTGGCCCGAATCCACCAGATCTGTGACCACGGCCAGAATTAAAACCCTAACTTTCGTGCAAGCCTATGACCTGAGATTTAATACCTTTGTGCGGACTTCTTTCATCGAAACTAAGCAAGCCAAGACAACATACAAGAGAAGAGAGATTTATCAATTTTGTCCGAATGAACTTAAGGCCTCTTCTATTTATAGGCTTCCATGAGGGTCCACTTGAGGTTGAGGCCGACCTAACCCAATATAGATAAGTTAATAAATAAATTCAGAAACCAACTTTTGCTTGTCCAAATAAGGTGATATTTAGGTCAATTTTGGACCTCTCGAAAAGATGAATTCAATATAATCATATTCTATTTCATTTGAGATTCCCAAAGCACAATTTTACTGAAGTTTATTAAATTTAACACTCCCTCTCAAATAGGGAGAATTCCACTTGCTCATATCTGACCATTGATCAACATGACACAGGCCCCATCTTAAGTATCTCATTATTGAATCATCAATGTACATCACTTTCTATTTCCTGATTACTTTATTGTTCCTGATTTATGTTGAATATTTTTGAATCTAGAAGAAGAATAATTTTCTATCGGAGAGGATCTTAAGCTACGACCCTCTATTCATTGGGCTACAACCCAGAACCTTTACCAGCGGACTACTACCCGGAATATCATTCGACCAACTATTACCTGGAAATATTAGTGGGGAGTCAAATTTATGACCCACATCATCATCATAGTGCATATCATTAGGGAGAATATCTAAACCTGTAATTGAATTTTGGAGCTATTACTCATCCCATAATATCATGGCAGATCGAGATCTACGACTCCATATAGAGCAATAGGTGACATAGGGGAGCTTCTACTCAACCCATCCTACTTCCCACTTATCTTCCCAACAATGACCTTGAATATTCATGTGGTAGAAAAACTACATCATAATATAGCTTGGGTGAGATAATCGACTTACCAAGTGGTAAGGATCACACGGCTCTAATCATCCTCATCCATTGGCTAGACATAGAGGGATAATCCCAACAATCCCATCTTATGGGTATGATGCCAACTGGGGTATACTCTGTAATGACCAAGATAGGGTGAGATACTAATCTAACCCTGTGGGAAACAGATAGGGGTAATGCCATATTTTTTAGAGTTTCCTCAACCACAAGAGCCCTCTATCTCAGTTCTTCACCCTGGGAGATCAAACAAGGGGGAAGAGTATGGCTCAGTATCCTCGATCGATTTTTCTCTCATCGTACGCATATAAACATACGTGTGTCAGGTAATCATCATGTATCAGTAGTAGTTGTATATAGGGAATTAAATCAAATATCATGTAAGAACATAAATAATCATATAATTCACAAAAGGATACTATAAACATCCTCCCTCTCAAGGAGGTGCCAATCACAAGCCTAAGTCTTGTCTCAAACAACTGCATTGTATCAATATATGAGAGTATCTCGACCCCAACTATATGTATGGGATTCTCTTCCAATCAAATATTATCACAATGTATCCATTTCATATTCATATATTTCTCAAAACAACTCTTCAAATGCTTCTTCATCTTGTTTCATAGCTATCCATGCTAGAAACATTGTGCTCAACCTTGGTAGAGCTAGAAACTTCTCATCATGGAAGATATCATACTCAAGCAACACTTATATGTGCTCATCTCATCAATAATCAACATCAACATATACATACAATCATATATCATAGGAGGAATATCTCAAACCAATAATAGATCATCTCATGCAAACATTTCGAAGGATTCTTGGTGGAAAATCAATGTGAATGAAGCGACTCAATCATGAATCGACTCAGATTCTATGCACATCATTGTATATGTATATTAATGGATGTTCTAAATGGAACATAAATGCTTCAATTATTTTTTGGTTTCTATGTCAGATTCAACAACATCTTGAACTTCAAATCATAATGTCCAAGGATTTGTATTTCTATCTTCCAATACTTCTTTAATAACTCACAAAATAGATTATCTTTTCCCAATTTCAAAAATTGATTCATGATGCCATGATACATAATTTCGAGCTTGAGAAGCCAAAACCCTTTAAATTAGATCATTAGAGGCTCGTTACCTGACAATAGTAGATCGTAAGTATATAAAACCAAAATAAAAATCAAAGTCATACATTGTAACACTTCTAAAGAGAAGGCTTGAATCAATACAACATCCTGGCTTCATCAGATAATTGTCAATTTAGACATATTTGGATTAGGGAGCTTGCTTCATGCAATTCTCATTGCAACCATAACACTTTTCCAAGCAATCATGCCCATATTTTCATTATTAAGCAATCAAATCAGCTAAATCAACTCATCAAATTTCAGAAGCCAAATCAATACTAATATCAAAACTTATAAATATCTTAGTGTGATTTCATTGAACCATGTGCCAGGTAAATTTTTCATCAAGTCAAGACATCATCTATTATCATTCCAACCAAGAAATATCAATCTATAATTTCATCAATTCATTCCCATGATCATATAGGAAGTCACTATGCTCATATATCATTATCATCAAGGCGAATCTTCAGTCGTTAAGTAAAATCATGTCAAATCCCAATTTTCTATCATAGTAAGGTCTATAGTTCAAGACATATCTCAAACATAGATTCAAAGGTCTAAGGCATTATCAGACATCATACAAATCATCTATATCAGTTAATTCATATGTCATTCCTTCCACTAGATGCCAAGGATATATCATGCATGTTCTAGTCATACAACAATCAATACTTCAACCAATGTGCTGAGAATGACAAGGCCAATACAAGACCATTATGAAATACCAAAAATAATTTATGTCTGAATTTCCTGCACTTCTCAACTATATCAATCAGCCAATTCATGCCAACCCCTTATAATGAAAACTTAAAACATAATGATGCATATTTGTTCCGAACACCTACAAACACAATATCAGTCTACATATTCATATTATAGTAGACATTCAAACTTTTTTTCTCTCATATATTTCGAATATCTACTACACCTATGTAGAACTAACATCCTCTATGTGATAATTAGATTTCATGCACAAAAATTAAATTTTGTGTTCAGAAAACATATTCATACCCATTGGCCTTCGTCTATGTGACTGAGGCTTAGAGTCAGAGAAAAAATATTTTACCTTAGATCAATAACATAGATGTAGATCATCAATGTCATATACCCATAGATCATATCTCAATAGTACAAAATATACATGACATTAGGAGAAGGGGTCTAATGGAGGGATTCTCCCTATGAATGAAAATCCATTTCAATCATATTTATTCATGTCATCAACCTATATATAATACTTTCATGTATCATCAAATATATTATATCATAAATTCAAACCTATACCCATCATGGTTATAACATGGTCACATTAGTTACTTTCATTATATCATGACATCAAACTTTCATCAAGGGTTAGATTCCATGATAGGGGAAACATACATATGAGATATCACACTTCAATGATCATGGACACAATATCTCTTTTATCAAGTCAATCCATCAAATTTTGTCATATGCCATCAAAAACATAACCACGGTTAATGAGAGATCTAGAGTATCAATCTCATATTTCTATCATGGTTACCATGCTTATCATGATTAATAGGACCAAGTCAGGCCATTCAATAAAAATTTACCAAAAAAACAAGAGTGTCAGCATACTTTCATCATACTTAACACAAGCATTATCAATACTATAGAAAAGAGGTAACCTTCCTATAAGAGATCCAATATCATTTACTAGATTCAAGGTGATATCCTTCTTCATAAAATCAGGATCTACAAAAACAATAGATGTTAGCTAAACCTCAAGTTATATAACTATATCCAAGATCAAAATTAAGTAGCCTAAGATGATAATCATGATCAAAATATTCAATACCAGGTACACCATTTCATCATAGGAAATATAAATCCAAATCATTTTCATATGCATGAGCCAATTGCGAAGGAGACATTATCAACATACCTAGGGCTTACCTAGCCATCCATTTTTATAGCTGAAACATAACTTTAAAACAATATATCGTTCATACCTTGAAGTATTCAAATACCTTTGCACCTTCTCATGGGAAGCTTGTAGTGCTTGTAACCTTTTTCTCAGGTGTCTCTTTACCTTTTCAGATCTAGATTTTCTTTCCTGCATCTCAAATGATCCTCAAGAAGGATCCACTTATCACATATAATCAAGGAGGTTAGATACATCCATATACTCAAATATACATGTATGAAGTATAATAAATGATCAAAACAATAATCATAATAATCAAATTCATAAGTATAAAAAATAGTAAAGACACAAAGAAACATCAAGATTCAAGGAGTATTTATATTCAATGAGAGGTGATCCTGTCCCTCTTGAACTAGTCCTCAAGAGCCATCACTATCCATAGTCCACATAAGAGTGTTTCCTTCAATCAACTTTATCAATAACCAGGGCATCCAGGGATTCATCAAATCAATCCCACCTGCTTGAGAATATTCACATACACATGCTAGGATTTCATACATCAAATCTTGTCTTCTCCATAAACTAGGGTTTCTCTCAAACCCTAACCATAAAATCCCCATGCATTAACTACCTAAATTTTTCTTAATACCCTAGAATTATTTTAGGTCTCCACCATCCAAAAAATTGTCTCCACGAGGGTGATCTCCATGGCTTTTCTTCAGCCCAGCTCTGATACCATGTTAATTTTTCATAGGGATATATATTGATATTTGCATTGATAGTTTCATTTTATCATTAACACATTAAGTTCACCCCATAGCATCATAAATTATTCAGATTTACATTATTATTATTCATCAACATATGAAACTATGTATAAAGAGAAATAACATCATCACCAATGCAACAGAACATAAAGGAACATAGGAAGAAAAGCATGCACACATAGAGACATCAGGTTTGGTCAAAGACCAGGGAAACCCCCACTATGGGGAAAACCCTTGCCAATTATTCTTCTAGTATATTTTCATCAAATGATTCAGTAAAAGAGAGTACAATGATCCATATCTTTACAACAAATAGAATATCCATGAAACACATCCAAACATCAAAACCTATGATTCTGATAACTGTAATATGTTGTCACTTCCTATAGCATATTTTCAAACATTGTTTTCACTGAGCAAAAACTTCGGAGAACTATAATTTCATCATTGATGCCTTAGTCGCTACCATAACGCTCTGACCCCGTGGCCAAGGGTCTCGCAGCCGCTACCATAACATTTTGTGCCCGCGGCTGTGGAGAAATATACCTTTGAAGCCTTACACAGGAGCATAACACATTGTTCCCATGGCCTAAGGGTCCTCAGTCGCTACCTTTCCTGTAGTAAGCCCACAACTCTGGCCTGGATCCACCATATCTGTGCCCACGGCTAGAACAAAAACCCTAACTTTCATGCGAGCCTCAGACTTGATATTTCAGACCTCCATGCGAACTTCTTTCATTGAACCTGAGTGAGCCAAAAGAACATATAAGAGAAGGAGATATTTTTATCAATTGTGGTCAAATTAGCTTAAGGTATCTTCTATTTATAGGCTTCCATGAGGGTCCACTTGAAGTTGAAGCTGATCTAACCCAATATACATGAGTTAATAATTAATGAATTCAAAAACCAACTTCTTCTTGTCCACATAAGGTGATATTTAGGTCTATTTTGGGTCCTCTCGAAAAGAGAAATTCAATGAAATCATATTATTTTCCATTTGAGCTACCAAAGTGGAATTTTATTGCAGTTCATTAAATTTAATATATTTATCACAATGATTCAAGAAGGTAAGGTTAGTGAAGCTTGTGAGTTGAATATTTTTAGAGTATAAATTTTTCATCTTTAGTGATGCTCCACTACCAGTAGGCCTGGAAAGTACCCCGATAGAGTCACTTCAAGAACACAAACATTTCTTTGCTACCAGCGAGCCTGAATAGTACCCTGACAAAGTTGTTTGCTTTACCTCTCTGCGCAATAAGCCTTTCTCTTATTTTGCCTTTATTTTTATTTTTTGAAAAAGAGGACTGTGCATTAGCACTTATTAATTTTGGGCAGAAGATGGATCCCTACTTATTGAGAGAAAGAGAAGTTCTTACTTCATAGAACTATATAGGTACCTGTGATTAAGTTTTTCTCATTTATATTTTCCCCTTCGCCTTTTCTACTAATTGGATAATCATGAAAAAAAAAAAAACATAAAAGACTTAATATAGGCACAAGGTTTCTCAGATAAACATGAGTTCAATTTTTTCCCAAAAAATTCCTTATGGACAGATCATATTTTCCATCAGAACTTCATCAGCCAAAATACATAACCAACACAAGGAATATAGACCAAAGACTAACCATGTAGAAAAATGGGAAAGAACGATGTCATTCTCAATGTATTGGCACACGTCCACCTACCAAGGATTTATGTTGGTAGTGGAGGTGGCTCGCTCAATATTGTACATTTCAATTTCTTTCTTCCACCCTGAGGGATATTTTTCTTCTTTTGTGTCCACTTCTTCTGTTTCTAATCGATAAAGACGATGTCCCTTAATATTGTGAACTAGCTTGATTTATAGATCATATTCCTTCAAACCATCCATCTAGTTCTCTCTCCTTTCACCCAACTCAGTTTGGACAAGAAGTGACCTGACTTCTGGGTGTGAAACAAATACAATACAATGATTATTCAATAAATAGGGAAGAATGTGCTTCACTGCCTTATATACTGCATAATCTTATTTTTCCATGGAAGGGTAGCTTAAATCATGTCCTTGTAGACTTTCTCTCATAAAATAAATAGGCCTCTCATTGTTTAGGTCATTGTTCTGCGTGAGTACAACGACAAGAGATGTGTCAGAAGAAAAGGTGTAGAGTAAAAAATACTTATTGAAATATGGGTTGTATAACGTGGGTGCTTCTGTGATTTCTTGTTTGATACAAGAAAACACATTCCTTTCCATCTTATCCAATTTATAGATTGTCCTTCTTCACCATCTCCTATATTGCTTTTACGATATGAGCATTATCAAAGATGAACTTGTGGAGGAACGTGATCTTCCCCAGGAAGAACTACATGGATTTCTTATTCACTTGGAAAAGAATCTACGTGAATGTTCTGACCCTATCTAGGTCTACCTTAATCTTAATTTTAGCGATAATGTGGCACAAGAGATTACTCTCAGACATTGAAAAGATGATTTTCTTGGGATTGAGGGATATCCCGTACTTGCGACATCGCTCGAAAATTTTCTCTAAGTGGCATATGTGGTTTGAGCTTTGTTTGGAGAACATAGTTACATCATATGGATAGACCACTATGCACTTCTCAATCAATTCGTGAAATGTGATTTCCATATCTCGTTTAAACATTGCACCAGTGTTGACCAACCCAAATGGATTTTATTTAAATGCGAACATACGCCACTTCGTTTGGAAGGTGTTCTTGAGGCTCTCAGGTTCTGAGACTAGAACCTGGTTGTAACCTGGAAATCTTTCAAGAAAAGAAAACATCTCAGACCCCAATATTTGTTGTAAAATTTGTTCCATGGATGGGACGGTGTATTTATCCTTGTCCGAGGCACGATTGAGATTTCAGAAATCAATGCATAGACGGATTTCCCTGGACTTCTTTCTGACATAGAAAATATTTGACACTCAGTTGGAGTGCACACTTTTTATATGATCTGAACATCCATAATATTCTTTAACTCCTTCTGAATGAGAGGCTCAAGAGTCGAATGTACTTTTCTCAGTTTCTGTTGAAGCGGCTTGGCCCCTTTATTTATTGGTATCACATGGTGGATGATTCATGTTTCATAAGTTTTAAGCTCATCATATGTCCATGCGAACACATCTCGATACTTCTTGAAGAAGAGGATAAATGATTTGTGCTCTTGTGGTGTACAATAAGAACCAAGATTGACATATTTCGCACCCTTGTTTTTTCCCAATTTAATCTATTCGTGCGACAATGTGGAACTTTGGGTTTTGGAATTGATAGGTCCGCGGAGAAATTTTTCAGGTCATACAACTTCTCTAAATATACCACACACTTTGGGATGAGATTTACATTACTCGTACTGGTTGCATCCTATAGTTCCTCTTCATTATCTTCCTCATCGATCGATGTGTCTTTGAACACATCAATGTTCACCATGAAGCACAATATATGTTGGTCATCATTAAAAATGCATAATTTAGTGATGTTATCAGGGGCTACTAGTTAATAAATAATTTATATAGAAAACCTACCCCTTAATGGTGAAAACCTAGCAGCAACTGTTTCCAATGCATCCGAAACTGCGTTATGCATTCTTGGAATGGAAATAATGGAAATGTGAAATCAAATGCCATACCTCTTGTTGATAACTCTTTATATGAGGCGAAACATAATGTATGGTGTCACATACCTATCATACCATAATTTTTGAATCACCTACTACTTTTAAGGACATAACATTGAGTTCAATGGGTCTTTGTAAACACAAGATGAGTGCCTCATATTTATCAGTGTTGTTTTTTCACTCGAATTCCAAGCAGCTCAACATCAAGTGTTTTCTATGCAATGGGTCTATTAAAATAAAACCATCTCCAGAGCCTTTGTGTGTCTTTGAACCATCAAAGTACAAATTCTACATGTTATATGTACAAGGATCATGCACTACACTAGTAATAGCACTACTACTACTATTAATACTTACTGTACAAAGGTCATTTTCACTAGTTGGACTAGGAAGGAGCTCCAACTATGTTTATGGTGGGACTTTGGATTGTTCTATAAGATAACACCCCATTTGGGTCTTCATGAAGAAATTTCTGAAAATAAGGTTTTTGAAAGTCACTGATTCGTTATGTCTATTAAAGGGAGTAATAATATGTTTCATGTATCTTTCTGAATCCACCAAAATTTGGTTGTTTTTGCCCTTATATTGAAGCCATAGGTGTGACCAGTCTATAGCAAAGTATCCTTATAACTTACTTTACTAGTCTCTACTTAACAATATTTTGTATTCCTCTGGTATGTCCACAACCTCTATGTTTATGCATTGGTGAACTTATCCATTAGATGATAAATGGATGATCACGTCTATGATTTCACCAACTACGTAGACAAGAGTCATGTCCATTTGAAGGATTTGTGCATTTGTTTTATCCCATTTTTCATTGATTTTATTTGCAATAAATAATGGAATTACATTCATTGATGCATCTAAATCAACCAAGCAATTGTGTACATTGAAATTGAATATTTCAAAAGTTAAGAGAAAGGGAGGGTAGAGTGTATTCCCTTCCATTATTAAAGCATTAAGTACTAATTTGAGGGAACCAGGAGATGTACATGATCCATTGTCTAAAGGGTAATTGTTACCTGTGGTGGATTGCATAAGTGCATGTAAGAGAATGTCTCGTTGGCTCATGATCTTGGTTAATTCAAACATGGAAATTTTTGCATGAACCTTCTTCATATATTCAACTATGTTATAGTCCACAATAGGAAGGAACGCCGAATTGTCCGAGGTAGAGGCCTGACTTATGATTTCTGGAGCGATGGTCTTGTGTTTTCTATTTATGGAATTTTTTTTTCGTTGAGGATGCTTTCCCAGACTTGCTCTGAATGTTATGCACTGAGTTGAGTGGAAGATTGATTTTCCTTAAAAATGTTTATTTGAGTTTCTACTTCGTCAACTCTATTGTAGTGGTTGGCCCTAGGCTTCTTAGATTATATCAGTTGGTCTACTACTGGGTTGGAGGGTCACTCACAGGTTGTTTCTTGGTTGTATTCTTTTGTGATTTAATTATGAAATTGAACATATTTACCATATGCCAAACACTTGGAGCCTCATCGGTTACAACAATTTGTTAATTTTCTTCTTTAGACTCGGTCTACTCATCAGCAAGAACTTCATCACAAAGATGCGTAACAAGATATTGCATGACATGATTCCATTGTGGGCATGTTATCTTAGAATGGTAATCATGATGATATGAACAGTATCTTTCCATTTCCAACCTATCAATATTCAATGCTACGTTCGAGCTCTGCACAAAATTTTCTGGTTGGTTACTACTACAACCTGAACTCACAATCCTTCTGATCAAGTTGTATCATGGAGGCTTGTTGCTCACAGATATATCAATTAACCTTTGTTAGAATTCTGCCATCTCATTTGAAATATTCTTAACCATGTGGTTCAAGTTCTTAAGATTGAACAGTTATTTCTCTTTGGCCTTTATTATGGAGGCTTGAGCCCTTTTACCTGTGTATTTCGAGTCCTTTGATGGTTAATCATCTGATATGACTCTGATTTCATGAAAATCATTCTCATTAGTGATGGTTTTCCATTAATGATGGTTTCTCAATTCACTTCACAAACTTGTGCAATGCTTGCTGACAAGGAAAAAGTGTAGTAATCTATGGTAATGGAGTCATGAGGTTTCATATCTTTTGGTAATATGTTTAATATGTGATTGAACCTATGATTGAATTATTTCACATTTTCTTTCTGCTCCATATTTCGATTACCCAACTCTTTCAATAACATGGTGAGGGTCTTATCATCGAAAATATTTTGAATGAATTTTTTCTTAAACCCCCTCCAATTATGGATGAAGTTTGGAGGAAGCATGTGATAACATAAATTTTCTCTACCATCCAAGGTACATGGGAAAAGTATACATGAGATATCATCGTGACATGCCTCAAGTGTTTGCAGATGTGGGTAAATGTTGTCTAGATGGTCTTCAACCTTTACTATTTTATCAGGATCATACTTCGTTAAAAGCTTCTCTGAAAGTTTCAGCTTCTGGTACAACACACCCAGAAGTGAAAGTGGGCCTTGAGTCATATAATCTAGATCTTGATCTATGATGTATTCTTCCTTTATCTCCTCCTATTCTTTGTCAGATTCTGATGCCTCTTCTTCTTCTTCCTCACTGCCCAACCCACAAAAAATTATGCCTCAGAGTACGCGGTTATCTCCATTGCCACCACTGAAAACTAGAGTTTCTTATGTGTTTTACATAGAGTCAGATATATATTCGAGGGTGGAAATAAATACATCTTCAAGAGAGGAAACCTCTATTTCAATAGGGTTAGTTTTTTTCTACTGTGAAGAATATGGAAGAATAACCACTCCCAAGATCAATCCAACTACTTTTGAGAACTGACGGGTTATAGGACAAATAACCTGAAGTTGATTATATGATATTTGAAAATTTTGAGTGGTTTGTGGTTGGGAAGAGTCACCTACTTCAAAAACATGAGTAGGGGAGGTGCACTGAATGTTTCTGCCTTGATCAAAATATGAGATCTTATGTTCGGTGGGTTTATCAACCATAAAATACTGATTGCCCTCCTTTTAGTGCCATAAATTTTGGCGGTGTTGGACCTACCATCATTCAGAGGATGTCCCTGATATGTAGTCCCAATTAGACCTCACACTATTTGGTGTAGGAGTCTCATTTGGAATAAATTCCTAGTTTCCATATTCTCAAATATTTTCCTCACCTCTAACTATCAGCAAGAGAGATGGATGCATATGTACTTTCAAAAATAAAGGGGGTGTGCCTAATGAATTTCCAATTTTGAGTGTGTCTAGGTTATTCTACTGTGGGGATAGATGGAGAAGTGAGTCTCTAGTAGAGAGGTAACAGTACCAAATAGGAATAGACACACATTAACCAAAGTATCCATCTAACATCTAGTGGAATAGTCCACAAGGGATTAGAGGATCATAAAACCAACAATTGAGAAAGATCTTCCTAGTATCTTGTGGAATAGTTAACAAGTATGAGACAAAAATAACAACCATTACATCACATTCTCAATAATATAAGTACTACAATTACTTTAATAGTTCAACTATCTTAGCACATGTGAAAGCAAACATGAAATAAAAACATCCACAAAATAGTCGTACAAACATTCATAGTCCATGCATGAAGAACATGTTGGCCTTGGAAGACTTCTATTATTAAGTAAAATATCTAAGACACATATGTACAATGAACATCAATACCTCAAATAGTGAAGCGTTGAAGCCACTCCTTTCTCCACAAAAGAAATATCTTATCTCTCTCATGCTTTTTTGTTGGAGCCAAGGTGAAAAGTCCATTTCTCATATAATGAGGCAGTACATTTAACGAAGGGTGACTCTTTGACTACCCTCATGACTATTTGACTTCCCATGAGTTTTAAACTTACATGACTCTCTACATTCCATGTGTGTCTTTTGGACTTCCACTTTACAATATATTTTGATTACAATATACATGGTGTGCAATAGTGATGTTGCATATGACCACTCATGACATGACATTGATGACATGGACTAGTGTAGCAATGTCAATCTGTTGCTATTTCTGAGAGTTGAGCATCTTCGTGAAAACAATTTCCTTTTTACCTCTGCATGCCTTGGTGATAAGGATTCTTAAACGATATCAAGTCTTGGATAGTGGTCGCAAACTAGTGTCCTTTCACTTTCTCCCGATAAATCAATTTTTGAGTTCAACTGTGAGAGTGTACTTGAGCGTGCTTTCCTCCTTCTTCTCCTCCATCATCATATCGCCATGACATGATAGAGTACATGTTCCTACAATTTACTCATGACGATATGAAATCAATTTGAAAACCCCTAACCTAATATTATGCATTCTGATCCATGAACTAAGGGAGAAACAAGTGACGAGATAGAAAAGGAGGCTCAGTGACTATGAAATTTCATATTTCAAGAAGGAAAGGGGAAGTATTGAGCCTTGATACTACATATTGCACATTTGAAGTTGGGATAAGGGACATAACTGCACAATTTCCGGAGCCAGTGGAACTAGGTGCAAGGATGAGCACTTGGAGAGCTTACTGCACAGTCATGGAGGTCAAAGAAGGCCAAATGATCATGAATATGTTCAGTTCAAGGGATTAGGGGATGATCTTGAAGCTTTAGGTTGTTTTTTGGTCAATTTAGTGTGTCCTAAATTGCTACATTAATTTATCAATCTGGGATTCGTAAACTGATGAAGTGTGGCGCACTATATGTGCAAGATAACCTATTTCTTACCTTTTTGTCGTTTTTGGTTTTCTAATGTGAGATGGAAATTCTAAAAAAACAAGTATGGTTATGTTTGTTCAAGGAAATGATATCCTTTATAATGATTTACCAACTTGAAACTTCAAAAGGAATTTGAAACATACAATGACAAAACTTGAAAGGAAATGAAAATGTGCCGCTGAAATGAAAATGTGCTGCTAGTCTAATAAATCAAACAATGAACTACTGATCATGAAACTCATTATTATTGCTGCTGTTCAAACACAAAAGAAACTATGCTGAAAGAAATCCAAAAGTTGCAACAAAGTAAATCTAAATCAAATTACATCAACTTATCTTCTGATCCCTCATCATTAGTCCAGCTATGATTTTCGGAGGTAACCATAAACAACTCAGCAACTTGACATATCTAATTTGCAAAAGTAAACTAACTAGAAACTACACACTATACTTCACTCCCTCACCATTAGTCCAAACATATTTTCTATGAATTCAAAATGAGATGAGAGCAATTTAATATTTCTAAATGGCAAGAAAGCAAACTAATATCAAACTACACACTCATACTTCAATCCCTCACCATTAGTCCAGCTATGGTTTTCGGAGGTAACTGAAAATGACATGAGAAATTTAATATATCTAACTTGCAGAAAGTAAACTAATATCAAACTACACACTCATACTTCAATCCCTCACCATTATTCTAGCTATGGTTTTCGGAGGTAACTGAAAATGACATGAGAAATTTAATATATCTAAATCTAACTACTGAAGCAAATGTGCAAGACTGAAATAAACAAAGCGGTACTAGAATTAAACAAAAACTAAGAAAAATAAATTAGCAGCAGAACAATATTGATTCCATGTCATTAGTCAAAAAATATGCAAATGCCCGGGCTGCCTATTTGTAATCTGAAACAAGAACACTGATCAGTTAACAACAACATAAAACATGAAAGATTATGGACAGAAGTAAAATGTAAAGCATGAAATATTATGAACAGAGATGAAGCATAAATACCATGAAAGATGCAATGTATAAACACGTGAATGACTTATGGCACAATGAACTTAAAGAAATAAAACAAGAAACTATATAGTAATGCACAAAACCTCAGCGTGTGCAAGGGCCCTCTGCACAGACCTCGGGCAACAGCCTTCAAATACGAATTACGCTTGGAAACAGAGTCTTCTTATATATTAAAATGCAGTCATAACAGAGAAATGATATTACAGCACAGTGGCAACGCAATTACATTACAGAGCTATATGGAGGCTAACTATTATGCGTATCAAAACGCGTTATTTATAACAAAGGTAATATAACTAATTCCCTAAAGTTTGTGCTGATAGAGACACGTGAACCATCACGTCCAGAGATCCAGCATCATGGCCGCGGTGAGGAGTAAATCTATGAAGAGTGGATGTTGGATTCGGCTTATGGAGTTGTGTACAGGTGTTGATGTGTCTCCCGTAAATTAGAAACGGTCATACAAATCTTCACGTGATGAGAAATAGAGTCCTGTCACCGTGGGACTCTACGGTTGACTTCCACTTGGCCACCTTTGACCACAGCCTCTTTAGGTGAATTTTCCCGAGCCAATAGGACACGATCCATGTCCACATCATTTCTGACTTGCCCATGTGGCTCAAATTTCCTGAAGACACCTGTAACATAGACTTTCACAAAATGGCTGCGGAAAGTTGCAGCAGCTGCGGAAAGTGGCAAGATTCCGCAACTAAATGAGCAAAAATCTAAATCAAACAGCAGACACAAAACATAATTAAAAACCATTTTAGATGCTCTTTTACAATTAATATGAAATGATATTGACAACTTATAAGGTTCAGGTGAATGAAAAAGGTCTAGAAAGGTGTATAGGAAAAATGCAGATTTGAGACTCAACATACCCCCACTGTGAAGGTGTTGCATGTCCTCATGCAACCAAAATTTTGATAATCCTTTTTCAATTCATATGCCTTGACACTTCAGCTAGTACATTCAGTCCTCTCCTCCTCTTCCTTGGTTCTGCTAACATCCTGGGCTTTTTCATCAAGCATCTGAATTTGATATTAATCAGTGCTCTGCTTAACTTCTGGCATTTCTTCTTCAATTTCCTGTTCTTCTTCTGCCATAGTCCCAGATGTAGCATGGTATTATCATGAATGATTTTGTCCAATTTGCTTTGTTCCTTCAATGTCTCATTTTCATTTTTAATGTGTCTATTTAAAAGCTCTAGCTCATAGAATTCTTGTTTCAGTGATTGGACTAGATCATCTTGTGTTGTGTGAGGCTGAGTGGACGAAGTACTGGGACCCGTAGCTGCTCTTTCTAAATATTCTATATAATCATATACTTCTTGTTGCTTTGGGTCTATCTCAGGTGTCATTTTTATTGGGCTATCCCCAAAATGCCGTGGAGGAGAGTTGTCTTCAAAATCTGGCTGAGAAGGGCTTACATCAACGTCTGGCTGAGAATGGGATGGACTATGTTCAATGTCTGACTGAGAATGAAATGAACTAGGTTCACTGTATGACTAAGAGTGAGATGGACTATGGCCAGCTGGGGATTGTTCAGATGTTTCTTCTCCCAAATCAATAAAATGGGGTCCTTTCGTTTGCGTTTTCCTCAACTTCCCCTTAAGCCTGGAACTTCTTCTTATACGCTGTCGACCACTGTCTTTTTGCTTTTGTTTTCCTTTCTCTTTCTCTTGGCCATAGATGACTGTTCTTGAAGGTGAACTAGTATTTCAGATAACACTTGATGATCTTCTTTGGAAGAAGGGGTCTGATGCATAGCCTCAATACTTTTCTCTCTTTTGATGTTATTAGCTTTGTACCCTTGGTTTCTTTCTTCTTCCTTTTTGACAGTCTCTCTTCCCTACTAGTTTTTTCAATTGTAGTAGTAGGAGTACTTTGAGTTTCATCATTTGTCTTTTTCTCCTACTCCTTCTTGATGTGCTACCTTCAGGAATTTCTTGAGGTTCCTCAAAGAAATTTCTAATCAAAAATTGTTCCCATGTGTCCTTCTTCTCTTTTAATTGTTTTTCAATCAAAATTTTCACAAGACCATGGTGATATAGATGTGGTTCTACATCCCATAAATGCTTCTGAACAGTCACAGACATCTTCTTCAAACTATTTAATAAAAAGTATGGCAAATTGAGGGTCTGGTTATCTAGAAAACTCATCAGCAATCGGGTATGGTACATATACATTGACCCAAAACGGCCCTCACAGGTGATAAATTTTTGAACAACTAGCAGCAAAGTAGCCCATTCCTCTTTCAAAGCATGAACAGGAATTCCTCTTTTAAAAATAGTTATGTCCATACCTGGGTTATGTAGAATCACTCTCCAGGCTTCATCATTAATGCTTTTGTTCTTAAACCAATGCTCACCCTCTTGAAGAAGTTCTGTGGCAAATGCTATAGATGCCTCATTCACCGTAAACTTAAGGTCTCCAATCTCTACCTCCATGCCATTGAAAGACCGTGCAAAAGCTTTTGTCACCTCTTTATGGTAGCCTCTAAAATTTTGGATAAACCACAACCACTTTGCCTTCTTCAATATATCCCTGACTTGCGGGTATCCTTCCATGAATTTAGGTCCCTCTGGTTCTGCTCTCAACAATTTACCCATCCTTCTTTCTGCTCTTTAAAAACTTGCCTGCGTGAGGAGGGTCCAATGGAAGTAGGACGGCTGAATGAACGGAAATGAGCACGATGACTGTAGGTAGATATCAGAGAGTGGGTATACAGACTGTACCGTAACAGAGAACGAAATGGGGTGAAGCGGAACAGAAAAGGGTTACGTGAGCACGGCGGAAATGCGGTTGTGAGATTAATAGAACAATAGGAGTATAACACATCTGGCATTGTTTTAAAATTTGGTGGCTGCAAAATAAATGTAAGCATGTTTATACAATGGCTACGGATTTTATGCGGCTGAAAGAAGCCGTAGTCAAATCAACTACGTTTCATTGTCACAGGTGGAATATCGGATTATGAGTGAAGATCGGAGGTTTAATTATGGGACCGTTTGAGAATGAATGCAAGGATTGTGGGAGGATTGTACAGAGATCATGCAGTGGTTACGGAGTTTTTCAATACAATCATTGCACATAATGGAGCTTATGGTCTATAACTATATAAAAATGTGTTTTAAATGCCATTTGAAATAAATTTTTACTCATACCTTGGAATTCTTTCCATTTTTCCTTGATCTTCAATTAGTTGCTCCTCATTGATATCTTGAATGCTCCATGTCTTCATAATTGGTCCTCATACCTGCATTTTATTTCATGATTATGGAAATAACATATGGCTGTACATTCTTTTGAAAAACAGAGTGGTAGCTGCGGAATCTGCTTCTGGCTGCGGAAACTGGTGTCAGCTGCGGAAACAGATGTCAGCTGCGGAAACTGACACGGCTATTATTTGGGTGAATGGAAATGTAAGGATGACAATTGACTAAATGGAAATGGTCATGAAAGAGAATTTTATTGGTAAAATGGAATGAAATAGATAAAATGAAGTGAAATGGAATGAAGTGGAGTGAAATGAAGTGGAATGAAGTGGAATGGAATGGAGTGGGTGGTCACAAAACTTGTGAAATGAAAAAGAGATTTTTTTTTGGAAAATATAGGGTGTCAGGTGTTCCTGATTTTCACCCAATATTTTCTGTATAAGACTGCCAATCAGTGATTGGTTTTCAGGCTTATACAATTTTTTTTATTTTTTTTTATTTTTTTTTTTTTAATTTCCTACTCTACTTGAAAAAGAAAATCTTGTTCAAGTATATGAGTACTTCCAATGGAACCATGTCTGTAACAAGTTGATAGATAAACTCATATGCAGGTTTGAAAGACACTCTTTGATATGTACCTGTATATGAGATGCCAACTTTCTTGATTTAGATGATGTCAGAAGATATTGAATAATTGAGCATTGGAATCCGATGACTGAATTGAACCAAGATTCAATGTAATCTTGTCTTCCTTGTCTTTCCTCTATCATGAAATGCAAGTCTTCGGAGATGTGATCTTCATTCATAGAATCTGGTGATAGGCATGCATGAGACTTTTCAATCTCTGGTTCCAATATCTTCTATTTATCAATAGACATCCATGATTCTTGGACCTCATCTAAGTCTTCTTCTTCTTCTGGTTGTTGTTCTTCAATGACAGCTGGTGAATCATTTTTCAATACCTCAAAATTGTAAGTTGATTGAGGTGTTTTATTGTTGGGGATATGAAATGGTTGTGGAGGTATTGGAGTGGGGAATCTTTGGGGTGTCTGTGTGGATGGTAATGGGAAAGGTTGAATTGAGGTCAAATGAGGGTGATTTTGATGATTTAGTGGAGGTGAATGGTATGAATAACATTGATGATGGTATTGAGGATAGAGAGGGAAAGATTGAGGATATGATGGATTTCCTTGATAGGGCCTCTGCCAACTTTGTTGCCAAGATTGGTTTTGAGGTTGGGATTGATATGGCCAAGGTTGCCAAGGCAAGGGTGTTTTCCAATTACCTTTAGGTTGTTGTGCATAACCTTGAAACTGTGCATAAGGATATTGCATCATATTGGGTTGATGAGGCTGCCATAGTCCTCTTGGAGATACATAACAAAGTTGCTCTTGTGCTTGATTTGCTCCATTATCCTTCTGGTAAATTGCCTTCAACCCTGGTAATGATGGGCAATCTTCAGTAGTATGTGATCCTGCACAAATTTTACACATTTTAATGTTATCAAGTGGACATTCATGCAAAGCATGTTTCTTTCTACATTTAGGGAAAAATATAAATGAAGCAAATTTTTGCTTTTTTTGCATTCTTAGCATGTCATTTTGTTCACTTAAATTACCAAGAATGTTTAGCAAATTGTTAGGTTCAGTTTGACTTACCAATCTTGATGTTGACTTACTTACTTTTGCCATAAATGGATCTTGAGGGGACCTTACACACTTTGCTTTTCCTCTTGATATGTTCTTGCATAGTTCACAAATTTCTTGAAATGACAATCGATAAACATCTCCTTTTCCCACAAGATTAATAAGATCAATCCATTCATCCTTTATAGCATTTAGTAGGAGAGTTTTTAATGCATCTGATCCTAAATTATGCAATTTAGATCTTTTAATATTATAAGTAAATCGCTCTACTAAATCTTCTAGGCTTTCATCCTCTTTTTGGTTCATGTTAAAGACTTCATTTCTAAGGTCATGGTGCATGCAATAGCCTTTATATTTTTCCAAAAATACTCTTTTCATATCATCCCATGTCCTTATAGAATTTGTTCCTAAAGTCATGAACCATCTAAGAGCTCTATCCTTCAATGTTGCCGGAAACAAATTCAATTTTTGCATGTGCAATGAGTAGCCATAAGATCTAAAAATTATTTCAAATTCAAAAAGAAAGGTTTCTGGGTCTTCTGATCTCATACCTTTGAAGTTAGGAAGTACAGATGGATGGATGTTTTTCATTTGAACGTTGATATCAGTTTCTTGAATGGGAAATCCAAAAGGATCTCCCTCATTGTCATCATCTCCATCCATTTCTTTAACCTCCTTTGTCACCTCTTCTTCTACCTACAAAAATATGAATTCATGATGTGGATGTGTGGCTCTTACTGCACCACATGATATAGTGAGTATAGTAGGTGATTGAAGTTTTTGTTTTTGTTTTTGTGTTTTTTTTTTTTTTTTTGGATGTTGGATAAGAAAATAAGGCATATCATATAATTTCCTACAATGCTTTAAATGGTTAATAATTTTATGCTCCTAAATTGCTACATTAATTTATCAATCCGGGATTCGTAAGCTGATGAAGTGTGGCGCACTATATGTGCAAGATAACCTATTTCTTACCTTTTTTTCGTTTTTGGTTTTCTAATGTGAGATGGAAATTTTAAAATAAAAACAAGTATGGTTATGATTGTTCAAGTCAATGATATCCTTTATAATGATTTACCAACTTCAAACTTCAAAAGGAATTTGAAACATACAATGAAAAAACTTGAAAGGAAATGAAAATGTGTTGCTAGCCTAATAAATCAAACAGTGAACTATTGAGCATGAAAACTAAACTATCATTGCTGATGTCTAAACACAAAAGAAACTATGCTTAAAGAAATCCAAGAATTGCATCAAAGTAAATCTAAATCAAATTACATCAACTTATATTCTGATCCCTCACCATTAGTCCAGCTATGATTTTCTGAGGTAACCATAAACAACTTGAGTAACCTGATATCTAACTTGCAGAAAGTAAACTAATATCAAACTACACATTCATAATTCAATCCCTCACCATCAGTCCAGCTGTGGCTTTCAGAGGTAACTGAAGATGTCATGAGAAATTTAATATTTCTAACTTGTAGAAAGTAAACTAATATCAAACTACACATTCATAATTCAATCCCTCACCATCAGTCCAGCTGTGGCTTTCGGAGGTAACTGAAGATGTCATGAGCAATTTAATATATATAACTGGCAGAAAGTAAACTAATATCAAACTATACATTCATACTTAAATCCCTCACCATCAGTCCAGCTGTGGCTTTCGGAGGTAACTGAAAATGACATGAACAATTTGATATATCTAAATCTAACTACTGAAACAAATGTGCAAGACTGAAATAAACAAAGCAGTACTGAAATTAAACAAAAACTAAGAAAAATAAATTAGCAGCAGAACAATATTGATTCCATGTCATTAGTCAAAAGATATGCAAATGCCCGGGCTGCCTATTTGTAATATGAAACAAGAACACTGATCAGTTAACAACAACATAAAACATGAAAGATTATGGACATAAGTAAAATGTAAAGCATGAAAGATTATGAACAGAGATGAAGCATAAATACCATGAAATATGCAATGTATAAACACGTGAATGACTTATGGCACAATGAACTTAAAGAAATAAAACAAGAAACTATACAATAATGCACAAAACCTCAGCGTGTGCAGGGGCCCTCTGCACCAGCCTCAGGCAACAGCCTTCAGATACGAATTACGCTTGGAAACAGAGTCTTCTTATATATTAAAATGCAGTCATAACAGAGATATGATATTACAGCGCAGTGGCAACGCAATTACATTACAGAGCTATATGGAGACTAACTATTATGCGTATGAAAACGCGTTATTTATAACAAAGGTAATATAACTAATTCCATAAAGTTTGTGTTGATAGAGACACGTGAACCATCACGTCCAGAGATCCAGCATCAAGGCCGCGGTGAGGAGTAAATATATGAAGAGTGGATGTTGGATTCGGCTTATGGAGCCGTGTACAAGTGTTGATGTGTATCCCGTAAATTAGAAACGGTCATACAAATCTTCACGTGATGAGAAACAGAGTCATGTCACCGTGGGACTCTACGGTTGACTTCCACTTGGCCACCTTTGACCACAGCCTCTTTAGGTGAATTTGCTCGAGCCAATAGGACACGATCCATGTCCACATCATTTCTGACTTTCCCATGTGGCTCGAATTGCCTGAAGACACCTGTAACATAGACTTTCACAAAATGGCTACGGAAAGTTGCAGCAGCTGTGGAAAGTGGCAAGATTCCGCAGCTAAATGAGAAAAAATCTAAATCAAACAGCAGACACAAAACATAGTTAAAAACCATTTTAGATGCTCTTTTACAATTAATATGCAATGATATTGACAACTTAGAAGGTTCAGGTGAATGAAAAAGTTCTAGAAAGGTGTATAGGAAAGATGCAGATTTGAGACTCAACAGTTGCAAAGTTTTTAGTTCAATTCGGGCTGGAGGCCATGACTGCGTAATTCCAAAGGTCAGGGTAGAGGCTTGGTCACAGAAACTGCGTAGTGAAGCAGTCTTAGGAGGCAATAAATTCACACTACATAGTTCCAGAAAGCAATGTCACAGCTAGATAACTGATATTGCATAGTGCACAACTTAGGGGAGGTCAAGTGAAGCTAAGTTGCTCGTTCAGGAAGTTTTCCGAAAAATGACTTAGTGTGGGGCCAGTGAGATCAGTGTGAAAAGTGATGAAATTTGACTATGATCACACACTTAGTGTATTTTATGACTCAAACAACATATATCATACATGACATACATACAAAGCATTTCCCTTCGTGTGTCATCTTTTTGACCGGTTATGACAAGTGCGACACCAAATATAAACTTTACGATGACTATGATGACACTTGTGCAACAAAGCTCAAAACTTTGGAAATGAGTGTGAAAGGTACTTACAAGATTAGAAAAACTCATTTTCACAAAGGTTACCTCTCAGAACCACTAGAACAAGCTCATACATACAATATGATAGCCATCATTTTAAAATATGACACTTTTCCTATCTTGTGAAAGGGATCACAACACTCTAAGAAAACCAATAAAATGAATTCAAATTTTTCAACAGTAATAAAAAAGGTCAAGGAAGGCTTTGAAATTTGGTATAGTATAAAATTTTGGAGGGGATTTTAGCAGCTATAACAGGTCTAGAGGAAATCCTTCCTATCTTGTGTGAAATTCCATCTCTGAAACTTCTTGTTGAATTCCTCCACGCCTCTTCTGAAGAAGAAGAGCGTCTCTTGCATCTGACTCGCTTAGATGAAGCCTAGTGTGATGTCATGATGGAAAATGAGGCCCACAAGAAACACATTAAGGTGAAATATGACAATAATGTTAAGACTCATGCCTTCTTGAAAGGTGCCCTTGTCTTGTTGTATGATCAGGAATCTGATCAGTTAGGGTTTGGGAAGTTCAAGTCAATGTGGTTAGGTCTGCACATAGTGAAATGTTTCCTTGCAAAATGGGCTATGAGGTTATTTATTTTGATGTAAGTTCATTTTCGTAGCCTGGAAATGGGTTGTACCTCAAAAAATACTATGGTTAAGTCATTTTTGTGTAGTAACTGTGTACATATTGTTTATATGTGTGTTGAGTTTGTTTGTAGTTTCCCCCCTTTAGATTTTCCTACCATCTCTGTTAATATTTCTTTACACTTGGTTTATAGATATCGATGTGTGTTCAACCATATGTTAATTATGATGATGGAGCTATTTGTAGTACTCGAAACCTTTCTTTCGCAGCATGGGATATCTTTGCTTTGAGTGTCAAGTTAGTGATTTTCCAAGGGATTTGTGTATGTCGCTCTACCAATAAAATAATTGAGTATAACATAGTCATTAAGCTTTTGTCTGATGTTATTTATCATGGCATCCACCATATAGTATTCAAACTTGACTCACAACTTGTGCTACCTCATCTAACTAATGTCTACTCAATACGAAGTCCAACTATGTTATGTATTTTTTTAAGGGTTCACCTTCTAGAAATACATTTTGATTATATCCAATATCAACACACTCCTATAATTCTAAACACAATAACATATTCATTAGAGAAGCATGTTTTAGACAAATCTTTGCAACAAATATAAAGAAAATTCAATCTACATCATATATATTGAACAAGATAATAGAGAAAATAGGAAACATTGATAGATAGATAGTTTTATATAAAAAAATTTGTTTTACAAAAAGTTGTGTATGAGACATATATGGCCATATGACCTATCATATAAAAAATATATGTAGTAAAAATATGGTTGTATGGCCTCCAAGTAGACTAGACATGATGGTGTTCACAGTAACAAAAAACTACATGAGCAACTTTACACAACAACTAACTAATGCACTCAGGAACTCCAATGGCGTTACACTGTAGTCTCATAGGGATTTGATTGAACCTAGTATCTAGTATGCTCTGGGTAAATCCCTCAACATGTCACTCTAACTCTTCAAGAGTCTCAACTAGGTTTATATCATCCATATCCTTTCATGCCCCTACACCAACCTGTGCTCCAACCGGTGCATGTAGTGGTAGTGGTTCTCTATGACGTTGAATATAGGATGAACCCACTAGTTGAATAGGTCCCAGATCTGCATTTAAAATGGATATTTAGTCTTGGATACATGAAAATAACAAAAAAATTGTAAAACCAAAAATAAAAAATAAAAACTTTCAAAATTATTTTGTTTTACCTATGTTGCCCCATTTCCTGCCTCAAGGTCGCACGAGCTTCGGGTCTCTGCGGAAGTCCATTCTAGCATATGGGTAGTCTTAAATCATAATGATATGCATTCGCATCCATACAAAAAAGAGAAGTTTGGAACTCATGGAAGAAGGGCATGTATGTCTATACATTAGATGTACTTGTTGGCTCCCCGTGATTTGCAAGATTGGCAAGAACAACTCTGCAGTGAACCACATCAAACCACTTTGGAGTCCAAGGACCTAGCCTTCCTGGACTCAGAGAGGGCTCTCTCTATGTATGTGTTTTAAGTGATATATCCTTATGCTTTTATTTTTTTATTTTAGGCTAGTTATGAAGTTCTTAGGACTATTTTTTTTGTTTGATTGGTTGATAGATCAATGGTGGGATTAATTGATGAAGTATTTTAGTTGAATAGATAGACTCTGAGAAGCATTAATCCATTGGGCTATGGAGTCATAAAATGATTTAATTTTTCATCAAATCTGCAAGGGTTTTCATAGGGCAAGCTAACTATATCAAGTGGATCTCTTAGATTAGATGCAATATGAAATGACAGTAAGTTGTGAAAATAGTAAAACTAAAGGGAAATTAAGAATTATTTAACTCTACTTCAACAAGAAAAGCCTTTTAGGTAATTGTTTGAGAAAAACCAAAGGACAGGTCAAACCATAGACTTATTTGGCCAGACTCTAATAAGAATACCTTTAAGACAACAATCCAGCAATCTTAGAATTACTTTCAGACAAAGAAAACATTTAAGATAACAGTCATCGTAACTAAAGAGAAATTAAGAATTATTTAATCAACTGAAAAGAAATTTGCAACAACAGTTTGAGACAAACCAAAGGACAAGGCATACCATAGACTTCTTTGGCTGGGCTCTACTAAGTATACATCAAAGAAAGGCCTCAAAAATAATATTTCAAGTGATACCAAAGGACAAGGCATACCATAGACTTCTTTGGTTGGACTCTACTAAATCATTTCCAAGGAAATAAGCTAGGTGGAACCAGAGAGAAATTAAGAATTCTCTAATCACACCTTGCAGAAGAAAACATTAAGATGAAAGAAAGCAAACAGAATTAGGGTGCCCCAGACAGCATATACTAATCTGAAATTTATGTTCTTTTATCAGAGAAATAATGGACAAAATGGAAAATAGAAGGAAAACATTGACAAAGAAGGATAACTTCACCATTAACATAGCTCAATAATCTTGTGAACGTGTTTGTATTACTAATTTTCAAAAAAGTTACATTACTCCAGTGAAATAATATTTGCAGCTCAGAGTTTTCCCAAATTAAGCCTTGCAGCTCATCAGCTAGCTCGGAAACTATCATTATACCAACCAACCAACTCTAAAAATGAATAATACATGTAGTATTTGATCCAGGTGGATATTGGTGGCCACCCACCTATTCCACTTGGGCCCCCACCATTGTCTCTTTCATTTTTTCAGTTTCGGCATAACTTACTATTTCTAGATTGGAGGTTTCTGTGGTGTAGTTTTACAGAAGTAGGACTCGGAATATCCACAGTAATCATTTTTTCTGTTCTGTGGATATTTCGAAAAAATGATTACTGTGGATATTCCGAGTCCTACTTCTGTATAACTTACTATTTTTCGCAGTTTTTCAGGTCCTGAACTTCTGGAGTCGTTTTGAGGCCCTAAACGACGTTTTTTGGGCATCACGCCTCCATCGAATATCATTTCATTCCGAAATGAAAAATGGTATTTATGGTGAAAGTTGTAGTCCTCATATAGAGCTTTCTAATGATGTATCATGTGCGTCAAACGGAGATAGTATGCCAAAGTTACGTCCCGGGAAAGTTGAAACACCAGTTTACCCAAACGGGGCCCATAGTTTTGGTGCTTCATCTCCTAGGGTTAGGTTTTTGGATTTTTAGGGTTCTCCATTGTTTCTCAATAATAAATAGGCCCTCAAGCCTCATTTTAACTCAGTTCAGAGGCCTATAGCCGCCACATATCTTCTTAGAGATAGCTACCAGTGCCCTAGCTAGTTTTATTTCCATTCTGTCTGTAAGCAAATTTTAGTTCTTTGATATTAATGAAATGAAGAGTTATTTCCATTGCATCTCTGTATTTATGGTTACATGTTTATTCTGTTGCATTCCTGCATAAATCTGAATCAGTGAGCAGCTGCAAATGGCATGGCTACGTCAATGGGACATAGTGGCTGGAATCCCAAGCCCACCTGAAAGGGGCTATGGCTAATTGAACTGTGGAGAGCCCGGTTATAACTATGTTGTATGTTATCACTCAGGTTTTCCTAGAAGTTTATTCAGGAAATATAGCTCCAGGTATTCCAGGTAATCATAAACTAAAATTTACGCATCTAGCCAATTCAAGATCCAGATAGGCTCTTTTGTACATAGGGGAGGCTCTCATGCCATGTGCGTGGATGCTTTGAATTGTACATGCGCAGAATGTGTACAATCATTCTGTTGATGACCTCTGTCTGGCCATCTGTTTGGGGATGGAAAGTTGTGGACTTGGTGAGATTTGTGTCCAACATTGACCAGAGGCTGGACCAAAATGTGCTGAGGAACCTGCTATCTCGATTTGATATGATAGACTGTGGGATCCCAAAGTGCACCCACACTCGTTCAAAGAAGAGTTTAGCAGTGGCTTCTGCTGTGATATTCTTCTTACAGGCCCCCATGATGGCCATCTTCGAGAATCTGTCAACGACCACGAAAACACAGTCATTTCGATTCTTAGTAGAAGGCAGGCCCGACATGTAATCCATGGAGATGGATTCCCACGGTCGACTAGGGTTAGGTAGTGGAGTATATAGGCCTTGCTTCTTGATGGTCAGTTTGGCAATGGCACAAGCAGTGCAGGATCTGATGTGCTTCTCGACATCCTTTCGAAGGTTCGGCCAATAGAAATACTTCTGTAGTATTGCTACTGTTTTCTCGACCCCGAAATGCCCAGCGACTCGACTGTAGTGTGCTTCCCATATCATCTTGGCACGCTCGCTTGAAGGAACACAAAGGTGTCCCAGGTGACATAAAAGTGCATCTTGGAGGTGAAAATTTGGAACTTGCGTGCCCCCCAAGAGTGCCTTGTAAGTGTGGCCGAATTCTGGGTCACTCTCATAGAGAAGCGGCCAATCAGAAGTCTCGTGCCCACAAGAGTTGAGCACGGTGGTGAGCGCCATGATCGGTGGTCAGCTGAGGCAGTCTGCAACATTATTGGTGCTACCCTTCTTGTACTTGATGTTGAAATGAAAATTTTGCAGATATGTGGACCACTTCTGATGGCGATCATTCTGCAACTTCCCTTGTGTCTGTATGAACTGAAGGGGCCAGTGGTCTGTGTGGATGATTGTTTCCTTACCCAAAATTTAATGCTTCCATTTTCGACAGGCTTTCACAATGGAATACATTTCTTTGTCATAGGTGGGATACTTGCGAACTGTCTCTGACAATGTCTCACTGTGATATGCCACTGGGTGTCCCTGTTGAGTAAGAACTACCCCAATAGCATAGTCAGAGGCATATGTCTCGATCTCAAATGGTTGTTGCAAGTCTGGTAATGTGAGCACTGGGGCAAAATAGAGGCGATTTTTCAATTCTGTGAACGCCTTCTATTGAGGTTCTGACCAAAATAATTTTGCTCTCGCTCCTCCCTTGGTGACTTGACTCAAGGGCCAAGTGATATGAGAGAATCCCAACATGAATCTACGGTAGAAATTAGCAAGACCCAGAAAGATGCGAAGCTCTGTTATAGTGGTTGGGGCTGGCCAATCCCGAATGACTTGGATCTTGGCTGGATCCACATGCACCCCCTTTCATCAATAATGTATCCTAGATATTGAACCTGGGTCATGCCAAACGTGCACTTCTCCAAATTGGCACACAACTTGTGTTGCCGCAGTGTTTGGAGGACTTGTCGGATGTGGTGAAGGTGCTCTTCCCAAGTCTTGTTGAAGATCAGAATGTCATCCAAGTACACCACTACAAATGATTTGGTGAATGGACGCAAGATGTCATCCATCATCCTCATGAAGGTTGTGGGAGCATTCGTCAACCCGAAAGGCATGACCAACCATTCAAAAAGGCCTTCCTTGGCTTTAAAGGCAGTCTTCCACACATCAGAGGGTTCAATTGGTACCTGGTGATACCCAGACTTCAAGTCGATCTTGCTGAAATATTTTTCACCTTTGGGTTGGTCCAGAAGGTCATCAATCCGTGGGATTGGGTACCTATTCCGGACAGTGATCTTGTTCAGCACCCGATAGTCAATACAGATTCTCCACGTCCCATCCTTCTTCTGTACCAACACGATCGGGCTCCCATAGGGCGATGAACTTGGTCTGATGTGACCTTTCTGCAACAGCTCTTGAATCTACCTTTTGATTTCATCATTCTCCAGAATAGAGCGCCGATAGATCGGTCCATTGGGTAGCGGCGCACCTGGGGTCAAATCAATCGGGTGCTTGACCTGACAGTGTAGAGGAACCCCTGTGGGTGAGGTGAAGATGTCCCCGTACTCCTCCACAACCTTATCCATTTGTTTTGTCGTGTAGAGGAGCCCTATCTGGAGGTCGTGGCCACAGTCTTCTTCTTGCCCTGGGGGCGATACATCAAGAAAACAAATTTTCTGGTTTGGGAAATGAGCTTACTGCATTTTTTTGCAGTAACCAAAGAGATAGCCGCAGGAGGTGGTACCTCTGGTATCTTGTACAACTTATTTCCCAAAGTAACAATAACAGCATGAGGTCGAGACTCATACACATCATGACGCTTCCACAAGTATGGTTTTCCTAATAATACATCAAAAACATAAATAGGAGCAATGTCACATAATACCTCATCCGTGAAGGGCTTGATGCTATAGGGAAGGCGACACTGCTGGCTGACACGGAGATCTCGTCCTTGGTGAAGCCACCCGATGGTGTACGGATGTGGGTGAGCTGTGGTTGGCAAACTCAACCGCTTCACGGCTTCTGCTGAAATGAGGTTATTTTGGCTCCCATTGTCGACAATGAACTATACAGGGGAGCCCTTTACCCACATCTGAGAGTGGAAGAGACATTCCTCCTCCTCTGGATCTTCCGGTTCCTCCTTCTGGATCTTTGTAGTGGCAACAGTGGTGTTGGGCTCCGCATCAATAATCTGTATCCATTTTTCATTCCCCTTTTCAAGTTCTGATTCGGAGTCGGAACATGCATTTGACTCAAAATCCCTCATCTCAGCCACTAGCGACTGCTTGGCCCGACACTCACTTGTGTTGTGAGTGGATCTCTTATGGAACTCACACCACTTTCCCGTGTCCTTCTTTGGCTTTGCGGTGTTGTTATTTTCTTGTGGCTTTGACGCGTTGTCTTTAGCTGCCATGCCTTGGCTCTGTCCTTTATTCTTCAGTTTGGAAGCACCTTTCCCTTGCTTTTGATTCGCAGATCCAAAGTCTCGCTTCTTCTATTTGAATTTCTGCTCAATCTTGGCAGCATACTGGTATGCCGTACCAAGCGAGGAGATGTCGAGGAACTCCATTTCCTCCTGAATTTATCTGTGTAGACAGCTACGATACTTCAGCACCAAATTTTTCTCTGAATCTTTGATACCCAACTTTGTGCGCAGGGTATGGAACAGATTCGTCAGCTCATGCACATCTTGATCCCTTTGTTGTCGCAGCGTGGTCCATTTTATGTACTTGTCCTCATAGCTCCCCACGGGATAGTACTGTTCCTTGACGGTGTCTCAGAAAGAATTCCAAGTTGGTACAGCCGAGAATAGAGAGGGTTCTGTTTGGTCCTTGTTCTCATAGTAGGTTTCCCACCAGTCCTTAACATGGGGGGTAGCTTTGAGGAGTGCAAAAATAATCTTCTCCCGGTCTGAAAAGTCATGAACAGAGAAATATCCTTCTAATAGATTCAACCATCTATCTACGGCATCTGCATCTATTTGACCCTCAAATATGGGAATGTCAAAATTTACTTGTACCTTAAAAGGATTCGCACCTCCAGAGTGGTTGTTGGATGTAGATGCGCCGTCGGTGGGCAGTCGTTGAAGGATCTGAGCAAATTTATCCATCATCGCGTTCCTTTGTTTTTCGAGGGCCTCCTCAAGCAATATTTTGATAGGATCTCCTGCTCCCTCATCTTTCTTTTCGTCCCCCATGGGCATCCATCAAGGTTTGTGAGGCTGATCTTGCAAAGGTTCCACCAGATCAAGCCCTAGCTCCTTATACCTCGACCTCGTTGGGGACATGCAAAGAAGGATCGAGAAAAAGCAGACCGCTCTGATACCACTGATCTGGATTTATGCAGGAACGCAACGGAATAAACATATAACCATAAATACAGAGATGTAGCGGAAATAACACTTCATTTCATTAATATCAAAGAACTAAAATTTTCTTACAGACAGAATGGAAATAAAACTAGCTAGGGCGCTGGTAGCTATCTCTGAGAAGAGATGTGGCGGCTACAGGCCTCTGAACTGAGTTACAATGAGGCTCAAGGGCCTATTTATTATTGAGAAACAATGGAGAACCCTAAACATCCAAAAACCTAACCCTAGGAGATGAAGCACCAAAACTATGGGCCCCGTTTGGGTAAATTGGTGTTTCAACTTCCCAAGGACGTAAATTTGGCATACTATCTCTGTTTGACGCACATGATACATCATTAGAAAGCTCTATCCGAGGAATACAACTTTCACCACAAATATCATTCCACATTTTGGAACACAATGATATTCGTTGGAAGCGCGATGCCCAAAAAACGTCGTTTAGGGCCTCAAAACGGCTATGGAAGTTCAGGACCCGAAAAACTGCTAAAAATAGTAAGTTATGCCGAAACTGAAAATCTGAAAGAGACAATGGTGGGGGCCCAAGTCGAATAGGCGGGTGGCCACCAATATCCACCTGGATCAGTATTTATCTGCAAAATGAGGAGGTGATCCTAAGCTAGGGTTTCAGATCTGTAATTATTACAGAGTTAATGTGTTTCTGACCTTTGATACCATGCAAGGCCCAAGGTAAAATATCTGAGACTGAATCACTATAATAATAACTTCTAACTTAATTGTTGAGCTAACTTTTGAGATATTTTTGAATTTTAGGATTTTTCATTAATTTTACAATAACTTCTGAGTAGCTGGGAAATATCTCTGACTGTTGTAATAACTGTGATTGCCTTTATTGAAGTGAAATGAAGATGTAGGTGTCCAAAGTGTGGAATGAGAATTAATTTTTTTTTTAGTTTGGCACTCGAATCTTTCCTATGTTAATCTTCCTTTGAATTTATCCTTTAAACTCTGTTTAGGCCATTTTAAAACTTGGATTTGTCTTCAATGTTTGTCTTACTATTTTCTTCTTAACTCTGCCTTTATCTATGATTTATAATCAACCCTTTAATCCTTGATTATTTCTTCATTATCATTAACCCTTGTTTTGATCTTTAATCCACTAACCTTCATTGTCACGGTCTTTTGACTGTTTTCTTCCTTAGCTCGTATCTTTGTTTGCAATTTGCTGCGCAGTGGAACATCGTTTGCTAGTTTGGTGTGTTTAAATGACCATCAATGGTCATGATCCATTTGTGTTTATGCTTGACTCGACGCTCCCAATCCTTTTGATGAAAAAACTAAATGGATCGTCACCCAAGGAGTTTATTTAGACGTTTGTAGGACCTCTAAAATGCATTTATGCATCCCTGCCATGATTACCTGCACATTAAAAACAACAAATCAGCTTAAAACCTACGAAGGAGGGGTTTCTGCTTTGATTGGGCATTAGGAGTGCTTGCAGAGGTGTTAATGGCAGATGAAGGCTTCATCGCAAAGGCGCAGGACTTTGGATCATTTGAACGAAGAAGTAGTTTTGGTTTTTTCGGGAGGAAGGAGGGTGGTTTTCACGTGTGAGGAAGGTGGTTTTCGCGCTGAGAAAAGGTGGTAGGAGGGTTTGGGTGAATGGATGTGATTCCATTAAGCGAGCGATGCGTGGCGGGAGGTACAAGGGTGGAAACCACCCATTTCATGAGATTTGGAGTGGTTAGCCCTTAGGTCTTTGGATGCGTGATACGCAATGGGGGCCATTGGATCGGGATTATAGAGATCAATGGTGGTCGGGGGATTTGGAATGGTGGGAAAGTCAGACAGTGGGGCCCAGGGTTACGTGGTGGAGGATTAGAGATATGGTGGGGGCCAGGTTTAAATATTAAGCGAAGGCGCTTAGTCTGCCTGGAGGGCCTAGGTTATATGGTCGTGGGGTTTGGTGTATGCGGGGTTTAAAAAATTTAAAGTAGGGGGCTCTAAACTTTATAAAGGGTTGGGCTTTATTTAATTAAAATAGAGTTTTAATATAAAATATGGGTCCCAAAAGGTTTAATTTTTTGTTTTAAAACAATGTAAAAAGGACTTTTAACATTGTTTTAGTGTGAATAAGGAAGAATGATTAAGGGGATGGAGTTAATGGGGTTTTTGGAGATGAAAGTGGGTCTTTGGGAAGAGGAAAAAGGTAAGAATGAGAGTCTTAAGTCCAAACATAAGTTTCTTAGAGCAGGAGGGCAATTTAGAGAAGGCACAATGAGGTATAGAGAAAAAGGTTTCATGAAGATAATGAAGGCAATGAGATTTCTGAAGATAGATGATAGTCAGGAAATGTTATCTTCAAAATATTGTAGAAAATCCATGGTCACCTAGTGATATTGTAGAATATAGGAGGATAACAGTGGCTCCAGCTGGGGATGGCAGCTCCTTTAGGAGGTGTCAAGAACCTCAAAGTTCATATCTCTGGACTGTGTAGACTAGTGCCTTGTTTGTACTTACCATAATTTTCATTTTGCAATTGTTGATCTGATGTTGTTCTTTGAAACTGTGACCTTTATAATCTACAAAACATGCTTTTCTGCAACTCAATTATACCTACCCATCATTACATTCTAGCATTTTTTCTTTATTTGGGTTCATTTAGACTGGAAAACCCTTGACATTATTTTTCTTTTGAAATAAAAAACTACCTATTTCTACCCTTATATCATCCAAAGGCTCAGATTAGACTAATGAGCTCTTTTATTCTCTACCTAATCTACTTATTTTTCAAGATTAAACAGTTTGACGGATTTTCATTAAACTATCAACAGGAAATTGAAAGCATGACCAAATCAAGATTAAACAGTTTGATTGTCATGAACTGTGGCATTTTGGACAAGCTCAACACAATATTATTTTGCAAAAAATTTCTTGGCTCCCTGTGATTTGTAAGATTGGCAAGAAAAAACACTACAGGGGCAACATTAGAACCACTTTGGAATCCTAGGACCTAGCCTTCCTGGATTCAGAGAGGGATATCTCTATGTAATTGTTTGTAGATTATATGTATTTATGCTCTTGTTTAATGATATTAGGCTAGTTATGAAGTTCTAAGGACTTGTTTGTTTTGGTTGATTAATTGGTAGGTTGACAGATCAGTGGTGTGATTATTTGATGGAATGTTTCAGCTGAATAGATAGACCATGAGAAAACATTAATCCATTGGGCTATGGAGTCATAAAAGGATTTAATTTTTCATCAACTCTGCAAGGCTTTCATAGGGCAAGCTAACTATATCAAGTGGATCCCTTATATTAGATTGTGAAATGAAATGACAATAAGTTGTGAAGGCAGCAGAACTATAGTCAGTTAAGAATATTCTAGCTTTACTTTGACAAGAAAAGCCTTTTAGGTAATTGTTTTAGGCAAACCAAAGGACAGGGCATACCATAGACTTATTTGGCCAGACTTTAATAAGCAAACCTTAAAGACAAAAATCTAGCAATCCTATAATTACTTTCAGATAAAGAAAACATTTAAGACAATAGTGAGAGCAGCTAAAGAGCAAGCTAAACCTATCTTATTTAACTAAACACTATAAATACCTTCAAAGCAACATTTTTAGGCATACCAGAGGACAGGGCATACCATAGACTTCCCTGGTCTAGACTCTACTAAGTATACTTCAAAGAAAGTCCTTAAAAACAATATTTCGAGCTACACCAAAGGACGGGGCTTACCATAGACTTCTTTCGCTTGACTCTATTAAATTATTTCCAAGACAAAAAGCTAGGTGGAGATAGAGAGCAATTAAGAATTCTCCAATCAGACCTTGTAGAAGAAAACATTAAGATAAAGAATGCAGACAGAAATAGGGTGCCAAGACAACATATCCTACTCTAAAATTTATGTTCTTTTATTAGATAAATAGTGGACAGAATGGTAAACAGAAGGAAAACAATGACAAAGAAGGAAAAATTCACCATTAACATAGTTCAAGAATCCTGTGAACATGCTTGTATTACTTATGATCAAAATAGTTATATTACTCCATTTATAATAGATCTTTGCAAATTAGAGTTTTCTCAAATCCAGCTTAGCAATCCTCAACTAGCTCAGCAATAGAAATCAGTTAAATAACCACCAACTAACAAACACTTAAAAAGAAGCTCACATGCAGTATTTATCTGCAGAATGAGGAGGTGATGCTAAGCTAGGATTTCAGATGTCATTTACTACAGAGTTAATGATTTTTTGACCTTTGAGACCATGCAAGGTCCAAGGAAAAATATCCGAGAGTGTTTCTCTGAAATAATAACTCCTAACTTAAATGTTTGAGCTAAATTCTCGACATATTTGACTTTAAGGCTTTATCAATAACTTTTCAATCACTGTTGGGTAGATGAAAAATATCTCTAACTGTTTTAATAACTGTTGATGTTTTATTGAAGGAAAACATGTTGTAGGTGGAAGAATATATCCTTTGAAGAATTAAATGCTTGGATTTGGTCATTCGAATCTGTTTCTATGTGAACCTGCCTCTGTTTATCATTTAAACTCTATTTTAGGCCTTTAAACTTTGGATTTGTCCTTTATCTTTCTGTTTTATTTTCTTATCTCTGATTATTTATTAATCTCTTTGATTAACCTTTTCAACCTCTGTTTTAACCTTTAATCCTTTAATATTTTCCTCTGTCTTCATCACTTTAACCTCTACTTTTTGGCTAATATTTATGATTTGTATTTTGATCTGTGATTAGCCCTTTAATCTTCACTGTTGTGATCTTCTAAATGTTTTGTCTTCATGTGCCTGTCTCTGTCTGTGTTTACTGTGCAGAGGGCATTCCTTTGCTACTGGAGGGTTTTAATAACCACTGATAATCATGTTTTATCGATGATCATGCTTTATTCCTCGCCTTTGGTCCCTTTAAAATAAAATAAACCTCTAGATCATCATCCAGACATTCATTTAAACGTTCTTGGACTATTGGAATGCATTTTTGCATTTCCGCCATTAAACCTGCACATAAACAAACTGTGAGCTTTTTAAAACCTGCGTGGAGGGCTTTCTGCTCTAATTTTGGGGTTTTTCGTGTTTTGGAGCGTTGCATAGGAGGTGAATAGCAAATCAGAGCTTGGTTCCATAGACGGAAACCTTCGAAAAGTTTGAATGAGGGAGGTGTTATTGGAATTTAGGCGAGAGGAGAAAAGGGATTTTTGGGAGCAAAGAAAGTGGTTTTCGCACAGTTGAGAAGGTGGTAATGGTTTCAGGAGTAGGCGTGCGATTCCATACAATGGATGATGCATGGAAAGGGAAAACCGGCCACGCGTTTGAAAAACGCTAACCCCGACACACATATATTTGCGATGAGGATTGTGGGTCGTTGGATCTCGGGGATGGAGATAAACGATTGTTACACAGTAATTTGTCACTGTCCCTCCAATCCCAGTCCCGCACATTGGAGGGCTCATTCCGTGAACTGTGAGTAGTGACATGGCTTGAAATCACTTTCATGACATCCCTCTGAACAAGAGCTTTCATTTCTGTGAAGACATCTCCTTGTGGAAAACCCTAAAAATGACACTTTTTGCATTGGCGCGGGCAGACAGTTTAGTACCCGCGCCAATGGGGAAAATCCTTCAAAGAGGTCGCGCCAATTAGCGCTCTGTCCCAGAGTTGCACTCGCACCAGCCAATTTAAGGAGTGTTTTTTTAAAATAAATGGTGGAAGTTTCATCCTAACCAATTCATGAACTGGTATCTATCTTGAGTTGGGAGGTTTGGCTCCGGATTTCCATGTAGAGGAAGTGGTTTGCCACCTCTCATGGAAGCTTCCTTGAGGATAGGGCCAATCCCATGATTATAGGGATCCCAACTCCCCTTCCTCCATCTATAAAAGCTTTCCCATCTCCATTGCAAGCTATTCTTCAAGTTCCAAAATTCCCAAGAGCCTTATGCTGCAAGAGACTCCATAATTCCTTTAAGGAAAAATCCAAGCAAGGAGACTATTGTCAAGATCCAAAGAGAGAGGTTTGTCCCATCCTTGACAGGCTTTTCGAGACGTGTTCTGCTGGCGACCCTCCGAAGGAGAATTCAGCGTCAGAACTTGGTTGTAATTTTCCTTTGATTGATTAATAATAAACGACTATTGGTTATGGTTCCACTCTTGTTGTTGTTTATGATGATGAGTTATGTCCTTTCTGACTGACATATAGTTGCATCTACTGGATTTTACGCTTGCGTTTGTTTTGTTTCTCGCATGTGCAGGTGTCCTACCATGGATATCACGGGGATCGTGATCTGCCAGAGCTAAGGAATGGGAGCGCTACCTCTTCTACAACCAATAGCGTTGGACTCCAGGTAAGCCTTCATCGCTAGTTGTTTTATTTGCAATTAAGAACCTGCACTATAGCGTGTGACGATTGTTGCTAGACCCGATCTAGGCTAGTAGGGATCGCCTCTATCCGCAGAGGGGATTTACCTCCACAACAACGGTGTTTGGGTGATCTAAGGGTGATGGTCAGGTGAAGCGGTGGGGTCCGGGCGGATAGATGGAAGAGTTTGAATGGGTGCGGGGTTTAGTGGAAAGCGGGTCCCAGGGTCTTAGTAAACCGATGAATGCACATTTTTATAAAGTGAAAAGAAGGGTTTATTATGGCTTTTTAACAAAGGTAGAGGGAAAAAGTTTTAAAGCGGGGGTTTTAATTTTATAAAGGTTGGGTAAATAAATATAACAGGGTCAAGGTTTTAATACATTAAAACAGATTTTAATATAAATTAAAAAGGGTCCCGACAGGTCTAAACATATGTTAAAAACATTATAAAAAAGCATTTTTACATTGTTTTAATGAACAAGTGAAAATTGATGAAGTGAGGGGGTTAACGAGGTTTTTTGAAAGCAAATTGGATGTCTTAAGTGGGGGAAAATGAGAGAATGAAACTAGTGATAGGTAAGAAGGGTGAAGATGAGATAAATAAGCCCATGATGACTCCTTTTAAGAGCATCAAAGTGATTTTGAAAGGGTAGAGATAAAATATAGTGAAAAAGACCTATTAAGGATAATGAAGGCAGAGAGATCTCTAAAGATAGCTGATAGGTAAGGAATGTTATCTTTAGTTTCTTGTGAAAAATCCATAGTCACCTAGTGAAATCTGTAGAATACAGGAGGATAACAGTGGCTCCAGTTGGGGAGGGCGACTCCTTTAGGAGGTGTCAAGAACCTCAGAGTTCAAATCTCTAGAAATTTTAGACCAGTGCCTGAATTTTTACTTGACAGATTCCTCTTTCTTCAATTTTTCTATTTTTTACTTTGAAGCTGTGATCTTTGAAATCTGGAAAAACATGATTGTTTCAACTCATCTCTACCTACCCATCATACTCTTCCTAGCATTTTTTTCTTAATTTGGGTGCATTTAGATTTGCAACCCTTGACATCATTTTCTTTTGAAAATAGGAAACTATCTACTTCTACACTTATATCATCCAAAGGCTCAGTTTAGACTGATGAGCTTTTTTATTCTCTACCTAGTCTACTTATCTGTCAATATTAAACAGTTTGACAGATTTTCATTCTCTAATATAGAAACAGGAAATTGAAAACATGATCAAATCAAGATTAAGCAGTTTGATTTGTCATGAGTTGTGGCATTTTGTACAAGATGCACACAGATTTATTTTTGCAAAAAGTAAAACTAAAAACTTTGAGGGCTGTAATTTGGGATTTGTTATGCATCCCTTTCTTTCTTTCTTGATTCAAATTTGAACATTTGGAACCAATATCTTTTCCTAATCTAATCTACTGATAAGCCAAGTTTAAATAGTTCGGAAAATATTCATTCACTAACCTATCAGTAGAAATTTAAAACTTGCTCAATCATGATTAAGTTGTATGACTGAGCAGGACTTTCTCTTCCAAAGTAGTGGCGTTTGGACTTGCACAATTTCATAAATATTATTTTTGGTATGGGGCTTTACCTTTTTATTTTTATTTGCCCTCTTTTCTTCTTTTCTTTGTTTTTTATGTTTATTTTTCTGATCTTTTCCTTCAAACAGTGTTATATACAATGAATAAATATTTAAAATGAGTACTTTCAACTGAAATAATGCTTGAGCATCCTGGCATTGACAGGACCTCCAAATAATTATGTTCCATCCATCTCTTGTATAAAAAATGCATTGTTACCTCTTACGGAATGGATGATGTATGAACCTTTCCATAGATTTTCAAATTTTCCATGCTTGCCTTTGTCTTCTCTCCTTGAGTCCCACTTAAGCACTTTGTCACCAATGTTGAAATCAATTTCCTTGGTTCTCTTATCAAATAGCTTCTTGATGCTTTCTTGCACTTGTTGTGTTTTGTTGTATACTCCCTCTTTAGTTTGTTGCAATTGGACATTCTGATTTATTCTTCTTTGCATGTCATTTTCTTCAGACTGTACTTCTTGGATCAGCTTCATAACTGGCACTCCTAAATTTGTTGGAAAATTTGCATCTGCTCCATACACTAGTTGATAGTGAGACATTCCAATTGAATTTTTATTTGTTAATCTATCTGCCCATAGTGCATGTACTAGTTTGTTGTGCCATGATTTTTTGTTCTCTTCCTGCAACTTTTTGATGATGTTCACCAAAATTTTGTTTGAGGATTATGCCAACCCATTACCTTGAGGGTAATAAGCTATTGAATGTCCCAATGTAATCTGATATTTGTGGCAAAATTCCACCATTTTCTTGGATCTAAAAGCAGCAGCATTGTCAGTGATAATATTTCTAAGACAGCCAAATCTAGACAAAATGTGGTTTTCAAGGAATTTGATGATTACTGAGTCTGTGGAAATTATAGAAGGGATGGCCTCTATCCATTTTGTAAAATATTCAATTGCAGTGAGGATCCATTTTTTTTGGGCAGAGGAGGAAGGATGGATTTCTCCAATAAAATCTAGGCCCCATTGTCGAAAAGGAGCTTCAACAGAAATAGGATGCAAACGTAATGGCAACAGTTTTATTTTGCCTTCAAATATTTGGCACTTATGACAGGAAATTACCATCTTATGGATGCTTGGAAAGAGGGTGGGTCAATAGTAGCCAGCTCTAAGGATTTTGTTGACAGTAGTTTTCCAATAGAGGTGTCCTCCACATTCCCCTTCATGAAACTCATGCTTGATCTTATATGCATCATTATCAGGCAAACATTTAAGCAATATACCACTAGAATTTTTCCAATATAAAATTTTATCTAAATGCAGTAATTTACAGCCTTCATCTTCAATAATCTAGCATTTGTTTTGGACAAACCAGGAGTAACATTAAGATTAAAAAGCACACATAAAATATCAACATACCAAGATGAATTCAGAAATTATTCTTCAATAAGTGGAGTTTCCAACTCCTCCTGTTCATCTAATGCAGCAATCATGTTTATGTCCAGTGCTTCAAATTTTGTTTCAACCATGAGTTTATCCAGTCCTTGTCCTTTGATGAGTTTATTGGGCTTGATTTCTAGATCATATTCTACTATGACAGCAATCCACTTACCTCTTTTTCCATCAGTATCTTGTGTTAATATGTCTTTTACCACTATGTGAGGCACAAATGCGATGATATGTGAGTTCAAAATGTAAACTCTGAAATCTTTCAATGCCTTGATCAAGTCAAAAGCTTGTTTCTCCATTATGTTGTATTTCAGAGGTGCATCTCTTAATGCCTTACTGAAAAATGAAATAGGTTGTTCCTCTCCTTTTATGTTTTTCTGTAGTAGGACAGTAGCAATTGTATGTTCTGATGCAAAGGAGAATATGAATAAATATTTGGTAAAATCAGGGTTGATTAGAACTGGTGCTTGAGTAAGTGCTTGTTTTACCAGTTCAAAGGATTTCTTTGCTTCTACGGTCCACTTGACTCCTATTTCTCTTTTCAGCATGTTTGTAATGTTTCTTAGAAGTTCTGCAAGGTTTGGTATGAACCTTCTTAAGAAATTTATCTTTCCAATGAAATATTACAGTTCTTTGATATTTCTAGGATGATTGATTTGCAATATTCCTTCAACCCTTTTTGGGTCAATCTTGATCCCCTCTTCAGATATGATATGGCCTAAAAAATTTCCTAATTGAAGGCCAAACAAAGTTTTCTTGGGATTCAAAGACAATCCATACTTTCTGCATTTTTCAAAGACCTTTCTTAAGTGAGCTAGGTGTTCTTCATCTATTTTTGAATAAATTGTTATGTCATCAAGGTAAATCACAATGAAGTAACCTATTTCTTCTGAGAAAGAAATGTATATGGCTCTTTGAAAGGTGGCACCACCATTCATTAACCCGAAAGGAATTTTCACATACATGAAAGTGCCCCAAGGTGTAGTGAAATTTGTCTTGTGTTGATCATCTGGGTGTACCAGCACCTGATTGTATCCTGAAAATCCATCTAGTAAAGAAATTATTTTAGACCCTACTACCCTTTGTAATATATGATCCATTTTTGGTAAAGGGTAGTTGTCTTTTAAGGAGGCTTTGTTTAAATTTCTGAAGTCTATGCATAGCCTAATTTCTCTTGTTTTCTTTCTCACTGATACAAGATTTGAAACCCATTCTGAGTATCTCAAAAGGACTATGATTCCAGCATCATACATTTTCTTAATTTCTTTCTCAACCAGGGGTAGTTGTACAGGATTTATTCTATGCAAATTTTGTTTAAAAGGCTTCTGGTTTTCTTTGAGAGGTATCTTATGATGAATTATTTATGTATCATATGACTTTAAATATTCATAAATCCAAGTAAAAAACATCAGTAAATTCTCTAAAAATCTCAAGATATTTCTGCTTTATATGAGCTGGCAGTGTTTTATATAGTTTGATCATTTTGGGTTCTTGTTCACAACCTATATTGCACTCTTATATTTCAGCTTCAGTGGGTTCCATATTTGGCTTTCTAGGAACATCATTAAAGTCAAACAGTTCCTCTAGAGGAACCAGTCCTTTTAGCAAGTTATCATTATGGGACTGTTGTTGGGCCTCTGTTTTGCCTTGCTTTATATCACCTTTTACTCGAAATCACTCATGCTTTTGTTTAGCTTGAATAGTCATTGTAATAGTTATGTGCATTCTCGGAGATAATAAGTAAGTATTTGTTATTCCTTTGTTTTAATGAGATTTAAACATTAAAAGGCATATTTAATAATAGTTTGTGTTTGCAGGTTTAAAAAGTTGGTTATATGTCTATTATGATAGAGGCGAAGTTTCTGCACCACACATTCTTGCACTAGTACTGGCAGGGTTCCTGCAGAACACATTCCTGCTCCATCATTACAAATTAATAAGTCTGCTCAAAATCCGCATATTTTCTAAATGGCCAAGTTTGACCTGGGTTTTTATGCAAATGGAGGTGAATTATGGAAATCCGAGCAAATGGGTTTTTCACAAATATAACCAATTACCCATAACCGAAACCGTTTTCTGAGATTCAAAGTATTCCAAAAGTTACGAACATGTCTTTGAAGCACTTTTATAAAAAATATAGTTTTTTCCAGAATTCTAGAAAACACGGTCAACAAGTTTCCAGACTACCAACTTTTGCCTCGGTTTTTGTGCAGATGAAGGTAAATAAAGAAATTTCTCGGGTTTTTTTCCCAGTATAGGAAATTGAGTAAGACTTGGGTCGTTTTCCAAAATATGTAATGGTTGAAGAGATACGAAGGGCGCTCTGGAGGCAGTTTGTTAAAATTACCAAATTTTCCAGAATTCTAGAAAAATCCCAGAATTGGAAATTTCGTATTAAATCTCTATTTTTTTAATAGGAGAACGGTTTTAATGTTATGTTATGCAATTAGAATTGGTTAAGATTCAATCCTCATATTCCTTGCAAAGGAACAACTTGTTTTAATCATTATGAAAGATTATAAAGTGAGGGGTGGAGGAGCGACGCTACAGCAATGTTGTTGTAACTTTGTTTTGCTGGTATCACCCAAATCTGGGTTGGACTCTGTATTTCATGATGTACTTTGCCTTTGTGAATTAATAGGAAGAAGGAGCTCCACCTCATGCTTTTCAAATCTTATTTGTTCCTTTAAACAAATGAGTCTGATCTGAGTTACTGAGCAGCATTTCTATTTGAAAGGGAAACGCCCTGGTTGGCTAGGGCCCAGCCAACTCAGCACATTTACCCTGTTTTCTTTTCTTGTAATTTATGTTTATACTTATATGTGTGATTTAATGTACAGCACATGAATTCCTATTTGAATGAAAGCGGATCCGCAGTGTGAAGTAGTTAGAATTTATTTTTCTGCATCTGATTTTGGATTGGTTTTCCCTACCTAGTCCAAGCAGGAGAAATAACCCTGCACCAGTGCACGTTGGTGTGCTATTTACTTTTTTCAGTTCTATTTGATTTGGTTTCCCCACCTGATCCAAGTAGGAGAAATAAACCTGCACCAGTGCACGTTGGTGTGCTATTCATTTCAGCAAGCCTTTCTAGTTTACTTCTCGCAATTTTCTTGCTTTCATTAAACACTTTATGACAGGATAAATGATATTTATTTTTTCTTTATTTATGCACTCTGTTAAAATCAGAAACATTCATTTTTATGTGTGCAATTTGATTTCCTAGTATAATAACAATTGCAATAATTAAACACTTATTTCAAGAATTAAATGTTAAGTGCAAGAAACTTTGAGCTGGTGCAAGAACTAGTTTCTTGCCACAGGATCTGAGTGCTTTGAACCTGGAAAATCTCAAGCCCTTGCATGAAGTAAAAATCCTTTGGTAAAGACACCATTTATACCTCCTGCATAAACTTCTGTTCTGCACTAGTGCAAGCAGACTGCGATAGTGCAGGACAGATTAGTGCAAGAAGGAAATATCTAAAGAAGCAATTTTAAGGGCCCATTCTATGAGACTGCCAAGTGTCTCTGCTAAAGAAAAACATAACACATAATGAGTAATTAAAAATTGATCAGTTGGAGTGACTGCCTTTTTATTTTGATACTTTTTCAAATGCATTCTTTCTTGTTCCAGCACTAGATTACTTTGGAGATTCAGATATCTTTTCTGCAAGCTTTTCTTTAAAGTAGGAACTTCTATCAGGAAAATTCATACCATCTCTGGCATTACCTATGCTTCTTCTCTAAGTTTACGAATCCCCCGGGTTGACAATTAAGTGTTGAGGAGTTTGCTTAAGTGTAATTCCTGCACCCAACAATTGTAACACTTCAAAGTCTTATTTTTCTAAATTAGTGCACGGCTCTGTTTTATGTATGTGTTCTTTTGTTAACAGATTTATATCAGTAGTGTCAGGAGGCTCTTCTTTGTAAGATTTTTCCTCAGCAGAGAAGTCTTCTTCATACTCTGAGTCTAAATTTGGCACTTCAAACTCATTTATGGACTGCAGGAAATCTTCTATCTGTTTATCTCCTTCAAAAACTTTCCAATATTTTATGTTATCAGGGACTGCTCATCTATATTTGACTTGGACTGTGTATTGCTTGTTTTGATAAGGTTTTTGACATGTGCTAGCTGCAAAGTCTAGACCATTGACAAGGATGTTTTGGTTTCTAGGGACAAAGGCGAGATCATATTCTATGAATGTTTTCAAGTGGTCAATGGCATCATCTCTATATGCTTTTAATCTAGGATGTTTGGCTATGTATTCTCCATTAATCTGCCTAATGACTAACTCTGAATCTCCATGGACAATTATCCTCTTGGCTCCTAATTTCTTCAGTAATTGTAGTCCTAAGAGGAGTGCCTCATATTCAGCTATTTTATTTGTGCATTGAAATTTTAGCTTATATGAGTGACCTTCTGCATGATTTTTCTATGTGTTATGCACCCATATGCCTGCTCCTGAACCAGTTTTGCTACAAGAACCATCAAAACTCATACTCAAAAGAGGTTCAATTTCATATTTCTCATTAAGTTGATCATGGTCCCCATTATGTTGTTTATAGTGGCTGCCACTATGTTGTTTACCATGTTGTTCAATAGGGTTTGCACTATGTTTATCATTGTTTTGTCCCCATTGGTTCCACTATGTTGGTTGTTATTTTGTTTTTCATGGTCAGCACTATGTTGAATGTTTTTTATTTGGGCAGATTGTTTTGGTTGTTCTCCCTCCTCTTTTTCCTCTTCTTCTACAATTATTTTCTCATTTTCTATTACTTGTTCATTAACATTTTCATCATTGTAAAGGATAAATGAATCAAGACCAGTGTGGATAGAATAAAGAGGAGAGTTGTCTGGTTTTTCTTGACTACTAACCATGTAGTTCATGTGTGTTTCCCTATATAGTCTTCTTGGTTGACTAAAGACGTGGATGGTAGCATAGTTCATGTCCATTTTGAGGGTACCTTGGAGTTTAGCACCCCATGATCTTGAAAGGAGCATGCCATATTTAGGAGGAATATCAGCCACTATAATATCCATTACTAGGCTCTTGGCTCGTATTTGAGCTAAGTTGACACATAGAACTTTGATTAGGCCTAGACATTTAACTCTACTAGAATCAAAAGAGTATAAATCTTTGTATGGTCTAGTTATTTCAATGCCTAGTCTTTCCATTACTACTTTTGGCATAAGGTTGTGTGAAGCACCAGATTCTAATACAGCATTGTGAAGAATATTATCATGGATGTTTAAACTGACATAAAATGGTGGAACACCTCCCTCTTGAAATTTTCCTTCTACTTCTGGTCCAAACACAAGTTCAGGTTTTTCATCATTTAAATTCACAGAATCAACATTTTCTCCTATGTTTAAAGCTTACAAAAGTTGAGATATATATACATCTTGAGTGACTAATTTAGTAAGAGGAATAGAGATTTTAATCTTGGCAACTTCATTCTCTATACTGAAAGGTGTCTGAGTTTTTGAAATGTTCAAATCATCCTTTTTAGACATTGTTTTCATAGACATTTCAGCTTGCTGGTTTTTATTAGGAACATTAGTTAAAATAGTTTTATTAGGAGCACAAGCTGTGTTGCTAGTGCTGATTTGGTCACCATTGTGTTTTCCACTAGGTTGGCTATTTTTACTTCTATTTTTATCAGAACTTTCAGCCACTATGTTTGCATTTTATGTTGTCTTTTTAGAAATGTTTTCAGGGTTCTTTTTGGTGGAAATTTCAGAGGTCTTTCTTTTGGGAGTGTCTTGGTTTTTCTTGTTGAGAATGCAACAAGATGATGAGCTTAGTGGAAAGGAGTCGCCTTCACTAAGTGGGCCCGCAGGCTATTTTTGGCGCAAAGTCTATTTTTAGACTATGTCTATTTTTAGACATATGGATCATGTTCTATGAGTTGTAGGATGCTATTTGTGGATGGTTGGTCAAGTCGGAAAAAATAGATGGACTTCTATTTTTAGATATATTGGGCGGAATCTATTTTTAGATTGCCAGTCTAAAAATAGATATGTCGAATATTATTAGCTCTTAATAATATTTGGACTATAAACATTATCTTATTCTCTTGGAGCACTTCAGTTAAGTGCACAGATGTGGCACAGGAGCTGACAGAAGGAATTACACTATTCCATAGGGTTAAGTGGAGCTATTGCATGGAGACTTCAGTTAGAACTCATGTGACAGAGTTTGGTGGAGTTATTGAGGTAGTTGGTGGAGTTGTGTTCAGTTTAACTTAGTTAAACATAGTTGAGCTAGTTGTATCTACTCTAACTGATTGATACACTAGTGAGAGTGGTGTGAATTAATTATTAATTAATTCACTAATTATTAACTCATAAATCAACTAAAGAATACATCAGTTAACTTCAGTGCATGGACAGTTTCAGTGGAGACCAGTGAAGAGGTAGGTGAAAGAGCAAGTGTGACTATCAGTTGTGACCATATTGGTGCATGAGTTTGCACCACACATTTATGGAGATGCCAGTGAGGATTGCGTAGTGCATACCAGGTGGATTCGAACTCAGATTGGGCTATTATTCATCTTGGATTGTGCAGTAGAGGCAGGCTAACAGGTGGAGCATATTGGAGCATGTGTTTTGTTAGATCTGAGCTTGTGTAGTGTGTAACAATTGGAGATTGTACTGAGAGCTTGTGAGGAGTTTGTACAATGATTGTTACATTATCTCTATCATTATAATATACATATAGTTGGGGGTTTTCAGCTTTAAGCTTTCCCATAAATACTGTGTTTATATGTGTGATTGTTTATGGTTTTAATGTGCGCATGCGATTGTTTATATTTCCGCAAATTGATGATCAATAGTAGAAGAGGTTATGCATTATGCATGAAGCTCAAATAGTGTGTGATCAGGATAATATCGGTGAATAATTTAACATTTATTCAAATTTCTACATGGTATCAGAGCAGTATTGATCATTGGAGCAATTGCAAAACATTGAAGCGGTTGAGTTTTGTGCTGGTGGAATTCGAATTTGCAGTAGTGTTTTCTTAGTGTCGAAGTTGAGATGTCTTTCAACGGATTGCGATTGGAGTATGCCCTTGAGGGCAGCTCGAATTATATTGCATGGAAGGACAGGATGGAGGTGGTGCTAGATGACAATGGGTTGAAGGAGTTCATAGATGCAGAAATTCCAAAGCCTACTTCTAGTGATGCTGCCGTACTTGACGCATGGCAAAAGAAGACAACAAAGTGTCGAAGGATTCTGTTGGAGGGTGTGAAGGATCACATAGTGTCCATCCTTCATGGTAAGGCTTCTCCATTCTTGATGTGGAAAGCCTTGACAGATTTATTCCAAAGCAAGAGCGACCAGAGGAAGTTGGCGCTCAAGGATAGACTCAGAAACATAAATATGGAGAAAGGCGACAGTATGCCCAAGTACCTCACGAAGTTCATCCAATGCAGGGATGAGCTGGGAAGTGTGGGGGTGACTTTTGATGATGAGGACTTGGTGAGCTTGGCTCTCCTTGGGCTTCCGAAGAGTTGGCATTCCTATCAGGACTCTGTCAATGGTCGGGAGAAATTGCCAGGATGGGAGTGACTTTGGTCAGATCTTGTGCAAGAGGAGATAAGGCAGAGTACTAGGGATGAATCTTCATCAAAGAAATCTGATGAAGAGAATTGCGCTTTGGCTGCCAAAGAAAAGAAGGGGAAGAGCAAGAAAGCTTCTCATTCCGGTGCAAAAGGCAAGAAGCAGGACATGTCCAAGGTGAAGTGCTTTCACTGTCACCAACACGAACATTATGCCACAAATTGTCCGCAGAAGAAGAAAAATAAGCAGGCTGCTGGATCTGCAGCTGGAGAGGCCTTAGCCTCACAGTTTGAGCTATATTTTTCATTGATCGCATGCTTGGTCTCAAGTGTGGCAGGATCAATGTGGTTTCTGGACAGTGGTGCGTCTTTTCACATGACAGGAGATCGAGATTTGTTTACTGATCTAGATGAGAAAGATCTTGGAGTGCACATCGAGATGGGCAATGATGGTAGATACAGTGCAACCGGTATTGGTACCATTTCCTTTGAGAGGGAGTCTGGTAAACCCTTCAGATTGAAGGAAGTGATGCATGTTCCAGGATTGAAGAAGAATCTTATCTTTGTGGCGATGTTAGAAGACAAGGGATATGATGTTGTCTTTAGCGAGGGAAAGGCTTTCTTGCGCAGTAAGGCAACTGGTGAGACCCAGAGGATAGGGGTTCGAGTTAAGAACCTTTATCAATTGCAGGTAGATGGCTGCGCAACAATGGCAGGCAAGGCAGAAGGAGTGGTGAGCCGAGATGATGGCGAGTTGTGGCACCAGAGATTGGGCCACCTTCACCATGGAGCTTTGAAGATACTGTAGCAGATTTCTACTGGGCTTCCTAAGGGTACTCTTGCACAGTCAGATCAGTGCAAGGGATGTACCTTGGGAAAATTTGTGAAAGCCACCTTTCATGAGAAGGATAGTTGCGCCACGACGATCCTTGAGAGAATTGACACAGACGTGTGTGGACCTTTCTCAGTAGCTTCGACAGCAAAGCACAGGTACTATGTGATATTTGTTGATGATTTTTCTCGGAAGTGTTGGATCTTCTTCACACAAAATAAGAGCGAGACATACTCAAAGTTCTGTGAGTTCAAGGCACTGGTTGAGAAAGAATCAGGGAAGCAGGTGAAGGCTCTTAGGAGCGACAATGGTGGTGAATTCATCTCTAGCGAATTCAAGGACTTTTGCAGTGCATAAGGAATTCAAAGAGAGCTCATAGCACCTCATAACCCACAGCAGAACGGGGTTTCTGAGCGGAAGAACAGAATGATCGTGGGTGCTGCACAGGCGATGTTGCATGATCAGGGCCTTCCCATACACTTGTGGTCTGAGGCATGCAATACTGCAGTATATGTGCAGAACCATTGTCCGCACAGGATACTTGGCATGAGTACACCCGAGGAGGCGTTTTCTGGTAAGAAGCCTGATATTTCCCATTTGAGGATTTTTGGTTCACCTGTTTACATTCATGTGACGAAGGATGCCAGGAAGAAGCTGGAGTCGACTGTAGAGGTTGGGATATTTTTGGGGTACACTAATATGCCCCACAACTATCGTGTGTATTTTCCAGACAGTCGCAAGACTGTTGTGCGACGATATATCAAATTTCAGGAGGAGAAAGCCATGAAGTGTTCGCTTGAGAGGGAGCCACACTTGCATGCAGATGAGAAGCTATTAGTTCCTAAGAATGAGCCTCAGGATGTGGATCAGCCACAAGAGGAGGTTCATGGAGTGGAAGAGACCACTCATGCAGTGCCAACCATCAAAGGGTGGAAGCGCACTACAAAAGTTGAGCGACTGGCTCAAGATGCAGAGAATGTTGTAGGAGCACCTACATCACAGTGCAAATAGAGACAGTCGCCTGATCGGTACACTGGATACATGGCTCTTGTGAGAAAGTGTATTGTGACAGAGCCATCCTCTTTCGAGGAAGCTGTGGAGGATCCCGCATGGGTAGATGCCATGGTGGAAGAGTATGATTCGATTGTCAGAAACAGTGCATGGGAGATTTTCCCGAGGCCGGAAGGGAAATCAGTGGTGGGTTCAAGATGGATCTACAAAGTGAAGCAGGCAGCTGACGGGAGTGTGGATAAGTACAAGGCAAGATTTGTTGCCCGAGGCTTTTCACAGATAGAGGGGATCGATTATGAGGATACCTTTGCACCTGTCGCAAGGTATTCTTCCATACGGACGATTCTTGATCTCTCAGCGTAGATGGGGTGGCACATTCATCAGATGGATGTGAAGACTGTGTTCCTCAACGGGGTGATTGAGGAGGAGGTGAATATAGAGTAGCCCGAAGGTTTCGAGATCTTCAGCAGTGAGTCGCATGTGTGCAAGCTCAAGAGAGCGTTGTATGGGTTGAAACAAGCACCTCGTGCTTGGTACACATGGATAGACAGTTATTTCACTGGACTTGGATTCTCCAAGAGTGAGGCAGATCCTAACCTATACCAGATTTTGGTGGAGGGTAAGTTGCTGATCATTGTACTTTATGTAGATGATTTTATTTTGACAGGTGATCAGCTGTTGATACTCTCATGCAAGGAGGATCTTGCAAAAGAGTTTGAGATGAAGGAAATGGGCCTCCTTCATTATTTCCTGGGATTGGAAATTTGGCAGTGCAGTGGTAAACTGTTTGTTTCTCAGGGTAAGTATGCCTAGGAGATACTGGAGAAGTTCAACATGCATGGCTGCAAGCATGTTGATACTCCTCTTCCTGGTGGTTGGAGGAAGGAGGATGCTACTTCGGCGGAGGTAGTGGATGCCACTGTTTATCGACAGTTGGTGGGGTCGCTTATGTATCTGGTCAATACACGACCCGACATATGCTATGTTGTTAAACAGCTTTCACAAGATATGGTTAAGCCTACCAAGCTCTACTAGAAGGCAGGCAAGCATGTATTGAGATATCTCAGAGACACATCGGGATATGGATTGTGGTACAGACAGTCGGACGAGGTGAAGCTGTGTGGCTTCACGGATGCAGATTGGGCAGGGAGCCCAACAGACAGAAAGAGCACATCTGGATGGATTTTCAATATCGGGTCGACGGCATTTTCTTGGTACAACAGGCAGCAGAGATCCGTGGCACTCAGTTCAGTAGAGGCCGATTATATGGCAGCGAGTTTGGCTGCATGCGAGGCTATATGGATGAGGAAGATCCTAGTCGGGTTGTTCGGTTCACACTTAGAGCCTACTGTGATTTATTGTGATAATTAGAGTTGCATCAAACTCTCGGTTAATCCAGTATTTCATGATAGATCTAAACACATTGACATCCGGTATCATCATATCAGATATTTTGTGCAGCGGAAGATCATGTTACTTTCATACATTCCTACGAAGGATCAGGATGCTGATATCTTGACGAAGGTGCTCACCAAGAGAAAATTCGAATACCACAGAGGCAGGATAGGGGTTACAGATAATCCATATCTTGTTGAGAGGGAGCGTTGAGAATGAAAAAATATGATGAGCTTAGTGGAAAGGAGTCACCTTCACTAAGTGGGCCCGCAGGCTATTTTTGGCGCAAATTCTATTTTTAGACTATGTCTATTTTTAGACATATGGATCATGCTCTATGAGTTGCAGGATGCTATTTGTGGATGGTTGGTCAAGTCAGAAAAAACGGATGGACTTATATTTTTAGACATACTGGGCAGAATCTATTTTTAGATTGCCAGTCTAAAAATAGATATGTTGAATATTATTAGCTCTTAATAATATTTGGACTCTAAACATTATCTTATCCTCTTGGAGCACTTCAATTAAGTGCAGCCGTGCGGCACATGCAAATCGGCTGCAGGAATTACGCTATTCCCGAAGGGTTTAGTGAGCTATTTCATGGAGGCTTCGCTAGAACTCAGTGTGACAAAGTTTGTGAGTTGATTGAGGAGTTAGTGGAGTTGTATTCAGTTTAACTTAGTTAAACATAGTTGAGCTAGTTGTATCTAGTCTAACTGATTGATACACTAGTGAGAGTGGTGTGAATTAATTATTAATTAATTCACTAACTATTAACTCATAAATCAACTAAAAGAATACATCAATTAACTTCAGTGCATGGACAGTTTGAGTGGAGACCAGTGGAGAGGTAGGTGAAAGAGCAAGTGTGACTATCAGTTGTGACCATACTGGTGCATGAGTTTACATCACACATTGATGGAGATGCCAATGAGGATTGCGCAATGCATACCGGGTGGATTCGAACTCAGTCAGGGCCAATATTCATCTTGGATTGCGCAGTAGAGGTAGGCTAACAGGTGGAGCAGATTGGAGCATGTGTTTTTGTAGATCTGAGCTTGTGTAGTGTGTAACAATTGGAGATTGTACTGAGAGCTTGTGAGGATTTTGTACAATGATTGTTACATGATCTCTATCATTATAATATACAGATAGTTGGGGGTTTTCAGCTTTAATATTTCCCATAAATAATGTGTTTATATGTGTGATTTTTTATGGTTTTGATGTGCGCATGCGATTGTTTATATTTCCGCAATTAATGATCAATAGTAGAAGAGGTTATGTATTATGCATGAAGCTCAAATAGTGTGTGATCAGGATAATCTCGGTGAATAATTTAACAGTTATTCAAATTTCTATATTTCTTACTCCTGAGGTCATATTGTTTGTGTACTTCCATGATGGCATTTTCAAATCCTTGTTTATAATCTTCAGATTCTAGGCTTTCTTCCTCATATTGAGTTGGGGAAAACATACCTTGTTCTTCCTCAGTAAGGAAAATAGTATCCTCATTATTTCCCATTAAATTTATGTGGTTTTCCTTTGTTTCTTTGACTACCCCCTCATCCTCATCAGTATAGTTTTCTTGGAAAGGAGGCATGATTTGCTGATCAGGACCTCTTTGTCTAATTTGAGGGGGGTTTCTCCTAAAGTTTTGGTTTTGGTTTTGGTTTTGATTCCTGTTTTGAGGATCTGTTTGGTTTTCTCTAGGATAAGCTCTCTCATTCATGTTTATTCTTTCCATCATCGTTTCCATGGTTTTTACTAAGTTATCAATCTTTGTATCAGATGTGGAGGGTGTAGCTTCTTCCCTATATGTGACTCTTTTCTCATTTTTCATTCTAGATCTCTTAGCAATCAGATTGGCTTCTACACTTATTGCTCCCCTCTGCATCTCTTCTAATGTGAGGGGTTCTCTTTCTCCTGATTGATAAGCCATTTATGGATCAAATCCATCAAGAAATTTCATTCGAGATATACCTTGTGGAGGTTTCATATGTACAGTTAGGGAATTATATACACTGTTGAATCTAGTGCAATATTCTTGGAGACCCTCTCCAACATTTCTTTTAATTTTTTCATACTCTGATAAGATTTGGAGAGGGTTCTTCTTGACTTTCCATTTGTTTAAGAATAATTGAGGAAAAGTAGGGAGGTCATTTATGCTATTAGGGGTTAAGCCTTTGAACCATTTTCTTACCTCTCCCCCTAAGCTTTGAGAAAACATTCTAAGTTTAACAGTTTCATCATCTATTTCTTGTCTGTCAAAGTAGTCATTCATTCTTTCCACGTGTTGTTGAGTAGTAGTAGAACTACTAGCATCATATAAAGGAATATTGGACTGATAGTCATGTGGTAGAACAACTAAAGGCTATGGTAGGACTAGTGGAGCATACCATGTCACCATGATATGTGGTTGTGAAAACAATGGAGGGTTAATAAGTGGAGGGTTTACAAAAGGAGGTATAGGGTTAAACGGAGGAAAGTGAACAGTGGGGAATGAGGTTTGTACAATAGAATTATGTTGTAGGGTGGATGAATCTAAAATTATCTAGGTTATCCAACTCTGAGATCTCTTCCTAGACAAGCTTTGTTCTAGGGGTGGGTCAGATAGGATATTCTGCAAGTCTTTAAGGTTTTCAGGTAGGGAACTTGCTTTGTGGATTAGTCTGCTAACAGCTGAACTTTTGGATCTAGGAGACTTCCTAAGGATGCTTTTAGGATTTTCAACTATTGCAGGATGATTTGGGTCAGGATGGGATCTGGTATGAATTCTTCTAGAAGCTATAACTTTTCACCTAAAAATCAGAAAGGTTAAGAGTGAAAGATATACTTAATCCACAAAGTATTCTTTATTGGGTATTGTTGATAAAATGAGTTTCCCAGTGGAATCTATGGAAAACCAATGGAGTCAGCAGGCCTAATGAAAACAAGTGGAGTCACCAAGTGGAGGATTTTTACTTGTTTTATGGTTGGCTTTTTTCCACCATCAGCAACTTGGAACCATTCTCGGCTAACACTTGATTCATCTAAGTTAAAATGAGCTTTTCTGAGTCTTTAAGCTTATATTTTGTTGTTTATTACTCAATATACCCAGTACGGTCACCACTATGTTCTCTCCCTGTGATTTTCAAGATTGGAAAGAACAAACATTGCAAGGGCCACATCAGAACCACTTTGGAATCCTAGGACCTAGCCTTCCTGGATTCAGAGATGGATCTCTCTATGTAATTGTTTGTAGATGATATGTCTTTATGCTCTTGTTTAACGATATTAGGCTAGTTATGAAGTTCTAAGGACTTGTTTTGGTTGATTAATTGATAGGTTGACAAATCAGTGGTGTGATTATTTGAGGGAATGTTTCAGCTGAATATATAGACCATGAGAAAACATTATTCCATTAGGCTATGGAGTCATAAAAGGATTTAATTTTTCATCAACTCTGCAAGGGTTTTCATAGGGCAAGCTAACTATATCAAGTGGATCTCTTAGATTAGATTGTGATATGAAATGACAATAATTTTTGAAGGAAGCAGAACTATAGTCAGTTAAAAATATTCTAGCTCTACTTTGACAAGAAAAGCCTTTTAGGTAACTGTTTGAGGCAAACCAAAGGACAGGGCATACCATAGACTTATTTGGCCAGAATTTAAAAAGAAAACCTTTAAGACAACAATCTAGCAATCCTATAATTACTTTCAGATAAATAAAACATTTAAGATAATAGTGAGAGCAGCTAAAGAGAAACCTAAACCTATCTTCTTTAACTAAACACTCTAAAGACCTTCAAAGCAACATTTTAAGGCAAACCAGAGGACAGGGCATACCATATATTTCCCTATTTTAGACTCTATTAAGTATACTTCAAAGAAAGGCCTTAAAAAAAATATTTCAAGCTACACTAAAGGACAAGGCTTTCCATAGACTTATTTTTCTTGACTCTATTAAATTATTTCCAAGAAAACAAGCTAGGTGGAACTAGAGAGCAATTAAGAATTCTCCAATCGGACCTTGCAGAGGAAAACATTAAGATAAAGAATGCAGATAGAAATAGGGTGCCAAGACAGCATATCCTACTCTAAAATTTATGTTCTTTTATCAGAGAAGTGGTGGACAGAATGGTAAACAGAAGGAAAACAATGACAAAGAATGAAAACTTCACCATTAACATAGCTCAAGAATCCTGTGAAAGTGCTTGTATTACTGATGATCAAAATAATTACATTAATCCATGTACAGTAGATCTCTGTAACTCAAAGCTTTCTCAAATCCAGCTTAGCAGTCCTCAACTAGCTCAGCAACAGAAATCAGTCAACTAACCACCAACTAACCAACACTAAAAATGAAGCTCACATGCAGTATTTATCTAGAGAATGAGGAGGTGATGCTAAGCTAGGGTTTGATGTGTCATTTATTACAAAGTTAATGAGTTTTTTACCTTTGAGACCATGCAAAGCCTAAGGAAAAATATCTGAGAGTGTTTCTCTAAAATAATAGCTCCTAACTTAAATGTTTGAGCTAAATTCTCGAAATATTTGACTTTAAGGATTTATCAATAAATTTTCAATAACTGTTGGATAGATGAAAAATATCTCTGACTGTTTGTAATAATTACTGATGTTTTATTGAAGGAAAACATGATGTAGGTGGTAGAATATATCCTTTGAAGAAGTAAATGCTTGGATTTGGTCATTTGAATCTGTTTCTGTGTGGATCTGCCTTTTTTTATCATTTAAACTTTGTTTTAGGCCTTTAAACTTTGGATTTGTCTTTATCTGTTTGTTTTACTGTCTTATCTCTGATTATTTATTAATCCCTTAGGTTAACCTTTTCAACCTCTGTTTTAACCTTTAATCCTTTAATATTTTCCTCTGTCTTCATCATCTTTAACCTCTGCTTTTTGTCTAATCTTTATGTTTTTTATTTTGATCTATGATTATCCCTTTAATCTTCAATGTTGTGGTCTTCTAATTGTTTTGTCTTCCTAAGCCTGTCTCTGTCTGTGTTTACTGTGCAGAGGGAATTCCTTTGCTGCTGGAGGATTTTAATAACCACCGATAATCATGTTTTATCGATGATCATGCTTGATTCCTCGCCTCCATTCCCTTTAAAATAAAATAAACCTCTGGATCATCATCTAGACATTCATTTAAACATTCTTGGACTATTGGAATGAATTTTTGCATTTCCGCCATTAAACTTGCACATAAACAAATTGTGAGCTTTTTCAAACTTGCATGGAGGTATTTATTTTCTAATTTTTGGGTTTTTCAGGTTTTGGATTGTTGCAGAGGAAGTGAATAGCATATTGGGGCTTGGTTCCATAAGCGGAAACCTTCGAGAAGTTTGATTGACGAAGGTGGTATTGGAATTTTGGAGGGAGGAGAAAAGCGGTTTTCGGGAGCGAAGAAAGTGGTTTTCGCATAGTTGAGAAGGTGGTAATGGTTTCAGGAGCAAGTGTGTGATTCCATACAAAAAATGACACATGGAAAGGGAAAACCGGCCATTTCTCATGTTTTAAAAATGCTAACCCCAGTGCACATAGATTTGTGATGAGGGTTGCGGGCCGTTGGATCTCGAGGATGGAGATCAACTGTGGTCGGGCGATCTGAGGGTGACGGGCAGGTGAAGCATTAGGGTCCAGGCATAGATATGGCAGAGTTTGAATGGGCGCAAGGTTTAGTGGAAAGCGGGGCTCTTAATAAATCGATGAATGTGCCTTTTTATAAAGTGAAAATAATGGTTTCTGATGGGTTTTTAACAAAGGCAAAGGGAAAAAGTATTAAAGCGGGGTTTTAATTTTATAAAGGTCGGGTAAATAAATATAACAGGGTAAGGGTTTTAATACATTAAAATAGAGTTTAATATAAATTAAAAAGGGTCCCGATAGGTCTAAAATTATGTTAAAGGCAATGTAAAAAGGCATTTTTACATTTTTTTAACGAACAAGTGAAAATTGATGAAGTGAGGGGGTTAATGAGGTTTTTTGAAAGGAAATTGGATGTCTTAAGTGGGGGAAAATGAGAGGATGAAACTAGTATAGGTAAGAGGGGTGAAGATGAGAGAAATAAGCCCATGATGAGTCCTTTTAAGAGCAGCAAAGTGATTTTGAAAGGGCGGAGATGAAATATAGTAAAAAATAATTATTGAGGATAATGAAGACAGTGAGATTTTTGAAGATAGATGATAGGTAAGGAATGTTATCTTTAGCTGCTTGTGAAAAATCCATAGTCACCTAGTGAACTCTGTAGAATACAGGAGGATAACAAAAGTAAAACTAAAAATTGAGGGATATTATCTAGAATTTTCTATTCATCCCTCTCTTTTCTCTTTGGTTCATATTTGAACTATGGAACCAATTTTTTTTCCTATCTAATCTACTGATAAGCCAAGTTTAAACAATTTGGCAAATCTTCATTTTCTAACTTATCAGAAAAAATTCAAAATTTGTTCAATCATGATTAAGTTGTATGACTGAACAAGAATTCATTTTCAAAAGTAGTGGCATTTGGACTTGCGCACTTTCAGAAACTTTGTTTTTTGGTATGGGGCTTTACCCTTTCTTTTTATCTACCCTCTTTTCTTCCGTTCTTTCTTTTTGTGTTTCTTTTTTTCTGATCTTTTTATTTAAACCATGTTATATACAATGAATAAAGCTTTAAACTGAGATTTTGAATTGAAATAATGCTTGAGCATCCTACCATTGACGGGACCTCCAAATAATTATGTTCCATCCATTTCTTGTAGAAAGAATGCATTGTTACCTCTTGCAGAATGGATGGTGTATGGACCTTTCCATAGATTGTCAAATTTTCCATGCTTGCCTTTATCCTCTCTTCTTGAGTCCCATTTTAGCACTTTGTCTCCAATGTTGAAATCATTTGCCTTGTTCCTTTTGTCAAAAATATTCTAGATGTTTTCCTGCACTTGCTATGTTCTTTTGTATACTTCTTCTCGATTTGTTGCAGCTGGACAGTCTGGCTTATTCTCCTTTGCATATCATTTTCTTTAGAATGTAATTCTTGAATGAGCTTCATTACTGGAACTCCCAAGCTTGTTGAAAAGACTGCATCTACTCCATACACTAGTTGATAGGGAGACATTCCAATTGACTTTTTATTTGTTAATCTGTCTGCCTATAGTGCATGTACTAGTTTGTTATTCCATGATTTCTTGTTCTCTTCTAGCAACTTTTTAATGATGTTTACCAAACTTTTATTTGAGGATTCAGCCAATTCATCACCTTGAGAGTAATAATTTGTTTAATGTCCCAATGTAATCTAATACTTGTGGAAAAATTCCACCATTTTCTTGGATCTAAAGGCAGCAGCATTATCAGTGATGATTTTTCTAGGACAGCCAAATCTAGACAAAATGTGGTTTTCAAGGAATTTGATAGTTACTGAGTCTGTGGTAGTCCTAGAAGGAATGGCCTCTATCCATTTTGTAAAATATTCAGTTGCAGTGAGGATCCCTTTATGTTGGGCAAAGGAGGTAGGGTGGATTTCTCCAATAAAATCAAGGCCCCATTGTTGAAAAGGAGTTTCAACAGAAATATGATGCAAAGGTAATGGTAGCAGTTTTCTTTTGCCCTCAAATATTTGGCACTTATGACAAGAAATTACCATTTTATGGATGTCTTGAAAGAGGGTGGGCCAATAGTAACCAGCTCTAAGGATTTTGTTGACAATGGTTTTCCAATAGAGGTGGTCTCCACATTCTCCTTCATGAAACTCATGCTTGATTTTATTGCATCATCCTCAGGCAAACATTTAAGCAATATACCACTAGCATTTTTCCAATATAAAACTTTATCAAAAATGCAAAAGTTTACGGCCTTTAATTTTAAGAATCTAGCCTTGGTTTTGGACATACAGGAGGAACATTTAGATTGAAAAGCACATATAATATATCAGCATACCAAGATGAATTCATAAATGATTCTTCAATGGGTGGAGTTGCCAGCTCCTCCTGTTCATCTAATGCATTTATCATATTTATGTCCAGTGCTTGAAAGTTTGTTTTAGCCATGAGTTTATCCAGTCCTTGCCCTTTGATTAGTTTAGTGGGTCTAATTTCCAGATCATATTCTGATATAACAGCAATCCACTTACCGCTTTTGCCATCATCATCTTGTGTGATTATGTCTTTTACCACTGTGTGAGGCACAAATGCAATGATGTGTGAGTGTATAATATATACTTTGAAATCTTTCAATGCCTTGACTAAGGAAAAAGATTTTTTCTCCATTATGTTGTACTTCAGAGGTGCATCTCATAATGCCTTACTGAAAAATGTTATGGGTTACTCTTGTCCTTTTATATTTTTCAGTAGTAGGACAGTAGCAATTGTATGGTCTGATGCAAAGGAGAAGATGAAGAAATATTTGGTAAAATCGGGGCTAATCAGAACTGGTGTTTGGGTAAGAGCTTGTTTTACCAAATCAAATGATTACTTTGCTTCTATGGTCCATTTGACTCTTATTTCTATTTTTAGCATGTTTGTGATGTTTCTTAGGAGTTCTGCAAGGTTTGGTATGAACCTTCTTAAGAAATGTATCTTCCCAATGAAAGATTGCAGCTCTTTGATGTTCCTAGGATGATTGATTTGCAATATTCCTTCAATCCTCTTTGGTTCAATCTTGATCCCTTCTTCAGATATGATATGACCTAAAAATTTTCCTTCTTAAATGCCAAACAATTTTTTCTTGGGATTCAAAGGAAAGCCAAACTTTCTACACTTTTCAAAGACTTTTCTTAAGTGAGTTAGGTGTTCTTCATCAGGTTTTGAGTAGATTGTTATGTCATCAAGGTATATCACAATGAAGTAACCTATTTATTCTGAGAAAGCAATATCCATTTCTCTTTGAAAGGTGGCCCCAACATTCATCAACCCAAAAGGCATTCTAACATACATCAAGGTGCCCCAAGGTGTAGTGAAAGTTATCTTATTTTGATCATCTAGGTGTACCAGTACCTGATTGTATCCTGAAAATCCATCTAGCAAGGATATTATTTTAGAACCTACTACCCTTTGTAAAATGTGATCCATTTTTGGTAAAGGCTAATTGTCTTTTAAGGAGGCTTTGTTTAAATTTCTGAAGTTTATGCATAGCCTAATTTCTCATGTTTTCTTCCTCACTAATACAAGATTTGAAACCCATTCTGAGTATCTTAGGGGGACTATTATTCTAGCATCATACATTTTTCTTATTTCTTTCTCAACCAATGGTAGTTGCACAGGGTTTATTCTACACAATTTCATTTTAAAGGGCTTTTGGTTTTATTTGAGAGGGATCTTGCGTTGGATTATCTCAGTATCATATGACTTTAAATCTTCATAACTCCAAGAAAATACATCAGTAAATTCTTTGAAAAGCTCCAGATTTTATTTTTTTATATGAGTTGGCATTGTTTTGGAAAGTTTTATCATTTTGGGTTTTTGATCACTACGTATATTGAATTCTTCTATTTCAGATTTAGTGGGTTCCATATTTGGCTTCCTAGCAACATCATTAAAGTCAAACATCTCTTCTAGAGGAACCAGTCCCTTTGGCAAATTATCATCTTTTTACTGTAGTACTTCAAGGTCTTATTTTTCTGAATTTGTGCACAACTCTGTTTTATGTGGGTGTTCTTTTTCTAACATATTTATATCAACATTATCAGGAGGTTATTCTTTGTAAGATTGTTCCTCAACAGAGCAACCTTCTTTATGATCTGAGTCTAAATTTGGCATTTCAAACCCATTTCTGGAATGCAGGAAATCTTCTATCTTTTTATCTCCTTCAAAGACTTGCCAATATTTTATGTTATCAGGGACTGTTGGTCTATATTTGACTTGTATTGTGTATTGTTTGTTATGATAAGGTTTTTGACATGTACTAGCTGCAAATGCTAGACCATTGGCAAGGATGTTTTGGTTTCTAGGGACAAAGGTAAGATCATATTCTTTGAATTTTTTTAAGAGGTCAAGGGCATCATCCCTATATTCTTTTAATCTAGGATGCTTAGTTGTGTATTCTCCCTTAATCTGCCTGATAACTAGCTCAGAATATCCATGGACAGAAATCCTCTTGGCTCCTAATTTCTTTAGTAATTGTAGCCCTAGGAGGAGTGCCTCATATTCTGCTATGTTATTAGTGCATTGAAATTTTAGTTTATATGAGTGACCCTCTGCATTATTGTTCTCTTTTTTATGCACCCATACACCTGCTCCTGAAACAGTCTTGCCACAAGAACCATCAAAGCTCATACTCCAAAGAGGTTCAATTTTAGATTTATCATTGGGTTGGTTATTATGGTTGCCACTATGTTTGTAGTTATATTCTATTTGGGATGATTGTTCCTCCTCTTTTACCTCTTATTGTTCAGTTGGTTACTCATTTTTTGTCATGTGTTCATTAATGCTTTCATCATTGTAAAGGATAAATGAATCAAGGTCTGTGTGAAAGGAATAAAGGTGGGAGTTGTCTGGCTTTTCTTGGCTACTAACCATGTATTTCATGTGAGTTTCCCTATATAGTCTCCTTGGTTGACTAAAGACAGGTATGGCAGCATAGGTCATGTCCATTTGGAGGGTAACTTGGAGTTTAGCTCCCCATGATATTGAAAGGAGCATTCCATGTTTAGGAGGAATATCAACCACTACAATATCCATTACTAGGCTTTTGGCTGGTATTTGTGCTAGATTGACACGGATATCTTTGATTAGGCCCAGACATTTAACTCTACTGGATTCAGAAGAGTATAAATCATTGTATGGTCTGGTTATCTCAAGACCTAGTCTTTCCATTACTATATTTGGCATGAGGTTGTGTGAAGCTCCTGAATCTAACATGGAATTGTGGAGAATTTTATCATGGATGTTTAAACTAACATAAAATAAAGGAACACCTCCCTCTTGAAATTTACCTTCTACTTCTGGTCCAAACAGAAGTTCAGGCTTATCATCATTTAAATTTACAGAATCAGCATTTTCTCTTATGTTCAAAGCTTTCAAGAGTTGGGATCTATATACATCTTGAGTGACCAATTTAGTTAGAGGAATGGAGATTTTAATTTTGGAACTTTCATTCTCTATACTGAAAGGTGTCTGTGTTTTTGTAAGGTTCAAATCAGTCTTATCAGACATTGTTTTCACAGCAATTTCAGCTTGCTGATTTTTATTAGGAATCTCAGTTAAAACGCTTTTTTTAGGGGCACCAGCTGCATTTCTAGTGCTGCTTTGGTCACCACTTTGTTTGCCACTAGGTTGATTGTTTTTGCTTTTATTTTAATCAGAAATTTTAGCCACTGTGTTTATAATTTCTGTTGTCTTTTTAGGAATGTTTTCAGGGATCTTCCTAGAAGAAATTTTAGAGGTCTTTTCCTTGGGATTATCTTGGTTCTTATTACTCCTTAGGTCATACTGTCTATGTACTTCCATGGTGGAATTTTCAAAGCCTTGTTTTTAGTCTTCAGATTCTAGGCCTTCTTCATATTGAGTTGGGGAAAACATGCCGTGTTCATCCTCAGTAAGGAAAATAGTATCCTCATTATTTAATCCCATTAGATTTATGTGACTTTCTTTTGTTTCTTCAATGACCCCCTCATACCCATCAGCATAGTTTTCTTGGAAAGGAAGTCTGATTTGTTGATCAGGACCTCTTTGTCTTATTTGGGGGGGGTTTCTCCTATAGTTTTGGTTTTGGTTTCGGTTTTGATTTCTGTTTTGAGGATATTTTTGGTTTTCTCTGGGATAAGCTCTCTCATTTACATTCATCCTTTCCATATTTTTAACTACATTATCAATCTTTATGTCAGATGTGGAGGGTATAGCCTCTTCCTATATGTGATCCTCTTCTCATTTTTCATTCTAGCTCTTTTGGCAATCAGATTGGCTTCTACACTCACTGCTCCCCTTTGCATGTCTTCTAATTTAAGGGGTTCTCTTTCTCTTAATTGATAAGCCATCTTTGGATCAAAACCATCAGGAAATTTCATTATAGATAGACCTTTTGGAGGTTTCATGTGTGTAGGAAGGGAATTATATACATTATTGAACCTAGTGCAGTATTCTTGGACACCCCCTCCAACGTTTCTCTTAATGTTTTCATATTCTGATAAGATTTGGAGAGGGTAATTCTTGACTTCCCATTTTTATAAGAATAGTTGATGAAAATAAGGGAGTTCATTGATACTATTAGGGGTTAGGCCTTTAAACCATTTTCTTTCCTCTCCCCCTAAGCTTTGAGAAAACATTCTAAGTTTAACAGTTTCATCATCTATTTCTTGTCTATCAAAGTAGTCATTCATCCTATATACACGTTTTTGAGCAGTAGTAGAACTACTTGCATCATATAAGGGAATCTTGGATTTATAATCTTGTGGTAGGACAACTAACGGCAATGGTAGAACTAGTGGAGCATACCATGTTGCCATGATTTGTGGTTGGGGAAACAAAATAGGGTTAACAAGTGGAGGATTGACAAAAGGAGATACAGGGTTAAATGGAGGAAGGTGAATAGTAGGGGATGAGGTTTGTACAACAGGGTTATGTTGTAAGGTGGATGGGTCTAAAACTATCTGGGTTATCCAGCTCTGGGATCTATTCCTAGACAAGCTTTGTTCTAGGGGTGTGCCAGATAGGATATTTTGCAAGTCTTTAAGGTTTTCAGGTAGGGAACTTGCTTTGGGGATAGGTCTGCTCATAGTTAGACTTTTGGATCTAGGATATTTCCTAAGGATGCTTTCAGGATTGTCAACTATTGCAGGAGGATTTGGGTCAGGGTGGTACAGATTCTTCTAGAAGCCAGAATTAGGACCCAAGAGTTAGAAAGGTTGAGAGTTTATAATAGTTTTAAGAAAAAAACCATTCTGTGAAAGAAATACTTAATCCACAAAGTATTCTTGACTAGGTATTTTGAGGTTTGATGATAAAATAATCTTCCCAATGGAGTTTACGAAAAACCAATGGAGTCAATAGGCCTACTGAAAACTAGTGGAGTCACCAGGTGGAGGATTTTTAATTGTTTTGAGGCTGGCTGTTTTCCACCATCAGCAACCAGATACCATTCTTGGCTAACACTTGATTCATCTAAATTTAAAGGGGGCTTTCTGAGTTCTTGAGAGAATATTCAAGATGTTAATTACTCAGTATATCCCCAGTACGGTCGCCACAATGTTGGCTCCTCGTGATTTGCAAGATTTGCAAGAACAAATCTGTAGGGAACCACATCAAACCACTTTGGAGTCCAAGGACCTAGTCTTCCTGGACTCAGAGAGGGCTCTCTCTATGTGTGTGTTTTAAGTGATATATCCTTATGCTTTTATTTTCTGATTTTAGGCTAGTTATGAAGATATTAGGACTATTTGTTTTGTTTGATTGGTTGATAGATCAATGGTGGTATTAATCGATGAAGTGTTTTAATTGAATAGATAGACTATGAGAATCATTAATCCATTGGGCTATGGAGTCATAAAAGGATTTAATTGTTCATAAACTCTGCAAGGGTTTTCATAGGGCAAGCTAACAATATCAAGTGGATCTCTTAGATTAGATGGAATATGAAATGAGATTAAGTTGTGAAACAGTAAAACTAAAGGGAAATTAAGAATATTTTAACTCTACTTCAATAAGAAAATCATTTTAGGTAACTGTTTGAGACAAACCAAAGGACAAGGAAAATTGTTGGGAAGGTAAATCCTCTCTGCAAATAGAGACGATCCCTCTAGCCCTAGTGTTAGGTCCCTATATCACTAATATAGTCCCTTATTATTGTTAGTGTAACCCCCTTATTGTTATTATTAAACCCTTGTAACCCCCATTTTTTTATTATTGTGCCCTTAAATTATTATTGTTAGGTCGGCTAGGATTACATTATGGCCCCATGGACTCCTATATATAGAAAGGAGGTTTTGTAAATTGTATCATCCAAGAATTGTTCATTTATGTAATGTATTGAAGGTTTCCCCCTCGAAGTGGCTCATTTCTAAGGCGTTGATATCTCTTTTCTTCTCTTTTTGGAGCTGGTTACACAACATTTGGTATCAGAGCTTTGGATTCTAGGGTTTCGCTGCTCCAAACAGGTCATCGTGGCATTTTCGCTATATCTTTTTTTCTACGAAGTTTCAGAAGCTGAAATTTTTAGGGTGCAAAGCTGAACTCCTGAGGAATATTGTATAAAAAATTCAGAGCCTGTTTCACAACATTTTTGGAGATATGATCTATGTAAGTTAGGTCTTGTTTCAGGCTCCTAAACAGGTCATAGTGGCATTTGCGCTATAACTTTTTTTCTGCGAAGGTTCAGAATATAGAATTCATATGGTGCAAAGCTGAAATCTTGAGGAAATTCTTCAAAACATTTCAGAGCTTGGTTCGCAATATTTTTGGAGATATGATCTGTGGAATGTAGTGCTTTTTCAGGCTCCTGAATTGAATCTCAAAGAGGTGATCGTGGAAAAAGTTCAATAACTCTCTCTTTGGGCATCAGATTGGAGTGTTGTAAAAAGTGGTCACAAGTACACAGACTTTAGTTTCTTAGCTATCAATTTCAGAGACAAAGGATGAAACCGTGACACGTGGAAAGTCATACAAGTTCGCTCTACTGAACCAGTCCATAATTAGGTCATGGTGGGAGATTGGACACAACTTTGTCTTGGAGAATCCAAATCAGGTCAGACCTGTGGCATTCAAAAGAGAATTTAGAGGGCTAATTTAGTGCTGAATTTCAGATATTGAAGGTCTGTAATCATATAGATAATACAATTTCAATATCGAGCTCCTCAAAGCAACTAAAAGGTGTGTATTTTTTTTTCGAATTGCATAAGTCTTGTTTGAAGAATCAAGTTGAATTGATTGCAAGGGACTATTGTAGAATAGATATCAATATTGGAGTCTAAAATGGCCCCTAAAAATAATTCAACACCCATTAATCCTTTAGAAGGCTCTACTATGACTCATGAAGACGAAGAATGGCAACATGACATATCAAAATTACAAGAGCAAGTGCAACAAATTTCACTCTCGCAAAGAACAACAAAAAATGAAATGGAAGTTTTGAAGAAGGGCATGGAAACTAAGATGGATGGTTTGAATAAAGACGTGGAAGCTAAGATGAATGGTTTGGAAGCTAATATGGATGGCATGGAAGTGGGCATGGAAGTTAAGATGGATGACATGGAAGCTAAGATTGATGAAAAAATGAAAGACAACATGGAAAACATGAAGAAAGATCTAAAAGTAGACATCGAAGGTTTGGGAAAGTTGATACAATAAATTTTTCCTAATGGTGAAAAGATAGTAGTGGAAACTCATGATGAGAACAAAATAAATGTTAATCGTGATTTCATAAACTCTACTGTTGGAGGGAAGAACCACCGTATTCCAAAAATGGATATGAGGAAGTTTGACGGAAAGGATCCTGTAACATGGATACTACAGATGGAGCAATATTTTGATCTCCATAATGTGAAAAACACACAAAAGGTACGCATTGCAACTTTACATTTAGAACAAAATACATGTGTATGGTATCGATGGCTTTGCTCCCGTAAAAAAATTGTCACTTGGTCAATTTTTACGGAGGAAATGATAGCACATTATGAGGATACAAAGAGCAACACCTTCTTTAGCCAATTGATAAATCTCAAACAAAAGGGTTTAGTGGGGCAGCACATTGAGGACTTCCAAAAATTGAATATAAGGGTAACCGATATTCCAGAGGAACACATGATTGATCTCTTCATAGGCACTTTAAAGGATAACATCCAACATGAAGTTCGCGTTCTGGAACCTGATTCATTGGAGAAGGCATTCAGGTTGGCAAGAAAAGTTGAATGTAAATTTATGGCGACAAGGAAGCCTACCACTCAATTCTATAAAGAAGGAAGTGTTGCTACTTCTAGATTTCCACAACCTACAAGGTTGACACCACAACAATTGGAAGAAAAAAGAGCAAAAGGGCTTTGCTACAGTTGTGATAGCAAATACACTAAAGGTCATAAGTGTGCTGAGAAGAAATTATTTTACATAGATTGTGAAGAGGAAGAAGAAAATGTACAAGAAGAGGATATACACCAGGAACCAACCCTAGAAGAGGAAGAAATGAATCCGACCATATCGTGTAATGCACTGGCAGGAATTACCACTCCTCAAACTCTCAAGATACAAGGACAAATCAAGAAGAAAAGGTAATAGTGTTGATTGATTCAGGTAGCACCCATAATTTTATTCATTGTAAGGTAGCCAAGGAATTAAATTGTTTCCTATACCCAGCACCAGAATGTCAAGTGATGGTTGCAAATGGAGGAACTATAAATTTCTCTAGAAAATTCCATAATATTAAGCTAACCATGGGGGAATATGTATTGACTAGTCCAATGCTTTCCATTCCTATGGGAGGTGCTGATGTTGTACTAGGAGTACAATGGTTACAATCTTTGGGGACGGTAGCTTTTAATTTTCAAGAACTTTCTTGAAATTTTTTTCAGAAGGAAAGGAAGTCGAATTACGGGGTATTGAAGGGAAGCCAGGAAGGATAATAAGCTCTAATGTCATGACAAAGCTTCTAAAGAAAGAACAACGAGGCGTAATTGCACAATTATGCTCACTAGAAGTTCCGACATCAAAATCATTTATTTCTGCAGATCTCCAACAAGTCTTGGACAATCATTCCAAGGTGTTTGAAACTCCCAAAGGACTCCCACCTATTCGTGATCATGATCATGCTATTCATTTGATTCCAGTAAGTGTTCCTCCAAACATCAGGCCTTATAGATATCCTTACTTCCAAAAGAGCGAAATTGAACGTATGATTGCAGAAATGTTAGAGGCGGGTATAATTCAACCTAGTCAAAGTTCTTTCTCTGCTCCTGTAGTTTTGGTACACAAGAAGGATGGATCATAGGGAGCTCATTAAGCTCACCATTAAAGACAAATTTCCCATTCCTATGATTGATGAATTATTGGATGAATTACATGGAGCAATTTATTTTACCAAGTTGGATCTTCATTCAGGATATCATCAAATTAGAATGAAGACTAAAGATATTCCAAAAACAGCATTTCGAACTCATGAGGGTCATTATGAATTTTTGGTCATGCCTTTTGGTCTTACGAATGCACCTTCTACATTTCAAGGGTTGATGAATTCCATTTTCAAACCCTTCCTTAGAAAATTTGTGCTAGTATTTTTTGATGATATACTAACCTACAACAGGTCTTGGAAGGATCATGTTGAACATGTTGACAGGGTGCTCAAACTATTGCAGGAGAAACAATTATATGCAAAAAAATCCAAATGTTTCTTTGGAGTACAAGAGGTGGAATATCCGGGTCATATTGTATCTCACGAGGGTGTTAAAGTAGACCCTAACAAAATTAAAGCCATTAAGGAATGGAAAGTTCCCACAACCATAAAGAAGTTGCGAGGATTTCTCAGGTTAACAGGGTATTATCGCAAGTTTGTTAAGAATTATGGGAGAATAGCAGCACCTCTAACAACATTATTGAAGAAAGATGCATTTTCATGGACTCCTAAAGCAACTAAGGCCTTTGAATGTCTTAAGGAGGCAATGTGCCTAGCACCGGTCTTAGCTACGCCAGACTTCACAAAAACCTTTACTGTGGAATGTGATGCCTCAGGAAATGGAATTGGTGCAGTTTTAATGCAGGAAGGAAGACCCATTGCTTTTGAAAGTCGTCCAATCAAAGGAAATTATTTACATAAACCTATTTATGAGAAGGAAATGTTAGCAATACTGCATGCACTAAAGAAATGGCGAACTTACCTAATGGGAAGACACTTCAAGGTAAAAATCGATCATGATAGTCTTAAACACTTTTTGAAACAAAGACTATCATCAGAAGAGCAGCAAAAATGGGTCACAAAGATGTTGGGTTATGACTTTGAAATAATCTACAAAAAAGGAAAGCTTAATGTTATTGCAGATGCACTCTCAAGAAAGAATGAAGAGGTGGAAGCATTGCTTTGTGCCATTTCTATTATCCAACCAGATTGGATAACTGAAGCAAGAGATGAATGGAAGAAGGACAAAGATGTATGGACACTCATTCAAAATTTGCAGCAAGATCCTAGTACATATGATACATTTAGATGGAAAAATGATTCCTTATGGTACAAAGATCGCTTATATCTTTGCAAGAATTCCCAACTAAAACAAAATATTCTTCTGGGATTGCACACTTCTCCTTTAGGAGGACACTCGGGATTTTTAAAAACTTACCACAGGGTGAAGAAAGAATTTTTTTGGGATAGCCTTAAATCTTATATTCAAAAGTTTGTGGCGGAATGTTTGGTTTGCCAGAAAAATAAAGTGGAAACAATTAAGACCCCGGGACTTCTACAACATTTGTCCATTCCAAGTCAACGTTGGGAGGAGATTTCAATGGATTTTATCACAGGTTTACCTAAGTCCGAAGGAAAAAGTGTCATCATGGTGGTAGTTGATAGACTTACCAAGTATGCACACTTTTGTGCATTATCTCATCCATTTAAAGCAAGTACAATTGCTACTACATTTGTGGATAGAATTCAAAAGCTACATGGAATCCCAAGGGTTATTGTGAGCGACAGAGATCCATTTTTACTGGAAATTTTTGGACGGAGTTATTTTCTTGTTTGGGTACTCAATTAGATCATAGCTCATCTTATCATCCTGAATATGATGGTCAAACTGAGATCGTAAATAAATTTTTGGAAGGATATCTTCGTTGTTTTGTATCTGATAAACAAACACAATGGGTCAAGTGGTTACCTCTTGCTGAATGGTGGTATAACACTTCCTTCCATACTGCAACAAAAATGACCCCATATATGGCACTTTATGGATATCATCCACCATCCATCACATCATCTTTAAGGGAAAATTCGAAGGTTCAAGCAGTGGAAGATCACATCGAGCATCAGCAAGAAGTTCTCCAACTCTTAAAGGATAACCTGAATTTGGCACAAATCGAATGAAACAACAGGCAGATCAACATCGCAGCGAGAGAAGTTTTGATGTAGGAGATTGGGTATTTTTACGGCTACAACCATACAAACAAATGTCCCTCAAGCAAGCTAAGAAGGATAATAAATTATCACCAAAGTACTATGGTGCTTACAAAGTGTTGCAAAAGATTGGTTCTATGGCATAAAAATTGGAGCTTCCTACTTCTTCGCGAGTACATCCAGTTTTCCATGTTTCATGCTTAAAGAAGGTTATAGGTGAAAATCGTCCAGTTCAAACAATATTTCCAGAACTTGATGAGGAAGGAAAAATCATTTTAGAACCTGAAGTGGTCATGGAAACAAGAACTCGACAGCTACGGAATCGATCAATTTCAGTGTATCTCATCAAGTGGAAGAACTTACCCACTGAAGATTCTACATGAGAGGATGAGAATTTTATACAAAAGCACCCGGAGCTACTCAAGCGTTGAGGACAACACTTTTTTGAAGGAGAGGGACATGTTAGGTCCCTATATCACTAGTATAGTCCCTTATTATTGTTAGTGTAACCCCCTTATTGTTATTATTAAACCCTTTTAACCCCCATTTTGTTATTATTGTGCCCTTAAATTATTATTGTTAGGTCGGCTAGGATTACATTGTGGCCCACTAGGATTAAATTATGGCCCCATGGACTCCTATATATAGAAAGGAGGTTTTGTAAATTGTATCATCCAAGAATTTTGCATTTATGTAATGTATTGGAGGTTGCCCCCTCGAAGTGGCTCATTTCTAAGGCGTTGATATCTCTTTTCTTCTCTTTTTGGAGTTGGTTACACAACACCTAGAGTGGGTCTAGAAACAAAGGGACAAGCTAAAGTGTAGGTCCCTAATTAATTAATGAAAATTTTGGGGTAGATTGACCTACCTGGAGTCCAATTCTTTCATCGTTGTAGTGGTGGTGGCCTCTTTATCTCTGTCTCGATGGGTCACAGTCCTTCTGCAACATTGCTCGGATACCTGCACGAAGATAAGCAAACAAGAGCAACATACAAGACAATGATTTCATTCATAATCAACTAACCATTCAAGGAAGGTTAAGCATATTTCATCAAATAAACCATATTAACACAAGATGGGAACCATACAATAGTCATGTATATATATAAATAGAATAAAGAGTTACAACCAAAGCCTTGACGTCGCAGCCTCCTCCAACGGGTTGAGTTGAAGCGCGTCTCGAAGGATCATCGGGGAATTCAGATGAGGTGAGGACACAAGCCTAAGATCTCTCGACAAAGGTCTCTTTCTCTATTCTATCTCTCTAGCGAAATGTTCAGGAATTCTCTTCAGCCTTTCAGCTATAATTGTTCAGCTAGTGTATCAATGAGAGATAACTTTATTTATATAGGAAGAGGAGGAGGTTGCGATCCCTACAATGGTGGAAAGGAGGCCTTAGACCTTGGGAGGTTTCCCCAAAAGGTGGAAACAAGAAGCCAAAGGAGGGGGTTTGTGGTTATTCAGTCGAACCACTCTAGCTAACTCGCCCACAAAGTTGTTAGGATATAAACTTTGCCTCTATATTTAAAAAACATTCCATAAATAGGTTGACGCAGGTAGCTCATTGGGACAAAGCACCAATGGGCGTGGGGCCCAATTTTAATCTTCCTCATTGGCACGAGGGAATAACGGTCTACTAGCCCCAAGGGAAAAACATGTGTTTCTGATTATCTGCTCAAGTAATTTTCAACAGAATGAATGTTTTCATCATGGCAAGGGATGCAATGATGGTATTTGCAAGTCATGACACTTATTATTAGTCACAGAAATGATCCTCCAATGTGCGGGATGGGGATTGCAGGGACAGTGACAAAATTTTTTGTAACAGATGCCCCCTAAAGCATGAGGTCCAAGAGAGAGGGAGGGGTGAAATGCTTTATGAGAACGTGCTCGAACAAAACACCACTGTCGAAATACCTGCAAGTACAAATAGAACTGATATCTCTGTTACATGAACATGTGGCATGGGCGCAGCCACCCATAATACAGTACATATATAAACTAAGATCTGAGGTATGGACGCAGCCATCCAGCAGTAAGGATCAACAAATAGACTCAAGTATGGTCGCAACCATCCAATCAAAAGAATCGTGCAATAAGTCATGATAAACCATAATATCGCGCAGCCTTGATCTTATCAGACAAAACCCAGCGTCTTGCGCTCCATCTCGACCTGAACAAGTACAAATTCAAGCATGCGAATATGTGAGCTGAAGTTGAACATGCAAGAAAGTCACTTGATTACCAGCCAATTATGAAAGTTGTTAACAGGCACGAGAAAAACCACCAATAATGAAAATGGCTCTTAAGGTACAACAGGTACAATCCACAGATGTGAACAGCGATCTGGTGTCAAACACCCGTAGAATCACTCAATCGAAGGCCAATGATGTGTACTTGTCATCGAATGTGAAGAACTTGCCATTGAGGCATGCAAGCTCCAAGGTACCGGTAGGGAGTCTCTAGATCAACTTCCTAAATAATTAGTTGGAGTCGACAGGAAGTGACCCGGTCGAAGGAGGGCCATAAATTTTCCCACATAATCGACACGAAACAGAGGAACATGATGATAATGAATCAGGACCAGCAGAGAATCAGAGGGAGGTTGAAAAATGCAAAGGTAAACTTCTCTTGATCATATCAGTGACACGACTCTGGATTTGGAAGTATTTGACATCAAGGGATATGAGGTCATGATGACGTGGCAAAGAGCAGATGAGAGGTCAAAACAGATTACCCAAACCAATAGAAGTAAAAATGACGAAATGAGATGTCCCCAACCTAACACAAATGCTGACCAGTGTCATGTTCAAGAGCGACATACTGCCAACACAACTAAAAACTGGTTCCATTTTTCCCCACCATTTCTGGCGAGTACCCCAATTATTTTTTTAAACAAGCTTGAAGGGGATAGCATATGCTTGCAATGTAAGTTTTTCCTTCAGATAAATCCATCCTATTACATTTTACGAGCTCTAGGAAGGAGGAACTCGGGTACTTCATGGTGACGATTTCTGATGTCATCACGGTTTAACGAGTTTGACAAAGGAAGAACTCGGCATCTTTTCATGTTTATAGATTTTGAAAAGAAGCGGAAAAGAAATCTCCAACTGGTCCCTTTTCGTAAATAGTCCTTCAGATCCGAAAAGGTAGAAAACAATATCTGAAATAACCTCTTAGTCGCGATAGGATAAGGTATTCCTTTTTCGTAAATAATCTATGCCAACCTGAAAAAGGGGTAAACATATACCAGGTAGATATCGTTTCACAACCATTTAAAAAATTCAAAATGACAAGAGTCTCGGCAATATTTTCAGTTTTAGAGAGTCAGAAAAGAGCTGAAAGATGACTCCAGTAGTGAATTTTTTGTGTTTTTACCGATTCCGAAGAAGTATAAAATATAACTTGTTACTTCATCACTATCTCATTAAAAACTTGTCGCTGCACAAGAGACAAACATAAAACCCATTTCTCGAAATAACATAGTGAAATAATCAGAAAATATGTCTTAAAGCCTAATTAGAGTTCGAAAAGTTATAAAATGCCAAAAATGGTAAAAAATAATTACTTTTCACTTTTACCTCTTGTGGAGCAATAGTTACCCTTTTTACACTGTGATTTTGTGGCAGCGATAGCGGGCAATCTGGCAGACCAATCTCAAATCCGTTAGTTCTAGGTAAGATTCGACATCCTTCCCTACATTTTGATTCCTCTTTCATTGCCTGATACTCCAAATTTGGAATTTTGTGGGGAAATCTGTAAAAAATAGGGCATGGCGGTTGGCGCAAGTATCGGGCACGAACTCATGCCAATCGTCCAAATTTCTGAACTGGGGTGCACCCATTGGTGTGACTATTTCTAAAATAGTCGCACCAACCACGCAAACCATTTTAGCTTATGAATGCAAGCAAGTAAGCCCAATTTCACAAATCAAAATCTTTTAATTCAGCTAATGAGGTTCATATGAAAATTTTTATAGGTGTGAAGTAGCAAAATGGTGATCAAATGGAAAGAACGGGAACATAGTGAAGAAGACGAGCTTGCCATGGACAATAAAAGATGCATGGAAGATCTCAGAGACTGTGGGCTGAAAAAATTCTTCAATAAACCGTGCCTCAGAGCTAAATCAGAGCTGTTGCAATGCTTAATCAGTATCTGGGATGAGGATCCAGAAAAATTCATTCTTCGTGATCAGGAACTTGAGATTGACATTTCAGACGTTTATTTCATAACATGACTGTCGTGGAGGGAGGAAACACCAGTCCTGACCAGCACCCAGCCCACCATGGAGAAAAATAGCATGGTGATCGACAGGGTATGTCGAGGGGCATGAAAAGGATCAGGAAGCAGGAAAGTGGATATCCATACTATCTCAGACTTGGCACTAAAGGTAGTGCTACACACCATCACACGAGCTGCGGGATCACAGGCACCGCACGAAGCAACAAAGACACAGCTAATTCTTGTTGTAGATTTTTTGACACCGACTCTCTACAACTGGGCAGAGGCAGTGACAATCAACATAAAGCGTCAACAAACAAAGTGCAAGAAAACCAAATTCAAGTAGTTTGGCTATGGGTCCATTCTAGTATCATTCTTCCTTGAACGACTACCAATATCTTAGTGACATGAGGTGATAGTTATGACACAACCAACACAGGAGCCACGGATGACCCGTTGGGTAGCTTTGATGTCAAGGTCAGGGGGTGGTAAACAGATGTCCTAGAGACCGGAGTTCTTTAATTGGCTCTGCCAACAGCTGATTGTCGTGGAGGACTAGCCCTACTTTGGCACAAATTTCACTGGTGATCCGGACCTCCCACTCCCAGAAGGAGAGGATTGGGATGAAGCACTTGGTAAGACTTGTTTTTTTAATTTTCACGAGTATTATGTTTTTTTTACTATGTATGTTCTGACATTAAATCCACGTGTTTGCAAATTTTGGCCCAGAGAGACCTGCAGGTATGTATCTGATAACGAGGTGGATCCCTTGTGACTTTGATATTTCCCCTCATGGTGAGGGGGGTGAGGAGGAGGAAATCGTGTGTAACCTGGAGGGAATCTCTCGTGGGGTCTTAGACTATGTGTGACTCAACGATGTTCCTCGTGCATACCAGAGACATATTGTAGGGGTGTCAAACTAAGTTCACCGCTTGTTGAGGCTACTTGTATGGGAAATGACATGCTATCATGAGCATCACGCTGATTAGACACCTAGGTTTTATTTCTGCATATTTTTGAGAGACATGATGTCTCAGGATGTAATAGAAACACACATATTTTTTGAACTTATGATGCACTCTACTCTGGCGACCTTTCATCATGATGAATAAAAGGTCATGGCATCCAAGAGGTTCTAATCTGATGGGAGAACAACATCTTGGAAATCACAATCGAATGCCCCCGGTAGATGGTGCATGATGGCACTATCACTGGGCGAGGGAAACGAACAAGTGACCACATAATTAACCCGTGGTGGGGAAGATACAACCAGTGGATAAAGATCTAGTAGAGATGATGGCAGGCCAACTAGAATTTCCAAACCAAATAATGAAATCTGATCAATGGTCACGATCCAACCTTCATGTCGAAAACAGATCACATGAAAGAGGGAAGAGACAAGTGCACCCATGGCATAAGCATAGTCACGTCTATATGGACGGTTTTCCCTTCCAAAGTAATCAGCAACTTCAAAGGATCCCTAGTGGTTGACTAGTTCCTCTGTTAAATGCCAACAGATTCTGTGTAATAGGCACAAGCGATGTAGAACCAAAAGCTTGCCAAGTAGTTGAAGATAGAACACTAACAGATGCACCTTCATCTATAATTATGCTAGGTATGGCCACATCAAATATCTGTACCATGATCTCAAAAGGTACATAAGAAGGAAGGCGGTATCCCGCAAATCGACTACAATCGAAGGAAGCGACCAAACTACTTGGAGGGGTAGCATTGAACTGAGATGGTCTTTGTTTGGTCTCAACCTAGTCTCCTAAATTGAGTTCATTTAATTGTCAACCAGGGTCAGTAAACTGTTGAAGTGTGGTGCACTATATGTGCCTAGGTATCTATTTCCCACTACGTTGTGTTTAGTGTTTTCTGATGTTTTTGGTTTTATGGTTTTATTTTGAAAAGGAAAAGAACTAAGTGCTAAATGAAGGGAAACTATTGGTAAAAACAGAGTGAAGCCTAAACTATGATGGTAAATAAATGCAAATGCTGAAACAAAACAGAGTCTAACTATGACTAGCAACCAAAAAATACAAAGCTTGATAATGACTCTATTGTAAACTCACAACATGAAATTGAAATGAACCTGAGAAATAAACAAGCTAAGTGTAAATGAAGTTTTCTCCTAAATCACTAATCAAACAGATAACTTACAATGTACAACTTCTTTATCCATGAATAAAGATTTATTGGAAAATATGTGGAAAATAATATTTGTAACAAAGTAAAGTTTCTACTCTAAACTAGTTTCTACTTCTGTTTTGCAACTCAATTTAACACCATTAAACCTTTCTCAGAAGTTATAGATTTTCTTTCAAAAATAGTCTTTGAGAAAGAGGCTTGTTTGTGAAATGATAAAGAAGCTGCAAAATACTCCAGACCTTATAATAATACTATCTTTTGTCCAGATAATTGTGTATGAGTATGAATTTTGAACAAAAGAATTTTTGTAAATAATTAAGCCTATGAGATTGAATTTATCAACTAAGACAAAGTAAGCTACAATGGACAACAGCTAAACTTGAAGTGTTAAAGCAATGAGTTAAAACTAAACTAAGATGCTATTAATCTACAATGAACAATATCAAACTAAAGAGCCATTATCATACTTGAAAAGAAAGGACAAAGCTGAACCATATGCATTCTACCTCCGGAGTATTCTATTGAAATTGACATGCCATTACTCTATGAAATTACACAGTCCATCTTGTTCATCATGAATAATATGTGAAAAATTTTATTAGAACAATTCTGGTTGTATAACTCAATGCAATTGAAACATAAACAGAAGACTGAAAGTAAATACGTATCTAAACTGTGAAAACAGAGATAAAATACTTATCTAAATTATAAAAACAGAGCTGCACAGGAGGTAGGGGCCCTCCACCACCTGGTAGCATGCAATCTAACTCAAAATTGACTCAGCACGTTCACAGATATGATGTTTCTTTCATTAAAGGAGATAATGACTGAAAAACAGAGTATTCACGGTTCTGTGGCAAAAGCCAAAAACTAACCAAGATCTAACCACCGTTGCTTGGTCTCCCAAGTCATATTTATAATGAAATTACATAACAGAACTTGAGATAATGAAGGGATTACTGTCTTTCCTATTCCTATTCGAATTAAAACTCTTATTGAAGGCTGCATACTTTTGCTGCAGACAGCTGTAGAGTCTGTGTCCCGGTAGAACTCTACCTCTTGGTTTTGGTTTCCACGTGCATAACCACATGTAGGATTGTGCTCAGACTTTGTAGGGAGCAAGGAATGATGTGGATGAAGTCTGGAATTTGCCCATATGCGCCTTTCTTTGAGACGACACCTGTAACCCACTCAAACTGTAAAACAGCTGCGGAATTCGGGATCAGCTACGGAATGCGCGGTCAGCTACGGAATGCCTGTATTCTGTAGCTAGTTTGCAGAAAATTGTTAAAATAGCAAAAATCATGAAAATACAATATGTTAATCAATTTCATGTAACTTTTAAGCAATCCTAATTATTCTTCATTGATTTTAGGCTTATGAAGTGATAAAATGATGATGAAATGAAGTGAAGGTTTGTAAAATAGAAGGCAATTCTAAGGCTCAACAGTCTTCCCCTGGTATTACCAGAGCAAGAGGAGAATCCTCCGAGAACTTTATCATGGGAGAAGGAGAAGCAGAATCTTGGACTACAGGGATGGGAGAATCTTTCTCCAAGTCCAAGGAATCTGAATAAACAAGAAAAACATGAGGGGGGTGAGATCCATTATCGATGGAAAAGATCTGATGAACCACAGGCGAGGTCAAACCAACCGATTCCACAACCAATGGTTGGTTGAGAATAGATTCTTGAATTTAAATGTTTGAGGGAGTGAGATCGACCAAGGATTACTCTCGACTTATCATTTAATAAACTAGTGGAGGACTTGAAGAAAGCTTCTGGTAACCAGCCGGAAGGCAGGGTGCAGAAATAGTAGGGTTGTCCAAGACTGTATTGGCTTCATCCATGTATGGCCAAAGGTGAATGGGATGATGCCCTTCACATAACTTATAGGGATTGGTAAGCTTACCCTGTTTCTTATGATTCTTGTCATTGCCAGTTGAAGATGTGCAACAATGATGACTTCCAGAAGCCAAAGGCAATGGCGGACAACCGTTGGACCATGCTTCAAGTACCTTGGGAATGCCAGGGAAGTCTCGAATAAGATGGTATCCTTTACACAAAATAGAAGTGAATTTGACTTTATGTGGAAGGTTGGATGGTTTATCAATGGAAGGTGTCTGAGGCGCGATAGCCGCAGAATTAGCCTCTCTCTTATCTGACTTCTTCTTTTTCATCTTCTTCTTCTTCTTCTTAGCCACTTGGTTACTAGAATCTAGAATTTCACCATGCGAAGTAGAAGAAGAGGACAAATAAATAGGAAGAAGGGGAGAAGTCCACCTTAGAATCAACATGATGTTGTCCAGGTAGAAGGGGTGGTTGTATAGTGGGCGGAACATTCGAGACCACAGACGTCGAGAACAACCAAACAGGCAACCCAACAGTTAATGCAGGCAGGGATAATGTTGCCATATAAGGAGCACCAACATTCCCAAAAGCAGGAAAAGGACCAGGATTCCCTTCGAAAGGGATTCCTTGGTTGATAAACTATGGAAACGTTGCCATAGGAAACAACCCTAAAACACTAAGGAAGATAAATTTAACTAGGAATATTTTGTGGGCGATTAATTTTTTAAGACATTGAAACAAAACTCTGTCATTTCATATTTTAAGAGTTGAGAAACAGGAAAAAGGTGACTCTATCACTTCAGGTTGAAACGAGCATGAAAGGACAAGCGCTCTATGATCTCTTTACTTTTTAAGGGGTCACAAAATGATCAAAATAACTAATCAGGTAATCTAAGCAAGAGAATGTACCAAGTTTCCGTGAACTGCCATATACACCTTAGTGATCAAATGAAATAAAATGACCAAGGACTTAACGTATGTGCAGGCAGTCTCCCCAAATTCTGTGTTCGGTGTATCACGGTTACAGGGCGGAAGACTCGGCTTCCTATGGATAAACGATTTGCACCTATGAGGGTCTCCCTTTATATAGGCGACAGTACGGAGAGCACAAGTCAGTACTAGTGTTGTCTAAGGCCAGGTGGCGACCGACAGCTACTAGGTTTAGTGATGCTAGAACATGTCACTAGCCTATACCTCTAAAAAAATTTGTGTTAGGTTCCAATGCTTCCTTAGGCTAATTGAATAGATTTTAAAGTTGATCTTGAATTAATGTTTCAGTTTCAAGGCCCTATCGAATTTTATCTCAAATTTCCTAAATGCAAGCTACATGCAAAAGAACACCATTTTCAGTTCGATGAATGCTAACTAAGAGAAGGATAGAGATCTTTCAGAAAGAAGAAAACAATGAAATCATACGAATAAGTCCCCTAATGCATCTAATACAACCTAAACGAAAAAATGAAAAACTCTTTCCTAGTTCATCAAGCGCTAGTTATGCAAAAGAACTTTTCATTTTCAATGCAAACGAAAGAATGCAATTTTTTTTATTTTTTGATGAATGAAGCACACAATGCAATAATTACATTAAAAACAAAGAAAACACTAATTTTGAGTACTACGAATGTAGAGATATAAACTGAATGATTCAAAATCAATACAAACACAAACGCACTCAAACCAATGATGCACTCTTTCAAACAAAGAGAAATATTTCAAAATGACCCAAACGAGCAATGTGATCTATGCTCGAAGTGATGAGAAGGAGAATCAAACAAAAACCGAAGTGATCATTCAACAAACCAAAAACTCAAAGGATCAAGAAATACTAAAGCAACCTATCATGGAATCGAACTGACAAAGATCAAAAAGACCCAAACTTCAATCAGAAGGCTCAGTGAGTGAAAGGCACCTAGAAACCCTAGGGCTACGAACTGCACCGATGAGAGAATAGAAAAACAGCTGAGAAGAACAAGCCTACAACAATTAAAACAACTCCAAAAATACCAATTGAAAATCAAGAAACAAGCCAGAGTCAAGCACAACTAACCAAAAACTCATTAAAAAAGTCAAACCCAATCCTACAGGATTTGGCATGACTATGAGGTGGTAATCTGCGCCAAACAAAGGTTGGCACTACTACAACAAAAGAAAAAAGTGCCAATTGGCATGACTGACCAAGTAAAACTCACACCAAGATGGATAACTACGGGAGGAGGGAAGAACCAGTGAGCAGAGGTCAATCTTGACACTCTAGAGCTGAACAGGAGGATTCCAAAAAATCAAACAAGCCAAAAAAGACAAACAAGCAAGAAAACAACCAAATTCGACTTGACAACGCAAATTCCTAATGGGCAACGAAACAAAAAACTCACACTGATCCCCAGTGGAGTCACCAATTTGTTGGGAAGGTAAATCCTCTCTGCGGATAGAGATGATCCCTCTAGCCCTAGAGTGGGTCTAGCAACAAAGGGACAAGATAAAGTGTAGGTTCCTAATTAATGGATGAAAAGTACAAGGTAGATTGACCTTCCTGGAGTCCAACGATGTCATCGTTGTAGTGGTGGTGGCCTCTTGATCTTTGTCTCGACGGGTCACAGTCCTTCTGCAACAGTGCTCAGATACCTACACGAATATCAGCAAACAAGAGTAGCATACAATACAATGATTTCATTCATAATCAACTAACCAGTCAAGGAAAGTTAAGCATATTGCATCAAATAAACCATATTAACACAAGATGGGAACCAGACAATAATCATGTATATATATATAAATAGAAGAAAGAGTTACAACTGGAGCCTTGACGCCGTAGCCTCCTCCAGCGGGTTCAATTGAAGCACGTCTCGAAGGATCATCAGGGAATTTGGATGAGGTGAGGGCACAAGCCTAAGCTCTCTTGACAAAGGTCTCTTTCTCTGTTCTATCTCTCTAGCGAAATGTTCAGGAATTCTCTTCAGCCTTTCAGTTATAATTGTTCAACTAGTGTATCAATGGGAGATATCTTTATTTATATAGGGATATGAGGGGGTTGGGATCCCTGCAATGGTGGAATGGAGGCCTTATCCCTTGGGATTTTTTCCCAAAAGGTGGACACAAGAGGCCAAAGGAGGGGGTATGTGGTTATTCAGTCGAACAACTCCAGCTAACTCGCCCGCGAAGTTGTTAGGATAGAAACTTCACCTCTATATTTAAAAAAAATCCCATAAATAGGTTGGCACGGGTAGCTCACTAGGACAGAGCGCCAATGGGTGCGGGGCCCAGTGTTAATCTTCCTCATTGGCGCGAGGGCGTAACGATCTACTAGTGCCAAGGAAAAAACATGTGTTTCTGATGATCTGCTCAGGTAATTGTCAACAGAAGGAATGTTTTCCTCATGGCAAGGGATGCAATGATGGTCTTTGCAAGGCATGACACTTCTTATTAGTCACAAAATTGATCCTCCAATGTGCGGGATGGGGATTGCAAGGACAATGACAAAATTTTGTGTAACACAAACCATAGACTTCATTGGCCAGACTCTAATAATCAACCTTTAGGACAAAAATACAGCAATCTTATAATTACTTTTAGACAAAGAAAACATTTAAGATAACGGTCAGCATAACTAAAGATAAATTAAGAATCCTTTAATCAACTGAAAATAACTTTGCAACAACGGTTTGAGACAAACCAAAAGATAGGGCATACCATAGACTTCTTTGGCTGGGCTCTACTAATTATACTTCAAAGAAAGGCCTCAAAAATAATATTTCAAGTGAGACCAAAGGACAGGGTGTACCATAGACTTATTTGGCTGCACTCTACTAAATCATTTCCAAGATAACAAGCTAGGTGGAACCAGAGAGCAATTAAGAATTCTCTAATCAAACCTTGCTAAAGAAAACATTAATATGAAAGAAAGAAAACAAAATCAAGGTGCCCCAGACAGCATATCCTAATCTAAAATTTATATTCTTTTATCAGAGAAATAATGGACAGAATGGAAAACAGAAGGATAACTTCACCATTAATATAGCTCAAGAATCCTGTGAACATGCTTGTATTACTGATGTTCAAAATAGTTACATTACTCTAGTGCAATAATCTTTGCAGCTCGGATTTTTTCCAAATCCAGCCTAGCAGCTCATCAGCGAGCTCAACAACTATCTATATACCAACCAACCAACACTAAAAATGAATAATACCTGTAGTATTTATCTGCAAAATGAGGACGTGATCCTAAGCTAGGATTTTAGATCTCTATTTATTACAGAGTTAATGTGTTTTTGACCTTTGAGACCATGCAAGGCCCAAGGCAAAAGATCTACGACTGATTAACTGTAGTAATAACTTCTAACTTAACTGTGGAGCTAAATTTTGAGATATGTTTGACTTTTAGGCTTTTTCATTAATTTTACAATAACTTCTAAGTAGTTGGGAAATATCTCTGACTGTTGTGATAACTTTGATTGCCTTTAATGAAGTGAAATGAAGATGCAGGTGTCCAAAGTGTGGATGAGAAGTAACTGTTGTTTTACTTTGGCACTCGAATCTTTCCTCATGTTAATATGCCTTTCAATTTATCCTTTAAACTTTGTTTAGGCCATTTTAAAACTTGGATTTATCTTCATTGTCTGTCTTACTGTTTTCTTCTTAACTCTGCCTTTATCTATGATTTATGATCAACCCTTTAATCCTTGATTATGTCTTCATTATAATTAACCCTTGTTTTGATCTTTAATCCACTAACCTTCACTGTCACGGTCTTTTGACTATTTTCTTCCTTAGCCCGTATCTCTATTTGCAATTTGATACACAATGGAGCATCTTCTGCTGGTTTGGTGCATTTAAATGACCACCAATGGTCATGATCCATTGGTTTTTATGCTTGACTCGGTGCTCCCAATCCTTTTAATGAACAAACTAGCTAGATCGTCACCCAGGAAGTTTATTTGGACGTTTGTAGGACCTCAGAAATGCATTTATATATCCCTACCATGATTACCTGCACATTAAAAACAACAAATTAGTTTAAAACCTACGAAGGAGGGGTTTCTACGCTCATTTGGGCGTTAGGAGTGCTTGCAGAGGCGTTAATGGGCATTTGAATAGAGAAGTAGTTTTGGTTTTGGTGAGAGGAAGGAGGGTGGTTTTCGCACGGAGCAAAGGTGGTAGGTGTGTTTGGGTGAATGGATGTGATTCCATTGAGTAGGATACGCGTGGCAAGAGGTACAAGGGTGAAAACTGCCCATTTCGCTAGATTTGGAGTTCTTAACCCTCAGGTCTTTGGATGGGCGATACACGATGGGGGTCGTTGTATCGGGATGACAGAGATCAACGGTGGTCGGGGGATTTGGAATGGCAGGCAAATCATACGGTGGGTCCCGGGGTTACATGGCATAGGATTAGAGATATGGTGAGGGCCATGTTTAAAAATTAAGTGGAGGCGCTTAATCTTCCTGGAGGGCCTAGGTTATATGGCCGTGGGGTTTGGTGTATGTGGGGTTTTAAAAATTTAAAATAGGGGGCTCTAAAATTTATAAAGGGTCAGGCTTTATTTAATTAAAACAGAGTTTTAATATAAAATATGGTTCCCGAAAGGTCTAATTTTTTGTTTTAAAACAATGTAAAAAGGATTTTTTACATTGTTTTAGTGTGAATAAGGAAGAATGATTAAGGGGATGGGATTAAGGATTTTTTGGAGATGAAAGTGGGTTTTTGGGTAGAGGAAAAATGTGACAATGAAAGTCTTAAGCCCAAACATAAGTTTCTCAGAGCAAGAGGGCAATTTAGAGAAGGCACAATGAGGTATAGTGAAAAAGGTTTCATGAAGATAATGAAGGCAGTGAGATTTATGAAGATAGCTGATAGTCAGGAAATGATATCTTTAGCATATTGTAGAAAATCCATACTCACCTAGTGATACTGTAGAATACAGGAGGATAAAAGTACCCATCGCCTCATCCGTGGAGCTCTGGGATCAGGAAGATCAAGAGATATATGTTGAGGATGAAGTATTAAATCCTCTCTAAGGAAAATTAAATCAAGATGGAGCCATAGCCAAAGTTATTGATACTTCTATCCTTTTTTTAAAGTAAGTTTTTCCTTCATGTTTGTTAACACCCCCTCGCTCCAATTGAACAATGTTGTTTTTATCCATTGTAATGTGTATTGCATTTGGGACCTATTAGCCAAATGTAGAGTAGCACAATCAACCAATCTAGATATGATAAAAAGGATTGTCCTGAGAAGAAAATATACCACATATTTAATATCAATTTTCCCATATTTTTTTGGTTGGGAACGAGATCTACAATCTGTAGTAATATAATATATGATAATATCTCTTCCCCTTCTCAAACCAGATAACAAAATAGAAGCTCCTCTCCTTGATAAACTTGTCCATAAATAAATTTCTTCCACCTATATGCCAAGCATATGTGCTCCAAGCCAAAATCATTGTGGGTGAACATCCCATGCTTTGAAAAGATAATCAAATAATTCCAATTGTCTCATCATCCTAGGAAGCCAAAAGAACTTTAGAATCCCATAGTTTCGCAATGCTTGAGTAGTTGTTGGATCACTTGTAGCATCCATGTCTTGGTTTTCATGTTCTCTTTCTCACAAAATCAAATCCATTTTTTTGTATGGATACTTGCAATGCGACAAGAAGGATTATTGGAACAAATCCCATACAAAAAATTGAGTGAAAATAACAAAACATTTTTTGAAATGCAGCCAACGCACCTTGCTAAAGGAGGACAGAGCACCGCAACACACCCTTCCTTATCTGGGAGGTGTGTTGAAACACTCTCCCCCATTATAAATCTCTTGGACCAATGCACTTTTCATCATTGACGGGGTGCGTTGGAGCTAGGGTATAATATTAAAGCCCCAAACCACTCAAAACTTGAAAAATATTGCATTAAATAAAAAATCGGAACCATGAAAAGAAAGAGAAAGGTAATTCTACCTGGAAGTGACAGCGCCGAAAATGATCCACTGGATTAGCTACAATCAACTGTTGAAGTTAAAAGGAAAAAACCACTCAAAGATCACTCAAAAATAGGTAAAATGAAAATTGTAAAAAATGAATATTATTTTTCCTATTTATTTCTATCATTATTTTATTATTTTAACCTAAATTTTACCTAATTTCACCACAATTACATATATTTGTAAACTTCTGATGGTTTCATAATAAGGTTAACAACTGTTTGGAGGATTTAACAACATTTTTTAGTCAAAACGGGTCATTTTTATGAAGGATCATACTTTTATCATTATTTCGGGCTCTATAAATTCATGAAAAAGGAACCCTCTGGACTCCTCTTTCAACTCTTTTCAGACTCCCTAAATAGTATAATTTCACTAAACACTTTTCTTTTCGTACTTGTTAAAGTAAATGAATGTATGTCTGCCCAATATAAGTTTAACTCTTTTCTAGACTGGGATAGTCTATTTACGAAAAAGGAATACTTTAGTCGAGCATGGATAAGAGGTTCTCATGAATATCGTTATTACCTTTTCAAAATCAAGAGACCATTTTACAAAAATGAACCGTTCAAAGTTTTCTTTTTCGTCTCTTTTTCAAACTCTCTAAATATAAAAAATAAATTGAGTTATGTGTTAGCTAGACTCGTAAAAAAATAAAACAACTATGGACTCGTCGAATATGATGGGATTGAACCACTTCTTCTCAGGGTTTGTTAAATATAATCAGAGGGATTCATGTGAAGGATGAACTTACGGATCAAGCATATGTTATCCATCTCAAGCTTGTAAAAAAAATTAGGTACTTGCTAGAAATGGTTTCGGGAATTGGGGAAACAAGGTTTTTGACATATTAATGGTAGTGAGTCACCCTTGAACATGACATTATTTCACTTCATATTTGTAATTAATGGGTTGGGAATCTTCTTGCCTCTTTGGTTCATCATACCATATCAAAATCCTCCATATTTGGTTTTGGGTTAATTCTTCCAACTCCATAATTTTTTGTTGATGTGTTCAAAATAAGTCCTTCAGTTGATATCTGCTATAATACTCTTAATCGTTCATTCATTCATGTATGTCGTTCTTGAACCAGATCCACATCAGAATCATTCTGTCTCAAATCTTGATAACCATTTTTCATCGTCAATGGGGGATACATCAAGGTCACTTTGTGGTAGGTCACTTCCTATCGACATCAGCTCATTATCTAGGAATTTGACTTAGAAACTCCATTTGGTACTGTTATGGCTCCTTATTTTCCCAAGGCTAAGAAAATAAACAAAAGAGGTAACGATAGACCAACTTTTGACTTGGTATCTAGCCCTACCAAAACAGAGAGGACTCTCTCAAAATAATCCTCACAGCCAATGGAAGTGACTGGAGAGTATTAGGGTTTTAGGCTAGTTATCAGTTCGGTAGGGTTTTGACTTAGGTTTTGCTGGATAAGAAGCACCAGATTGGGAACTAGGCCAAGTATTCCAAAGGATCGATTGCAGTCATAGAATGAGGCAAGATAGATGTAAATTTTGACCCAAATTGAATTTGAAATTGTAGTGTGGTGAGGATGAAATCATGTAGAAGGAGTAAAATGAGCATACATGTATGAATTCATTTATTTAGAACATAAAACACTTATATGAAAAATATCAAACGAAACAGAGCATGTGAGGAAATTTATTATGTTTTAAACTTAGGACATTGACACAAGAAGAACATAGATGGCTACTAGAAGAACTTAATCATCAGATGCATAAGAAAAATGGAGAAAAACAATGTCACTAACCACATCATAATAATCCCATAAAAATAGCTACAATGGCCTCTATATTATTTTTGCAAAGAGTCAAGTACACCATTTCCAAAAAAGTGTGAACTGCAAATATCCAACCTTCTCTTTGACTTATTTTTGAGTACATATAGAATAAAAACACGATTCCACCTCTAAATGGTTTAATCATGAACCATAACAACTAATTAATGAGCCTATTGACTCATTTCCTAATCCTAGGGAAGTTAGAACCAACTTTCCCCTTTTTTAGCTAACTAATCAAGCTTATATCTCAAGGCATTTATCACAAGATTATTTACAATGAAAAACATGAATAAGACTATTGAACATCAGATAACTCATGAGTTAACTATTACATGTACCAAGTTTGACCTTTGACCTCCAAGTGTAGTGAAAAAGCTCCAAACGTAGAAACCCAATAAACTTTCCCAGAAACGCAGCAATTTTGTTTTAGCATAAGCGCAGCAACTTTGGCTCGATTTTTATATGACTTAGAAGAGGTTTTGAATGACGATGAAGGTTTATGAATAAATTTTAGCATGTCTACTATTCCCTGGGACCATTAAGTAATCCAAAATAATCATTCTAGCCCCCTAAAAATTGATTTTAGAAACAAGTGTCTAGAAAACGCAACGAATTTCTAAAAAGGTGGTAGAAAGGTGTAAAAAAGGAATTGTTTGATCATTTTATTCAAAATTATGACTTTACAATCATCCTAAAGTGATTTTATAATATCCTTAATTCATTATCTATCCAACCATACTTTAAATTTAGGATTTGGACCCTCTGAGAAAAAGTGCAGCAACTAGTTATTTCATTTATGTAGGATGTTTTTCTTTTTTGTTCACAAAAAACTTGAAAATTTCAAAATTTTGTCTCCTCTCCTTTGATTTATGTTTTTCCATCATACCACCAGTGATGCATCAACCAACAGGTCTAGGATTTTATTCATTTTGAGTTTCCTTAGGGTTATTTTGAGTTTCTTCTTCATGTTTTTCACCCTAACCTTGAAAATCATGTGCCTAGTATAATAGTGCCTTTCCATATTTCTTTTCATGGTGGTATCCATGTTTTATTTTTCCAGTAGCTTCTCCAAGTGTACATTCACTCTGTCAAGCCAATACTTCATGTTTTTCTCAATCTCATCACTTATGGAGTCAAATATAGTATATTGAGCTTGAGCAACAGCTATGGTGTCTTGAGCTTGGGGAGGGGATGGATCTTCTATATTATGTTCCTTCCTAGCCATTTATTTTTTCTTAGGTATCCTAGGCTATGTTCGAATGTTCTTTTCTTCCAGCTGCTCTACATCAATGATGGCCTTAAATTTGTCCTTTGCCTCCAAAACACTTATTTTACTTGCTAATGGAGGGTCTTCTTATGGCTTTCTCTGTTGTATTAGGGCCTGTCTCAAATGTATATTATCCCGCTATAGGAAATCCACCATGAAATTGGCTTTCGACAGGTCATTCTTCAACTCTTTAATCTATGCTTCCTTCTCCTTTATGATATCTTATGTTGCCTTAACTCTGTTTTGTTCTCTTCGGTCAGCCATCTCAACTTCTGGAGGTACCTATTCTTCATTGTGTAATGGTGAATCATGTTTGCTCAGAGTTGATTCATCTCTCATGGTTTCCAACTTAACTTCCTCTTCACTAACAACCTCCTTAGGTATATTTTTTGCTTGAGATCTAGTTTTATTCCTAAACCTATGCATATCCTCTACTGCTTCAGGAACAGAGACCAGCTTCTTACCTTTCTTATATATCCTTGAAATCTTTGTTCTAGGCTGATTTTTTGTCATTGATGGAATTCTTGATGTTTTAGCTCCCTCTAGTCTCAATGATGTTGAAGGAGAGCTTTGACTCTTTGACTAGTTAGAGACAAGTAAGAGATTAGTTGCCTCCAAGAAAGCTTCCCATGACATGTTGATCTATTTCAGTTGGTGAAGGACTATTACCTTGACTAAAGCATGATGAAAGAGGCTTGCTTGATGATATTTTATTTTAGACTACACCTTCTCTGTCATCTGCACCAAACTTCTAAACAGATAGTTAGGTAGATTTAGGGGTTTCTTGGAAGTAAAATGCATCAATAATCTGATATGATACTGATATAGCCTACTAAACCTACCCTCACAAGTGAAATACCTCATAATAATCTTCATCAAAGGGTTGTACTTGTCCAACAATTTCCTGGTATGACAAACATGAGAAGGAGACTCCTTGTATTGTGGTTTTAAGAACTTTTTGTAGTGTTTCAGGTATAAATCCATTCCCTTGAACCATATTTCACCTTGATTAGGGATAGTAGTTTTTGAAGCTATGACCTCTTTTGACACTGGAAAACTGATCCCTGCTATATTTTCCTAATCCTTCTTGAAATTGATGGCAAAGAGGCTTTTTAAATCACGATGATAGACTACCTCTTACACCTTTAGACAAAACCCTAGGCAGTTTGCCTGCTCAAATGATGTTTTAGTAAATTCTGATGCATTGACCTCTTGCATATGAGTTGGCTCATATCTTGAGATCTCTCCTCCCTTATACCTCCTTTCATTGGTTTTCACCATGTTTTTTGTTTCACTTTTGATAGAAAACCCTAGTTTCAAACAAGATAGGGCAAGGGACTTTGAGAAACAAAACAGGGCTAAAAGTGCAACAACTTTAGGGAAGGGAATCAAGGGGATGGGGAGTAGAAAAAAATCTAAAAAAATTATGGGAGGTAGGGATAGGTGTTAGGGACACAATGAAAGTGAAATTTCTCAAAATTAGTGAGAAATAAGTGGGGAAAAAGGGAAAGCACATACTTGTGCCAGAAATGCAACAACACGTTGGGTTTTAAAATGGAAACGATGAAATGATGAAATGAAGAAATTTTAAGAAAAGGACTGCATAGAGGGTTTGCAAGGTTGGAATTACTTTTTAAAATATTAAACTTGGAAGCATTGAGATGATAACAAAACCCTTTCTTTCTCCCTTTGGCCTCCAAATCAAAAGTGTGGAAAGACCCTCCAGGAGCGTAGAAAATTTATGAAAGAACAGTGGTGGAAAAAATTTAAATTTTTCATGGCTATGAAATCTCTTTAAAGTGATTGAGAGGAGCTATTGAAACTTGTGGAAGGATGGAATGAAGTTTTAAAACACTTTGGTGCTCCTTTATAGCTTAAAAACTCGATTTTGGCTTGTTAGTGGAGTGACATAATGTACTTTAACCAACTGCCTTTATGATGTGATTTATTCCCTAAGTGCTAACTCTCATGACACTTTAATAGGTTTGGATGATGATGACATGACTCCAAATGGAAATATGATGAAACTCATTATTGGAAATACTAAGAGGGGGGGTGAATCAGTATTCCTTTTAATTAGTATTATTATTAATCTTTCAGAGCATTAGTTAATATTGAATTATTATCAGTGTTTGTACAATGATAGCAGTAAACAAAAGGAACACAACTGCACACAGTTTTTAAGGTGGAAACCCTCTCCAGGACAAAAACCACCTGAATTTTTTTCTAATAATTCTTTAATATTCAACTCCAATTGAAAATAAAGCTCCAACTTCCTAGAATCTAGAAAATCATTCTTCTCCAGCTCCCACTGGATGGACGCTCCAACACTCGAGATTCTTCAGTAGTCAACTGAACGGATACCCTAACACCCAACCAGATACAACTCACCCTAGCACCACCCCACCACCCTATAGAATAATAAAAGAAGAATGAACTCTCGTACCAGGGAAAATGGTCCACTTTACAATGATATAGAATGATGTAGAAGAAGAATACACACTAGGCCATAACCCCAAATATGAAATAACCACCTAATGATGATCCTATACCTCCCGACACTACCTCTTCAACTCTTGGCAGGTAGACACTTGTACAATTTTTACAATGATACATTTACAATGACTTAGTACAGTGATACATTTATAATGATTGTATGCAGTGTTGCCCACTTGAAGACTTCATGTGGGGAAATTATTTTTGTTTTACTGCACCTTGATTGATGCTCTTGTCATGGTACCCTCTGTTGCACCTTGCTTTGATTTGCTGCACTAGAAATTTTGGTCCTTTGCAGCCCTTGACAACACATGATCTAGCTTTTTCTTGCCTTCTAGGATCTCGATATTGAACCTGGTGTATATCTATTATTTCAAATCCCCAATATGTGATTTTCATTTTTGTATTATTCCTCTAAGTATTCTTTCCAATGCCACAGGTCTGACCTAATTTGGATTCTTCAATAGAGATTTATGCCCAATCTCTCACAATGACCTAATTATGGACTAGATCAGTAGAGCGAAATTTTACAGTGTGCCATGTGTCACAATTTCTTTATTCAGCTCTGAAATTGATACAGAGAAAACCAAAGTCTGTGAAATATCTACCAATTTTTACAAAATTCCAATCTGATACTCAGAGAGAGATTTATGACGATTTTCCCAAGGTCACTTATTTGAGATGAAGTTCAGGAGCCTGCAAAAACACTGACTTCCATAGATCATATCTCAGAAAATATTGCGCAACTTGATCTGAAATTTTTATAGGAGCTTCCTCAAGATTTTGGCTTCACCTCATTAAAATTTCAGCTTCTAAACCTTCTTAGAAAAAAAATTTAGAGTGCAAATTCCATGATGGCATGTTTCAGGTAGCGAAATCCCTACATGAGGATGATATGAGGATCACAATTTATATAAATGCTTAGGTTGAGAGGGTATTCAACAAGTGAATGTGGGATGGATTTTAGAAGCTTAAAAATTATTAATTATTTACTTTTTAATGACCCATGCCACGACCCCATGGGGTTTTAGCCCACTAACTGGGGTTATAAACTTCAAACATGAATATCTCTCAAACCGTGAAGAATTAAATGGTTTGCCATATATCAACGGAAACATCTCAACAAGTAGAAACCATAAAAAATATTCTTGACCCAGAATATAGTAATTTTGTAGGTAAAAATTCCCATGCAAGATCGGGGTAGCCCCTGGTGCTGCTTGGGTTGACATCAATGACAACCACTGATCAAAAATCTCCCCCTCTGGCATTGATGGCAACATAAGTACTCCCCCTACGATCATGACACCTCTTCCTACAACATTCTCTCCCCCTTTGACATCAATGGCAAAGGGTAACTCCCCCTGACACACAACCATCCTACAAACTTGTACACACTTCCACTCCCCCTTTATATTTTGAATAAGGAAAATCTAATGAGAACTTGGGAGAATCCAAAGCTTCTGGCAAAGATATTCAAATGCTTCATGAGTACTCTTACGATCATCAACGCTTCCTACCTAATATGCATCTGTCTTGAATAATGAGATTGTTACCTTTGGGATACCACAAGCCATATTCTATTTTTCCCTTTAAAGATCGAAGAATTCTTTTGACGACAATAATATGTGATTATTTTGGTGTTGCTTGAAATCTTACTACTTGTCCAACTGCTTACATAACATATGGCCGAGAGGCTATTACATATAGAAGACTACCAATCATAGATCTATACAACCTTTGATCCACATCCTTAGATGAGTCGTCTATCCTCAATTTGCAACCTGTTACCATCGGATTAAGGATGGGTTTTCAATCTTCCATTTTGAATTTCTTGAGCATTTCCATGATGTACTTGGCTTGACATATAAATGTTCCTTTCTCTTGCTGAGATATTTGAAGCCCTAAGAAGTATGTCAGCTCACCAAGTAAAGACATCTCGAACTCACTTTGCATCTTTGTAGCAAAGTTCTTACTTAGTCAATCATCATTGCTACCAAATACTACATCATCCTATTTATCTATTAGACGTGCTTTAGTTGCTTCGTCTAGAACATATATGACGTTTCGAGCTCGACTTGCTGTAGCCACAATTTCACCATACCTGCCTTTCCTGATTTCACATTTTGTGGAGTTGAATAGTATTGTGTGTCCTTGATCACACATTTGTCCAACACTGAGAAAATTGTGATTCATGTTTTCAACCAATAGAACATTCTTGGCTAGATCATATTTGCTTCCAAGAGTGACAGTACCTGATCCTATAACATTTGAAGATCCATCATTTCTAAAGGACCTTCTTTCTTCCTACATTCATTTCTTGTCCTGAAGATGGATCCCCGTTGGGATTCAAAATGTCAACGATTGTTTTATGATACTGTGGAGAATCCGGTTTCTGCAATAAAAAATTTTATTATCTTTCAGAGATACAAATTTCTTTCTATCCTAGTCATATGCATTGAGCAACCACTATCAACATGCCACACATCTTTGTTGTTTTGAGCCTTGAGAGTGAGAGCACAATTATCAGTCTTCTTATTATTCCATGTTTGTTCATTCTATGGCTTCGAAGATTCTTTTGGAGGAATTTCAAGTCTGCAATCTTTAGCTATGTGTCCAAATTTTCAACATTTGTAACATTCAATATTATTTATTAAATGTTAAAATATATGGATGTTTCGTTGAGCGTTGGGAGGTTCATATTTGGCAGATCTTTTGGAATTGTATTGGTTGCTAGGGTACGTGCGACATTCTACAACTTTATGACCAAATTTTCCACATGAATAACAATAGCCATGAAAAATATGTTGGTACCTGGATGGAAATCTTCGTCGACGAATCATCTTCCAAGGATGTTCTTGCGAATCTTGTCCAATGAAGTCTACATGCATGTCAAATCTCATAGGTTCATTGTATTTTGTTGTAGAACATCATGCTTCCTCTTCTTTGTAACAAAGGCAAGTTCTTTCATTGTAAGATCATTGATTGTTGATGATTTCTTCCAATGCCCTTGAGTTGTTGGCATAGTTTTGGATAGTTTTTCCTTTCTTCACTTCCTTACACAGCGAGACTACTTTGGCTTCTAATGCTTCCCTTTCTTGGTTGATTTATTCCAGCTTCTTTTGAAGTGACTCTTCAATACATTTGTGTTCTTCAACTTTAATTTTGATACCTTGAACTTGTTCTTCAAGAGTATTGGAACGTATCTTCTCAACCTTGAGCTCTTTTATAAGCTTGATTGCCTCCTTAGAAAATTATTTTATGGTCATCCCTTATTCTTCGTTGTTTGATACCTCTTGTTTAATGTGCTTTGCCATAAACAATACTCTCTCATTGGCTTCTTCTTCATTGTCATTTTCTTCATCAGATGATTAGATATCTTCTTTAGAGAGAAATTTCCTTTTAAATCCTTTATTTTTTCTTTGCTTGTTGAATTTCTTTAAGCCTTTCTTTTCTTTTGAGTTTCCATCACTTATGTTCATATATTTTGTTGCAAAATGCCCAACCTCACCACAGCCAAAACAAATCAATGGAATTTTACCCTTGAATTTTCCCTTACCAATTTTTAGTCTTCTCATAAAGTAAGCATATTCTCCATCCAAAAGACCTTCTTCATCATCTTCCTTTTCTTCACACTTGCAGGTGCAATTTTGTGCCTTTGAAGGTCTTTTCTTCTTATTGTTTTTCTTAGATGCAATGAACGCAGTTTCTAGATGTGAAGTACCCTCTTCTTCATCAAGTCTCATCTCATATGTTATGAGAATTCTATGTAATTCCTCTTTGCTGAGTTTGCTCAGATTTGCACTATATTCTGAGACCGATACCTTTGGGTTGAATCTCCCTGGTAACGTTCTAAGAATCTTTCGTATAATATTCTTCTCATTAACAAGCTCTCCCAATCCTTCCAGAGTGTTAGTTATTTCATCAACGTGTTAGAAGTATGTAGCATTGTTGTTATCTTCTTTCATTCTGAAGTGCTCAAATTTTGCTCTGTATATTTGAAGCTTTGCTTCTTTGACATTCGAGTCACCTGCATATATATTCTCAAGATTTTCCCACACATTTTTGGCAGTTTTACAACCCAACACCTTATGATAAGAATATTCAATAAGTCCACTGATAATAATATTCTTTTCTTTTGTATCATTTACCAAATTCTTCTTACATTTTTCATCCGTGGTTGGTGTAAATCCATTTTGAATAGTGTCCCATACTTTGTAACCTTGCTCCAAGAGATAGACATCCATTCTTCCTTTCCAGAGTGCATAATTATTTTCATTGAACAAAGGTACACCATTCTTGGTATGCTCCATGACCTCCTTCCAGCTGTTAAACTATTATTGAAGGAACCAAGCTCTGATACCAATTGTTGGAAATACTGAGAGGGGGGGTGAATCATTATTCCTTTCAATTAGTATTATTATTAATCTTTCATAGCATTATTTAATCTTCAATTATTATCAGTGTTTTTACAATGATAGCAGTAAACAAAAGGAACACAATTGCACACATTTTTTAAGGTGGAAACCCTCTCCGGGACAAAAACCACCTAATTTTTTTTCTAATAATTCTTTAATATTCAACTCCAATTGAAAATAAAGCTCCAACTTCCTAGAATCTAGAAAAGCATTCTCCTCCAGCTCCCACTGGATGGACACTCCAACGCTCGATATTCTTCAGTAGTCAACTGAACGGATTCCCCAACACCCAATGAGCTACAACTCACCCTAGCACCACCATATCACCCTGAATTTTTCACAGTCTTGAACTTTTTGGTGACTTCATGCACTAGCCTAGCACCACCCTACCACCCTATATAATAATAAAAGAAGAATGGACTCATGTACCAGGGAAAATGGTCCACTTTATAATGATATAGAATGATGTAGAAGAATAATACACACTAGACCATAACCCCAAATATGATACAACCAGCTAATGATGATCCTAGACCTCCCGACACTACCTCTTCAACTCTTGGTAGATAGACACTTGTACAATTTTTACAATGATACATTTACAATGAATTAGTACAATGATACCTTTATAATGATTATATGCAATGCTGCCCACTTAAAGACTTCATGTGGTGAAATTCTTGCAGTTTTTCTACACCTTGATTGTTGCTCTTGTCATGCTACCCTCTGCTACACCTTGCTTTGCTTTTAGGCCCTATAAAGTACGGTCCTTTGCAGCCCTTTACAACATACGATCTATCTTTTTCTTGCCTTATACGATCTTGATATTGAACCTGGTGTATCCCTATTATTTAAAATCCCCAATATGTGATTTTCAATTCTATAGTATTCCTCTGAGTCTTATTTCAGATTCCATATGTCTAACCCAATTTGGACTCTTCAAGGGAGAGTTATTCCCAGTCTCTCACAATGACCTAGTTATGGACTAGATCAATATAGTGAACTTGTACAGTGTGCCACATGTCACTGTTTCTTCATTCGACTCTGAAATTGATACAGATAAAACTATAGTCCATGCACTATCTGTCACTTTTTATATAATTCCAATCTGATACTCAAAGATAGAGTTATGACGATTTTCCCAAGGTCACTTCTTTGAGATGAAGTTCAGGAGCCTGCAAAAACACTGACTTCCACAGATCATATCTCCGAAAATATTGTGCAAATTGATCTGAAATTTTTACAGGAGCTTCCTCAGGATTTTGGCTTTGCTTCATAAAAATTTCAGCTTCTGAACCTTCGTATAAAAAAAATTTAGAGCGCAAATTCCACAATGACATGTTTCAGGTAGAGAAATCCCTACATGAGGAGGATATGAGGATCACAATTTATATAAATGCTTAGGTTGAGAGGGTCTTCAACAAGTGAACGTGGGGGGCATTTTAGGAGCTTAAAAATTATTAATTATTTACTTTTCAATGACCCATGCCACAACCTCATGGGGTTTTAGCCCACTAACTAGGGTTACAAACTTCAAACATGAATATCTCTGAAACCGTGAAGAATTACATGGTGTGCCATATATCAACAGAAATATCTTGACAAGTAGAAACCATAAAAAATATTCTTGATCCAGAATATAGTAATTGTGTAGGTAAAAATTCCCATGCAAGATCGGGGTAGCCCCTGGTGCTGCTTGGGTTGACATCAATGACAACCACTGATCAAAACTCATGAAACTCTCATGATCAACCTTATGACACCATGACTCTTCATTTTAAGATTATAAATAATGACATTTAATAAAGGAAAAGTGTCCTATGGTGACTAAATGACTCATGAAATTGATTATGATTTGACCTTGAAGACCATGACATGAGAGTAGAAATCACACTTATATAATGACTTGACCATTTGAAAACAAAGAGAGATGTCAAATTTTATTTAAAAATATAACAATTTGACCATAAGACTCTAACTACAGTGAAAAGAGTAAATTTTGGTCACTATGACTATTGGACACTAACAGGTACCTTGGAGCTTTCATACATCATTGGAAAGTTTCATCGCTCTCGATGACATGTCTTCATTATTTTCCTTCGAACGAAATATTTTGTGTGGTGTTTGACATCAAATCCTCTATTTTCACCATAAATGTTGTACTACAATACCTTGAGAGACAATAACAGCATAAGTGTTTTCTCTCGCACATGTTAACAACATACATAATTGATCGGTAATCAGCTGGTGTCTACCATGTTTGAATTCAATTCAATTATTCGCATGGTTAGAATCATACATTGGATTATTGAGTGAATGAGATAGAAGACTCTAGATCTAGTTTCATCCATCTCGGGTTCGATTTCGAGATTAATACAATATTACAAAGTATGATGGTTATGATCATACTGATAGTCATCGTGGAATGAGTCCACACTCTTTCATCAGTGGAAGATACTTCTTGATCATTTTACATGTAATTTTAGCTTATGTTATGATCATGGGTATGCCTCCCTCAACGACGATATCATAATGAAAATGTACTATAATAGATAATGATATCAACCAATTGTACTTGAGCCAGACTTGTCACAAGATAAAGAACTTCAGTAATCATTTGTTGCTTCTAAGTTTGTAATTTACCAGACAATGTGTTATAGGAAATTTTGTCACATCTAGTCAATATGCCTATAAACCAGATCAATTAGCATCCATGAACATGTTTTCATCATCCCTTCACAAATGCCTAAGCATAACCTCTCCAAAATGTCCAAGTTTTTGGGAAAAATTACTCAAAAACATTTTTTTTATCCCCAACGCACTTTGCTTCCTTGGCCACCTACATTCAATGTTTGTTGTATTCTTATCCACCTACGATGTTCAATGCATGTTTCTCCCCTCTGTAGGTGCACAGATTCTAGAAATTGGGAAAATTAAAAATAATATTGAATCTTCCTCTTCGAGAATCTTCCAATGTTGTTTCAACTATTTACCATGGATAAAGAGCTCGAATCCTATCTGGTCTTATCTTGGAGACTTCACATCTTATCCCTTGAGCTCAATGTCCCATCATATGTGGATCTTAATCCCATAATGGTAAATCCTAAACACCCACACTTCTCCTATAAATGTATTTCCATTCATATTATCAAGGTTGGATTTTGGATATTTATAGTGCCCTCATGTTGTTTTGTTGAACCTAAAGGAGTCATCATATTCATGCATTAGGGTTGATATTAAGGTGTGCTTTGTGACAAGGAAGGCTAGGTCAACTTGGGGAGACATCTACAAAGTCAACTAATATTTATTTTTGCACACTCTCTCCTATTTATGTCAATACAAAGAGTATCTTGTTTTCCTAGATGTGTTGTGTTATGTTTTCACTCATGTTTCTCAATTCCATGTTGATTCATTGAATAGATATTTTATATTATGCTACATGGATATTGTGGATCAGTTGCTTGTTTTAGTCATGTGTGCAAGTTCTAATTATATAAGTTGGAGCTATAATTGGATCTTACAAGCAAGAAGGAAAGGGAAGCTTGCTAAAAATTCAAGGTAGGCTTCATTCCCATGATCTAATTTATCTAAGGAAAACTTTATTTTCTTTGTCTTTTTTTGTTATATACCAAGCCATTAGGCCTAGGGAATTCACCTTTGTTCACAATCATGAAAAATCTACATAACACTTGTTCGTCAAATTTTTCATTGTTCTCAATATGGAATTGATAAAGATGGAAAATATTCTTGTGATACCCTATCCTCATGCAAACCCTAGAAGAAATCCTTAAGCATGAATATAATTCATAATTCAAGTTCCATAAAAATCCCTAAAAAGTGATGCGCTAAGTACTTTTGTTTGGCCCAACTTAAATCTTTTCCCAGCACCATATGAAAACCCTAGTCAATTCCCTAAGAAAACCCTATTCAGTTCCCTAAGACCTATCTATAACCATAACCTTATCATAAAAAAATTCTCCTTACACAAAATCCTAACATCCTTATAATCCTAAAATGCTAAAATCCAAACACCCTAGCATAAATAAATTAATTCTAAATTTGTATTCACTACCCTTAGCTCTACTTGCAAGTGTATTAAAAATATGTTGTCACTAAGGGATATCCATCTAATATGGAGAAATATGACTGAAGTTGATTAAAAAATCCTCTCATTAAAAGATGAACCAAAAAAATAACTTGAGAACTAGACAAGTGGCAAGAAAGACAGTGGCAAAACCATCACCAAAGTACCAATATTCAAAAAATAAATAAACAAACACAGTAATGTAGATGTCAGATTATAAATTTAATATTAAAAATTACAGATAGATTGGCCTTAATTGTGTCACCCCCCTTAAGCAATATACAAGTCTTTTTGTGAAGGAAAACGACTATGAATATAAGTCTGAGCCTGTTCCTTTTTTCATCCATCAATTCAGTGTTTTTTTAGTTGTTGCAATTCGGTGAAGATTGTTGTCTTGTGGTTCTTTTGAACGAATAAGGAAACATGAGAGTCAAGCAAATGAAGAGCTAGAGCGGTCAAGATGAAGGCCCAACACTTCAAGCATGGGTCAGGAGGATGCCCCATAGTCAAAAGAGCAAAGGAACGTACCATTTAACTTTCCGTGCCTCTAACCTCTCCGCTCATCGCACTTCGCTCCCGACGAATTATAGCTCTTACCTTTTGTCGCTCGTATATAAAACCTGTGATCTACGATCTGCAGGAGGCCCCACCTCCACCTTGCCACGTCATCCATCGCACATCTCTCCCTGTAAGATATACCATCTACCCTTCGCCTCTTATAATAAAAACTCCCAGCCTGCGATCCATAATATCGGTTCAGGCCCCACCTTCCTGCCACATCATCACTAGCCTTTCCACAACCTTTGTTCTGCCCTTTTCAGTGTTAATGAGCCCTTTTAACTCCACAATCACTTCCGCCATCCATGCCCCCCTCTAAAATCCGATCTCCATTTTTGTCAAGTTAAATCACAGCATGGGTTTTTGGTGGAACAACACAGGTATGGTTTATTCAGTTGGTCCAGGAAATCCCAGCTAAAGAGCGAGGCACATGCAGCACAACTGGTCATTTCATTACAGTTAATGTGAATCATGAGAATGAGGGAGTGGAGGCCTTTCGACAGCAGATGAGATCAAGTGGTGGAAACAAAACTGCCCACCTATTCATGGCCAGTCCTCGCCGTCCCCATGGAAGATTCCAGGATTTGGCCTACGCGGCCCATCATTTTGTTTCTTTTTACTTCTTGATTATGATTTTTTTCTAATGAAATCATGATTCCACCTGATTTTGTTTTTATTTTCTGTTACAAGAGTGATTTATTGATGCACGCTCTGCTAGTTTGTTAGTATATTTTGATTTTCACATAGGTGGGTCGATCATGAAGGATTATTCAATCATGAACCCTAACTAGGAACTCTATATGTAGGAGGCTCAGAGATAAAATAATGGTTATGAATTTTGGAGAAGGTTTTGTTGTATTTATTTGTGGTTGTGCTCTTTATGCTCTGAGATACATTTTTGAGAGAGTTATTTTCAATATAATCTGATATACAGAGTTGTTTACTTGGATTCCAAATGGAGCAATGAGTAGTATGTATCTGTGTTCCCTTGTTTGTTTGCAATATCTTGTTTATGTATAATCGTCTTTCATGTTTTTTTGCTTTGAAGATTTGTGTAATGAAGCTGCCGGTGGTAAGCATTTGTATTCATGAATTTGTTTGATGTATAACGCTCATGTATTAAACTTGTTGCACTGCCTTAATTTGCGGTCCAAGAATCTCTACTATTGGTCATATTCCACTTACATATGTTTCCTCTGAGTTCATGGGAGATAGATTCTTAATACTTTTAAGCCTATCTCTTGCGAATTCCTCCTCCATTCCTTCTCAACACCTCTACATATTTTGAAAGTCTCTACTCATTGTTTCAGACTTGGCCCACTTGAATAGCCACCGAGCCATACAGCCTCTTAAGCCCTCTCATAGTATAGGGTAATTCACATGAATAATACTCCAAGGTATTCTCCATTCTTGGACCAGCAAAACCATTATTTTCTTATTTAATATTCTGTCACAGGCATCCTTATAGTCGTCTACATTTAACCTTTGATTTTAAGATGTCCTAGGCACTAGTGTTTTGCAACTCAAGGTTGCCTCTAGGAGCTACAACATCTTTTAGTGTCGTTTCTGGGGATACTAATTTGAAAATGTTTTCCTTGGTGTACAACATTATCTTCATACTTCAATCAGGTGAGCACGAAGGGTTGAGAGTTGCATAGCCCTCACCTTGGCGACTCCACTTTTATCAAAGTTCAAATCAGTTGTAATACTGGCATACACAAGGCCTCATACTCGATCAGATACATCCCAGCAGAGAACCCCTTATGTATCTGATCCTGAAAATATCATATTTAAGAGAATCTGGAAGGAGAAGCAACCCAGCCAGGCTAACCTACCCTCATTTTCTCTAGAATATTTGCCTTCCTCATCTCAGAAAGCTAACATCTACGGCCCTGGCTTCATAGCCCGTGTACTTGAGTATCCTCCAGAAACCACTTCTTTAGCTATTTCAATCGTAAAATACGGAGCCAAATCCACGATACTTCTCTACCTCCCTTGCACCCTACTCCAGAGGCTAAAGAAGTCAAATAATTTACAGCACTTCGAAGCTCTTTACAGATAAATACCCAAACCTTTACTTAGAATATACCTGTTATACCACAGCCAAGTCATCCTCATAACTTTCCCCCACCGCCCCTCATGGATGTACATGGTTTCCTCCTCAATAAATATGCTCCATTGGCTCTACCTTAAGTACTGAATGATATGCCACAAGATTTTCTAAAGATCCTGCCTCGATTCACCAGGGAAGATAGTACTTTTTCACAGAGACATATTGAAAACTTCTGCACATTTGCTAAGAATGTGAATGTAGAGCACTTATATGTGGTGCTAAGGCTTTTCATCCAATCCTTGGATGGGGAAGCCTGGAAATGGTTCAAGTCTCTGGCCGACAACACAGTCACTACTTGGGAAGAAATGGAAAACTTCTTCACACTAAAATGGGGAGAAAAGAGGGATCATGGATGTGTTCTCATAGAGTTTAACTCTATTAAGAAGAGACACAATGAGGAGGTAACATAATTCATAAAGAGGTTCAATAAGCTCTATAATAATATCCCTACTGATATAAAGCCTCCCCAAGCAGTTGCTAAGGTGGTCTTTGTAAGAGCTTTCGAACCGGAGTTTGGGTTCACCCTAAGAGAAATAAAATCCACATCTCTAGATCAGATCCAAACTAATGCATTGGAGGTAGGAGAAAATTTCTCTTCTACTGGAAAATTCAAGGGGAAGATAGAGCATGAATTCGGAAGAAAAAATAGGGAGGAGGCTTCTACTTCAAATCAGGAGAGGGAATCACAAGAGTATAGAATGGAAGAAATGAATAAGTTGATCAAGAACCTCTCAAATAAGTTGGTTAGGCTTGAATTGGAGGCCAAGAATTCCCCCCCTCATTCCAACCAAATGATTCAAAACCGTGGGTTTAATCCCCAGTATCGGAATCCCCCTCTACAGCTGCTACAGCATGAAAGGAAAGAACAGAAAGATCATATACAACCTCCTCTATATCTGGAGGGTGAAGTGGAGGGGCAGGCTGAGGAAGTCACATAAAACCAAAAATATCAACTCCTCGCCTACTCGGATGATGAGGAAGGTGAACTCACCCTTCAAGGGGAGCAAGAGGAGAATTAATTCCCTTCAGAAGACTAGGATATTGACAATTACTGCAGGCAGTTAGTGGATTTCATGCAAGCTCAACTCCACAAGAAGTATGATCTCAGGTCCTCCAGGAAGAGAACCCAAGTGCAGGTTTCAAATGAAGATTCAAAATCAAGAGAACAGACCCCTCCTAGTTCTGCCAGTAAGGGGGAAAAGCCATTAGAATATTCTGCCCATCATAAATTTGTTGCATCCACTTCAACAAAACAAGGCTATGATCCTCCCAAAAATGAGAATTCCATAGTTATACCCTTGAAACTGCCTGATCCTCCTGAAGATCAGTTCAAAGAAGTTATTACAGAAAAATCTCCCATGGCCTTTAACCTCCAGAGAGAATTAGAGAATTTCAAGATCTCGGTTCTCCTGATCAAGCTCCTGAAACAGCCTTCATACAAGGCTCAAGTGTCCCAATTCATGTTTCCCCATGGTGTAAGCCCTCTGCCTGACAGCCTCAATCTCCAAGAAGAATGACCCATGGTATTTTTTGGACCTCATGTAGAATATCTGGACTTAGCCACTCCCCCATTCTATGTGACTCTAATTATACATGGCCTATTGTTGCACAATTGCATGTTGGATTATGGGGCTTCACATAAATTTTTTCCATTGTATGTCATGGAGCATTGGAGTTGCAGATTACAAGGCATTGTAAATACCTATATTATTTTTATTCCAAGAAGGTGAAGTGCTTGGGCATGATAATATATCTGGTAGTAAACTTCGCCCAGATTCCGGCCAAAAGTGTGGTAATGGGAATTGTTGTAGTTGATATCCCAGCTCAATTTGGAATGTTGTTGTACAGGTCCTGGGGTTCCAATATTGGAGGATCAATCAAACTTGACCTCACCTATGCCACTATTCCAGTGTTCGGTGGGGAGGAAACAAGAATATAACGTGAATCCAGGTTTGTGAAGATGGTTACCAAATCCAGCTGCTCGACAAATTCCCCAGTATATGGTAAAGTGGGTGAATTCCCTTGTCTTATGCTCAAAGAGGATGAAAATATCCTACAAGAAATGAAGGTCTATCCTCTAACACCAAAAAATCCTACGAGTAGAGAGGAAAATAAAATTTGGACCTTGCATTTTCAATGGAGCCTTATTCATGAGAAGGAAATTGGGTTGGGGTACTCTTGATATCACCAGAAGGATGCTTAATTCCCCTCTCCTATAAGCTATAATTTGAAGCCAAAAACAATGTGGTTGAGTATGAAGCCCTGCTATTGTGATTGCAGATAGAATGGAATGTGAACATAAAGAATCTCATGGTGTTTGGAGATTCAAAGCTCGTAATGAGGCAAGTCAGGAGCCAATGCAAAACTAAACACCCATGGCTCAAAGCTTACAGGAATGAGGTATGGGATTTGGTTGGGAACTTATTTTCTGATTTTAACATTCATTTCATGCCAAGGAATTAGAAAAAAATGGAAAACTCACTAGCTGTGGCTGATCGCAACTTCTACACCAAGGTTTAATCCCTTGCTCATATATGAGGTTGAAGTGCGATACCCACCTCCATTTCGGACAACGTAAAGCATGGAAAGTCTTCGTGGATGAAGAGAATTTCAAGCGTTTTATGGAAATGGTGGGCAAGTTATCAAATTTGGTGATTTACTCAGTCACCGAGGATGACATTCAAGAGCCAAAAACTAGATGGGAAGAGATACTAGTTGAGCACCGTGTTTTTCAGTTAAAGGGAAATCTCATTCCCAGGGGTCTCGCGCCATTGGAGAGATTGTTTGACAAAAATGACATCCCGGTGAACCCCATAAAAATGACCCTCAACGAGCCTATCTGGGATGTGAATATTGGGACAGAAGTAGATCTGAAGGTGGTGAAGCTGTCAGAAGGGTTCCCGGAAGAATACCAATATCAGTACCTCAGGCTGTTGCAATCATATAAATATTTCTTCGCCTAGTCATACCAGGATCTGAAGACTTTGGAAATTGACATTATACAACACAAGATACCACTCAAAGAAGACGCTAAGCCTCATAAGCAGAAGCTGAGAAAAATCAATCCTCTTCTTCTCCCATCTATTGAAAAGGAAATAAATAAGATGTTGCAGGCAAAGATCATCGTCCCTCTGAGGTACTCTGAATGGGTGACGAACCTGGTACCCGTGAGGAAGAAGAATGGCGAAATCAGGATCTTTGTGGATTTCTGCAATCCAAATAGAGCTTCACTCAAAGACAACTATCGCCTCTCGAAGATAGATCACATCTTGCAAAAGGTAGTGGGATCCTCCCGCATTTCCATGATGGAGGGATTCTCAGGATATAATCAAGTGGTGGTGCTCCCAAAATACTATAAGAAGACTACATTCACTATGCCTTGGGGAACCTTCATGTACGCCTGAATGCCTTTCGGCCTGATAAATGTCGGCACCAAATTCTAGCGTACGATGGACATTTCTTTCATAGAAGAGTAGGCTAATTTTGTGGTAATTTACCTGGACGACATCACCATCTTCTCAAGAGTGACGTTGAACATATAGAGCATATTCAGCAAAATTTTGACAAATGCCGCAAATTGTGACTAAGGAGAAAGTGAAGATCCATGTTTGCCTTGGAAGAAGGAAAGTTACTGGGGAACATAGTGACTAAGGAGAGAGTGAAGATCGACCTGAAGCGGGTGGAGGCAATAGATGGAATTCCCCTACCAAGAAACAAAATGGAAGTACAGGTATTACAAAGTAGAATAAATTTCCTCATAAGGTTTATCCAAAACTATGTCGGGATCGTTTGAAACATCACCGAAATGCTGAAAAAGAACAGTGAAGTGAATTGGACCCTAGAATCCAGGGATTCTTTCAACAGAATCAATCAAGCCTTTACGAAAGCTCCAGTGCTGGCAGGTCCAGATTATGGAAAGTCATTCATGATTTTTTCTTTTGCCTCCCATCATACAATAGTTTCAGTGGTGCTACAAAAAAATGGTGATGGGAATGAACAACCCATTGCGTTCTTCAGCCAAGTCCTCCAAGATGTTGAACTAAAATATAATATCCTGGAAAATAAATCATATGCTATGGTTAATTCACTTAAATCATTTCACGTCTATGTGCTTTAGTCTGTCATAACAGCGTATGTACCCACTGCAGCAATGAAAGATATTCTGGTTCAAGGCGACAGCGAAGGAAAAAGAGGCAAATGGATAGCTAAGATTCAGGAGTACGAGATGGAGATAAAGCCTACAAAACTCATTAAAGGCCAAGGGCTCACCAAAATCCTATCTGAATCCAACTTTCAAGCTCTAGGGATAAACCTATCTATGGTAGGAGGAGAAGCGATGGAGGATACAGGTGTACAACAGGGCATAGAGTATTCCACGCAAAAGACACATGTGAAGTACCTTTTATCCTCATGGTATAAAGATGTAGTGGAATATCTTTTAACACTAAGATGCCCTCCTAACTATGATAAGGCCAAGCATCAGACTTTGAGGTTAGGATCTCAAAAGTACACCGTGGCGAATGGGCAAGTATATTGGAAGGACCCAGCGAAGATCCTATTATTGTGTTTGACAAAGAAATAATTTGACCAAGTGATGACCAAGTTCCACGAAGGGATATGTGGCGTGCACTACAGTTGGAGAGCCACTACACACAAGATCCTGAGGGCAGCTTTCTTTTGGCCTAAGTTGTTTGGTGATGTACAAGCTCACATCCGGGCCTGCGAGAAGTGTCAGAAGTTCACTGAAAATAAAAGGTATGCACCTCTCCCCTTGATCCCAGTACATGTTGAAGAACCTTTAAAACAATGGGGAACCGACTTTGTAGGAGAGATTCACCAGGCTTCTAGCAATGAGCATCGATGGATCCTCACTGCTACAGATTACTTCACTAAGTGGGTGGAAGTCATGCCCGCAAGAAAAACTATAGATTTGGTGGTGATCAAGTTCCTAGAGGAGAACGTAATAGCTAGGTTTGGATGCCCTACTAAAATCATAACAAATAATGCCCAGCCTTTCAATTCGGCTAAATTTGTAAAAAAAATTCAGTGTTACAATATCATGTTGGGACACTCCACTACATATTACCCACAGGGGAACAGGCTGGCAAATTCATCTAACAAGACACTAGTGATGATCTTGAAAAATACCATCAACGAAAACCAAAATAACTGGGATACCCAACTCAAGTTCGCACTCTGGAAAAATCGCAACATCACTAAAAGATCCATAGGGAAGTCCCCTTATGAACTGGTGTATGCGGCAGAGCTGCAGTCTTTCCTATTTATCTTGCATTACTTGTGGCCCAATTCTTACAAGAGAGCGAGGAAGAGCCAAATGACATTATTAGAATAATGAACCAATTGGTCGAGCTAAGTGAGACACGAGAATAGGTAAGCCTCAGACTAGCAGAGTACCAGGAAAATATGAAAGGCTTATTTGATTGAAAAGCTAAAGACAGGGAAATCCAAGTAGGAGATTTGGTGCTACGATGGGATGTCAGGCGGTCAAACAAAGGGAAACATGGGAAGTTCGACCCCCTTTGGTTTGTTCCATTCAGAGTGTCAGAGGTCAAAGGAAACAATACTTTTGCACTAGAGAATTCAGAAGGAGACATACTCGAGATGCCTGTCAATGGGAAGTTTCTCAAGCCTTACTTCTAGCACTGACAGTGGGATACGACGGCCCATTGTACATATCCTCAAATTGTATATACTCCATTTTTTATTTCTGCATCAATTCCTATTTTGTTTTTGGTTAAAGATGCTTGAAAATGTTTCTAACGATGATCCAGGCACATTAAGAAGAACACAAGCAAGTGGTCTGCGAGTTCTCGAAACACTCGAATGAATGCGTCATCCCCAATGGAGCCAATGTTGGCTTGTCATTCTTTTGAACGAATAAGGCAACATGAGAGTCAAGAAAATGAAAATTTGGAGCGGTAAATATGAAGGCCCAACACTTCAAGCGTAGGTTTGGAGGATGTCCCGTAGTAAAGAGAGGAATGCTACTTACCATTTACCTTTTCACGCCTCTAAACTCTCTGCTCATTGCAATTCGCTCCCCCCGAGGTATAACTCTTACCTTCCATCGCTCGTATATAAAACCTGCAATCTGCGGGCAGCCCCACCTTCGCCTTGCCACGTCATTCATCGCCCATCACACATCACTCCCAACAAGATATATCATCTACCCTTCACCTCTTATAATAAAAACTCCCGGCCTACGATCCGCGATATTAGTTTTGCCCCCACCTTCCTACCACGTCATCACTAGCCTTTCCACAGCCTTTGTTCCACCCTTTTCAGTTTTAATGAGCCACGCTAACTCCACTATCGCTTCTGCATTCATGCCCCCCTCCGAAATACGATATCCAGTTTTTGCAAGTTAAAGCACAATATGGATTTTTGGCGAAACAGCATAGGTATTGTTTATTCAGTTGGTCCAGGAAATCCCCACTAAAGAGTGAGGCACGCGCAGCACAACTGGTTGTTTCATTATGGTCAATGTGAATCATGAGAATGAGGGAGTGGAGGCCTTTTGACATTAGATGAGATCAAGTGGTGGAAACTATACTTCCCACCTGTTCATGGCCACTCCTCGCCGCCCCCATGGAAGATTCCAGGATTTGGCCTACGCGGCTCATCATTTTGTTTCTTTTTACTTTCTGATTATGACGTTTTGCTGGTGAAATCCTGATTCCACCTGATTCTGTTTTGATTTTCTGTTATAGGAGTGATTTCTTTATGCACCCTCTGCTAGTTTTTTAGGATATTTTGATTTTCTCATAGGTGGGTCGATCATGAAGGATTATTCGAACATGAACCCTGACTAGGAACTCTATATGTAGGAAGTTCGGAGATAAAAGAATGGTTCTGGATTTTGGAGAAGATTTTGTTATAGTTCTGTGTGACTTTGCTCTTTATGCTCTGAGATACATTTTTGAGAAAGTTGTTTTGAATATAATTTGATATACAGAGTTGTTTACTTGGATTCCATATGGAGAAATGAGTAGTATGTATCTGTGTTCTCTTTTTTGTTTGCAATCTCTTGTTTATGTATAATCATCTTTCATGCTTTGTTGCTTTGAGTATTTGTGTAATGAAGTTGCCGGTGGTAAGCATTTGTATCCATGAATTCGTTTGATGTATAAAGCTCATGTATTAAACTTTCAACATTTCCTTAATTCACACTCCACGAATCTCTACTGTTGGTCATATTCCACTTACATATGTTTCATCTGAGTTCATGGGAGACATATTCTTAATACTTTTAAGCATGTCTCTTGTGAATTCCTCCTCCATTCCTTCTAAACACCTCTGCATATTTTGAAAGTCTCTACTCATTGTTTCAGACTTGGCCCACTTGAATAGCCACCGATCCATACAGCCTCTTGAGCCCTCTCACGGTATAGGGTAATTCACATGAATCAGACTCCAAGGTCTTCTCCATTCTTGGACCACCAAAACCATTATTCTCTTATTCCATATTCTGTCAGAGGCATCCTTATAGTCATCTACATTTAACCTTTGATTTTAGGATGTCCTAGGCACTGGTCTTTTGCAAGTCAAGGCTATCTCTAGGAGCTACAAAAAGGACAATTACAATGATATACCATGGCTGCTAGACAGCCACCTATTATCACTCTCCCCAACTTCCCAAGGCTTAAAATGGGTTTGAAGAAAGCTAACCACAAACCAGGATTTAGGTCGGGTAGCTAGCCCTACCACGACCAGAGAGGGATCTCTCGTTGTCACCTTTGCAATCAAAGGAATGACTGAGTATCTAATGATCTTAGGCTAGGTATGTAAGCTTAGTAAATAGGATTTGTTTTATTTTTTAAGTCTTGGATAGAAAGGTCAATGAGAAGGCTATGTAGGGTTTTTAGGTCTAAATTCCAAGGTCAATTTGCAGAGAATGTGTGAGTCTAGATAGGTAGTTTGAAATCATATTTAAGAGTTAATTGAGTATAGGATGAAGTGATTTATATTATGAACTATCACTAAGTTGAATTCATTCATTTAGAAGAATGTATACATAACATGTAAACCTAGTCTAAAAAAAGCATGGACAAACATGATTTCTGCTCATAAACTAACAAGATAAACATATGAAAAGATGTATCTGAAAGAAGAAGATATATAATTTAGCATTAATATATAAACATACATAATAAGAACAAATTCTCCAATGCATACCACAAGATTCTCAATACAAGTTCTACAAATTTGTCTCTAATTTCATTCCAAAATGATGATTACAATATCTCCACTGCAAAATAAGACTATCCAACCCAAAAAAAGACTAAAGAGAGTCTACTTATAGAAAATATTGATTGTGAAACCTCATCAGGTCGGAATCCCATCCAAAATGGATCATAAATACACAATATGAGTCATTTCCTAGATTCTAGGGAGGTTAGAAACCATTCCCTGAATTTCAACTATGAACTAGGAGTGTTTGTCCCTTACCTTCAATTACATCTTCCCTCATGATAGGAGTAAAAAACTAACTCACTAACTCTAATGCCAACTCATAGGATAGTAAAACCTAGAATTTGTGACATTTTCTGAGCTTGACAATTGTCCTGAGTAATCCAATGTTGTTTGTAACATTTCTAACAGAAGGGTAACATAATTTTACAAAAGCTTAATAGAAGTTCGCATGCACATTTGAGGCCCTTTTATGAGTCCAAATCCATTTCTGAAAGAACAGTAAACTAGCCCTATATGTCTAGTATCTATAAAATCTTGAATTTTTCAAAATGACCTACCGGAAGGCCTCCAAAAATCCATTCTCCCAAGGTTACTCCAAAATCGTAATAGAGGCTCCAAAAAGGTGGAAGAAACATGAAAAATGAGTCATTTTGGGGATTTTTCTCCAAAATTAAAGCTTTTCATGCCAAGGGGGTTCCTTATCTGTAATGCACTCATCAAAATGCATCCATCCATGTAAATAAATCATCATTTGAATGCCTTCAAAACAACCATAACAAAATTTTGTTCCTCTTTTATGAGGAGGAATTTCTGGAATTGTGAAAAAATCACAAAAATTACCAAAATTCTTCAAAAATTCTCAAAATTGGTTTTGTATCACTTATGAGTGATGGGCTAAATATCCAAGGAAGCTTCAGCCAACAAGTCCAAACTATCCTTCTCTTTTAGTTTCATTTGAGCTTCTTTTAGCCTTTTCTTACCCTGTTTTAGCCTTATTTGAGAAATTGTGTTCCCGGTGCGATAATGATTTGCCATGTGTCTTTGGAGTTTATTGTACTTCTTATATTTGTTCAAGAGCTTCTCCAAGTGTTCATTTTTCCTGGACAACAAAATCTTTTTGTCTTGATTGATCTCCATGGCTATAAGCTCATCAAATTTCAACTATTCAGGTGGATGAGTTGACTATCTTTCTAGCTCCAACGCCCTTTTGAGGCCTCTTGTTTTGACGCAGCAAAAATTGCATCTTCATAAATCTTGTGTTCTGACACCAAATGATATAGGGTTTGTGGAATAAACCCCACTAATTACCCACACATTAACATTATGGATTCATGCTTCTCTATTTTCATCCAACAAAATGGGTTCCCAAATAACTTCATTATTTTTAATTGGGCTCTGCCTTCCTTCGAGCTTACAATTAAATTTATAATTACAATAGACCTTATCCAGCTCTCACAATCGACTTCTATGACTTTGCAACAAAATCTATTAAAATAAATCATTCCTATCTCTAATTTATGACTAATCTAATCTCTTGAGCATTAAAAGCAATTATCCTCTCTAATATCCATTTTTTCTATGGATATGTTTACAAAAGTCAACTAGAATATCCCCTACCTATGTTTTCTAGGAATTTAAACATTTTACAAGAGAATATTACAATATTTACAACTTGACCCCTCCTTGGGCTAATCAAACAATTAAATTTAATTTGAGTGCTAATGCTCCTGCATCAGACTCCCAAAGTAAAAAAGAATCATGATCTCTAGATCATGTGTCCCAATTATTGTCCTCCTGGATCCTATACTTTATTCTTCAGTGATCTCCTTGCTTCTTTCGACTGTTGTCCATGTATTCTTCTGTTCTTCCTTGCTTCTCCTAGTTTCCATACCTTCGTTTGTAACACTCCATTGAATTTACCTTCAACATTTGTCACATTCCAACCTTTCATACTACCATCTGCTTTTCCTCTCTTTATGCAACTCCTTCCTTTATGTATCTTCCTCATAAGATTCATAAAATTTTCTATCTCTCTGTTCAAATTACTTTGTTTTCGATGTCCTCTCCCTTGTGTATGAGTTTCAAAACTCTTGCTTCCTTATTTTTCTTCTCCACATCCTGTAAAGACATACAAGACATTAGAATGTCTTATTCTCTTCTTTTCCATGACAGAATTAGCACTGTCACATATCCCAAAATTAGCACTGTCACATACCCCAGCAATCTTACATTGCATGAAATCTTCTTTGCCTTTGTCAACATTTTCTTCCTCTACTACAAATCCTTTGCAATCTTCATCGAGTTCTTTCTTCTCTACTAATGCTTTCAATCAATTCTCCAATAGATCCAATTCTTACTCCTATTTACTAACCAATTTTTCATGTGCTTTCCCTTGACTATATTCATAAGATAACATAGCCTCATCCTCCATCAGAATACAAACTTGATCTTGCTTCTTTGAAATGTTTTTGTATATTTAATTTTCTTCCTTCATCTTTATGACAGCTTCCAGTGACTGTCTATCACCTGCAAAACCTGCATTCACACACAAACTTTCAGTTTTAAAACCACAAGACCCAATTGTCTTATTTGATGATTTAGTCATCAAATCCTCTTTTTGTTCCAACTCTTCTACATGACTCGGGAAATCTTCAATGGTTTTCATCTCAACTTCCTCAAGCATAGAATTTGAGTACTTGGTATATTTTGCTTCTTCTTCTTGCTTTTGGTCATCATCGTGAGCCAAAATTCCTCTGTTTCCAACTTTAGTAGAATGCTGAAAAACAATATTTCCCTCCAATTGTGTATGAACTTCCTAAAGAGATCTAACTGTCTGAGAACTCAAATTTTGTCTCTCTTCTTTATCTTCTCTGACATCACCTGAAAACATCCACAAATTATTAATTTCAAAATCATAAGGCTCAATTGCCTCAACTGATGATTCAAACATCATCACTCCATCTTTAAGTTCAAAAGGAATGTGTTCTTCTCCAACAAATTTGTCTTTTTGTAGCTCAACTCCTTCGAGATTATTTGTCCTCAATTGAACATCTATAATTTCCTCAAGCTTCCTCAACCCCTCTATTAACTGCATATTCACTTGATGTTCTCTCTTCTCTTGTAGCTTGTGCCATTTCACCTTTGTTCTCATTATGTAACCATACCTCTGGTCTTATTTACTCCTCTAGAACAACTTCATCAACAAATTAAATTGCATTATTATCTCAACCTTTTCTCTGTCATATTCTTCATCCATGCCATCTGCTTTGACATCTTTCTTCACTCTTCTTCTACTATGGTCTCACTCATAACCTATGTTATGTTTATCAGTATTCATCTTCTCCTCTATCTCTATGAGTTCCTCGCTCACTATGAGCTGTACTTAAGCCTCTTCAATAGAAATTCCTCCCTGCTACAACTTACCTCACCAAGATTTCCTCTGTACTTGGCCACTACTCCCTTCTCTAGAACTTTATTTGAGCATTCCTTTGCTCCTTCTAGGCTTCAACTCATTTTCACTTTTGAGAAAAATTTTTCCTCTTGTATTTAAATCACAATGAAATACTAGGTTATGGCCACACTCTTATTTATTTTAGAAACTTTTACTGACTTCCTTCATCACTAATTCCTAAGGCTTGATCTTATTTTGTTGAGATATTTCATTAGCTGCAACTATCAATATTCAATCTATCTTTTATCCTACAAAACTCAAATGAGAGTTAAAAAAATAATACCTGCATGATTTCACAAGCAGTCAGCTCCATCCACTCTTCACATTTGAATGAATCTCCATTCTCCACAAGAAAACAACCATTGACGTGATTTCTTTATGCTTCTGCAATTTCTTCTTAAGAGTATCACTTACTCCATCTTCTGACATGCCTTTTGCTTATTAGATTCAAATAACCTGATCTCCTCTTTGCAATATCTCTGTCAATTTTCTACAAAGCACAGTTTCTTTACTGATCTCCTCTTTATTCTACAATCACACTTGCATTATGCACGATTCTGCCTTTGTTAAAAAGAGCTTTCACCAACCTCTGACTTTAGCCTTCAAAAGAGATTTAACCAGCTTTGATACCAAAAATGCTGCAACAAACACTACATCTTCATAAATCTTGTGTTTTGATACCAAATGATACAGGGTTTGCGAAATAAACCCCACTAATTACCCACACATTAACATTATGGATTCATGCTTCTCTATTTTCACCCAACATAATGGGTTCCCAAATAACTTCGTGAGTTTTTATTAACCCCTTCATGACTAGAATCACACAGATTCTACCCAGCCATTAAGTATTTTATCTCTCAGAAATACTTATACATTCAATTAGAATTCATTCACAATGGTTTATCACACATAATCATATTTGTTCTCTTATGGATCACTCAGCACATAAAAGAGAAACAAAAACACACAGTCACAATTAATTCTCAATTTTCAATAATCATTAAATTGTACAAATACAAATAAAAAAAAAATCTTTACAATCTGCCTTTGGCCTTATGCGCCTTTTACATGGCCTTCAATCTTCTATAAAATCCTCTCTGTCTCTTGATTCTCACCTCTCTACTCTATCCTTGGCCTAATTTCTTTGTTAAATCGGCCTCTCCTCTCTAACGTAGTTTTCATTATTTTTAATTGGTCTCTACCTTCCTTCGAGCTTGCAATTGAATTTATAATTACAATAGAGCTTATCCATCTCTCACAATCGACTCCCATGACTTTGCAACAAACTCTATTAAAATATATCCTTCCTATCTCTAATTTATGACTAATCTAATCTCTTGAGCATAAAAAGCAATTATCATCTCTAATATCCATTTTTTCTATGGACATGTTTACAAAAGTCAATTAGAATATCCCCTACCTATGTTTTCTAGGAATTTAAACATTTTACAACAGAATATTACAATATTTACAACTTGACCCCTCCTTGGGCTAATCAAAAAATTAAACTTAATTTGATGCTAATGCTCCTGCATCATGTTTTGGCATTATTGGTTGTGTTTCAGCCTCCATGTCCTACATTTGATATTTCCCATGTTGAATCTTGTGGAAAATAAGCTTGTCAATTGTAGATGATATCCTCCCTCCATGAGCTTTTCATAGAACCTCAAACATCCAGTCCTCTTAAAACATATTTTGGCCAAGGGGGAAGCATTGATTTCATGCATAGTGAAATTTTCTAACCTCAGGTGGCACCCTCCCTTGAAGCTCTTCTTCTCACTCTCCATCGTGTTTATCACTGAAAGGATAAAAACCCTAGTATGTTGATGGGATGGGTATATGTAGTGAAATAGGGAAAATCAGAGTGTAGGAATAGTATAGGTTTAGAGGGTGAGATGGACGGTTATGGAGCTAGGGAAAATTATACAAAAAATTTAGTAGAAAATGTGGCATGTTAGCTCCATATTGTGGGTGGAATGAAAGGAAATGGATGTGATGAGGGTGATGAAATCAAGAAAACACAGGAAATTACCAATTTTTAGCAGTGAAAATTAACTATAATTTAGGGTTTGATGAAAATGACATGTTAGGGATGATATGGATGGTGGGAGATGTCAGGATGAGGTATATGAGAGGTGTAGGATAGTGTTTAGGTACTAGGATTAGGATTTATTTAGCTGGAGTAGGTTATGGTTTATCAAATGAAGTATTTCTATGTCATGGAGAAGTGATGACATGGATAAATATAGAATAAGCATGAAAATGATTTGAAAACTCGATAACTTGACCAATGAAGGGTATAAGAGTAGTGACTTACTCTTTGTGAGAGGTCCAAGGGGTAGTGGTCACAAGCCTTGAGATTGTTTGAAGAGATTTGAAGCCAAAAACCTAATTCTGGAACCTTTCTTGAGGTGTAATACCAAATCATAGAAGTGTAAAAACACTTTTCAGAAGTGTAACAACACTTCCCAGAAGCGTAACAACTTATTCCATAAACTTAACAAAGGAATTGCCAAAAATCTGCAAAAATAGGGCTTAGTGATGGATCAATATCTCTCTAACCATAATGTTTTTTGAAAAAATGAGAGAGGTTTTTGTTATTTGGCATGTTAAAAGAAAAACCTCCTCCTTTTTTCCAAAACACTTTCCCATTTCCACAATCTCCAAGTTTTAAGTTGATCACTCAAAATTTACACAAGCGTAGCGCACCTTCAACAAAAGCGTAGCACCTAATTTGAGAGGGATTTGGAAGGCTTCTCAGATTATTTTGGTGCTGAAAGTGGTATGACTAGAAATTTTAGGATTTATTCTAGAGAATGGAGTCATCAAACACTACAAACCCCTGCTCCAAACCCCTGAAAAATGGATTTGAAGACAACCTGTCCAAAAGTGCAGAAAATGACCTGGAGCAATTTTATTTTGAGAATTTATCTCAAACCATAATACCAGTGCATAAAATGAAGGATTATTTTCTTTTTTTGCCCATTATTGAAAAAAACCTCTTTCCATTTTGTAAAATTCATCTCCATTACTTCATAAATGGATTTTGAAGCCAAACTTTCCCTGTGTGCAATGTAAACCCCGGCTTGATCAAGAAGCTCTAAAAACGATGCCATGGGTTTGAGTTGGCTCAAACCTAGAATGGTGACCTCCATTGTGGACCTTATTCTCACCCTCCATGATGTTTTTCAACAAGGAAATCCCTAGCTCGATGTAGGGGATAGGGAAGGTGGAAAATTAGGAAAACAGGGGATAGTGGTAGAGTGGTTTTAGGGACATAAATGAAGTGGAAGGAAGTTAGGGAAAAATCCATAAAAATTTGGGGGTAGGGTGATGCGTTGGCTACAAGAGGCAAGTGGATTTTTTTGGAATGAGCATGTGAAAGGTACTAAAAAAGTCAAAACATGGGGTTTCACTAGTTTTTTCTGCCAAAATGTAGTGAAAATTAGGGTTTTAATGAAATTGATGGAAAATAGGGTTGTGAGTGATAAGATATGTTCGAGTATGGTGTGTGAAGGCTATATGAAGGTTGTAGATGGTTAGGTTATGGTTTTATCATCTGAAACAAACAAAAAATGAAAAACACCAAAAACGTAATGGAGGTAACTTAACGAAGGAAACCACTTATTTGCTGATGAATTTTGACTTGAGAGAGGTATGGAGGGTGTCCACTTACTGTTTAGGAAGTGTATGAACCTTTTTGCAGTGGTTTTGAACCTTGGAGAACTTATTTGGAGCTTAAACACCAAAAGTGTAGCACACCCGGAAGCATAGCACAGGTAGTGTTGGCACAAATTTGCTTATTTTTCTTCAACCCATGGCAGTTGTGGAGTATGATGGTGAGAAGAGAGGAGAACTTTAATTATTTCCCAATATTTTATAAATCCTTATTTAAATGAATTGTATGGTGAAAATGACATTTTGTTTGCTTTCTTTTATGAGATAATTGACTCTTATGGTGGCGAAACAAATGAGACCTAGACTCTGACATAAATGAAGGTGTGGTGAATGACCTCAGACCCTAGATTATTGATGGATTACATGACCTTTGAAATAATGATGACCATGAATGGATTGAAGGGAGTATCATTTCAGACCTAGACATATTCAGTGAAAAAAAAATTATTTGAAAACTGACTTGAAAAATGAAATTTTAACCTAGGACCACTACTAAGTAAACTTGAAAGAATAAATTTGATCACTGAACATTTGGAAACTAACATTGGCTCCAGCTGGGGATGGCAGCTCCTTCAGGAGGTGTCAAGAACACGATAGACCAAGTATCCTCATCCATTGGGCAATGGATTCATTGCGATGACAATCCTCAAACTAATTCAAATCAAACTAAAAATTGAATTGTACATCATCAACTGCAAAGTATACTGGAAACTGACACTAAAAAATATGCTTAGAATTTTGAGCTTATTCATCACACCTTTCCTACTCCAACTGATCCATAAATCACTTAATCAAGTGAATTTGAAGATACAGTTCAACCATGAAAGCAAATGGATATCTGATTTATTGCTTCTCCTACTTTCCCCAAAGGAAAAGTGTTGTGATAATGACAACCCCAACTAGAATCTGAACCCAATATCTGTGTTGGCGAAGAAAAAAAACTCCATCTTTTCTAATACTTCCAAAATACTACCCAAGGTGTCTTGAAAATCTTGAAACAATACCTCTTGTGGATCAGCAAAAAGAAGGGAGATGATTTCAATGTAATGTTTGATTGTTCTTCTTCATTTCGTTGATCCCTTTTAAATATAAATGCAGTAATGTGTTCTTCCATATCATCCAAACTAGAGACAAGCTTTTTATGTTCTTGAAAATCTTCAATTGAGGTAGCCAAATCAGCATCAACACAAATATCTACAAGTGGATTTTCATGTATATCAGAAAGAGAATTGTCTTGGCTCTGAAAAATTATACATATTGATCCTTTGAAGGTTGTTAAACATCTTCATAAAATTCAAGACAACAAACCTATTGTACACTATTTTTGACCTTAGCCGATAAATCATGACTCTTTAGAGTTTCTTTACAAGAAAACTCAAAATTCTGATCTGCACATATTTCTTCCTGAACTAAAAGCTCAAAAGAGGATAGGGATAAGGGGTAGTTGGACATAAAACATTAATATATATCTTGATTTCTTGAATATTGGCAAGACTTCTGCAAATTATCATCAACTTCGAAATATGGAAGATCAATTTCATCCTTTGAAGAATTCTGCTCAAGATTGTTGTCATCCATGGAAGAATCCATGATCTTCTCACGGAAGTGAAAATGGTTTTCATTCAAAGCATCCAAAATTTCATCATAAACTCTTCATCGCCATAAGCACTTTCTATCTCTTGAATAAAATTATCAAATTGATCACAAAAATCTTAAATAAAAAGTAAAGAAGGATAGGTTTCTCTATAATTATCAAAAAATACTGAGTGAAAATCCTTGAGAGAATAAATACAAGCAGGAGGTAAGATTTCATGCCAAAATCATAATTTTTATTCTAATGTGATCATGAACATATTCATTAAACAATCTGCATGAAGATTAATCTTTAGCTTACACACATGCATATGAAATCTTATTAAATGAAGTGTAGCATCATCACATTTTCCATCTCTGAATTTTGGCAAGTATGTTTTCCAATCTACCTAAGGCATAGGATTTGGAAAGCCTGGAACATGATCATGATGCATAGGAGAATACCCATCATTCCTTCTTGCAGTTAAATCCATCTTGAAAATAGTGAAGTCACCAATAGTTCTTGAAGCTACCAGTTTTTTAACAGTGGAGTTGCCATGAAAAATCAAAACTTTTGGATTCTTCGCCATTGGAGTCACAAGGTGAAAGATGCACAACCTTTCTTGCTCCTGACCACTATTCACCATCAGCAATCATAGATAATTTTTTTTGTTCTTTCCTAGGATATATTTAACCTTCGCTCCCTGACAACAGTTCCAAGAATGTTATCACTCTCCCCAACTTCCCAAGGCTGAAAATTTGTTTGAAGAAAGGTAACCACAGACCAGGCTTTAGGTCAGGTAGCTAACCCTACCAGGACCAGAGAGGGCTCTCTCGTTGTCACTTTTGCAGTCAAAGGAATGACTGATTATCTAATGATATTAGGCAAGGTATGTAAGCTCAGTAAATAGGATTTGTTTGATGTTTTAAGTGATGGATAGGAAGGTCAGTGAGAAGGTTGTGTGTAGGGTTTTTAGGTCTGAATTCCAAGGTCAATTTGAAGAGAATGTGTGAGGCTAGATAGGTATTTTAAATTCATATTTAATATATCATTGAGTATAGGATGAAGTGATAGAGATTCTGAATTTTCACTAAGGTGAATTCATTCATTTAGAAGAACATATGCATAACATGTAAACCTAGTCTAAAAAAAGCATGAACAAACATGATTTTTCTCATAAACTTACAAGATAAAAATATGGAAATATGTATTTGAAAGAATAAGATATATAATTTATCATGAATAGATAAACATACATAAGAAGAAAAAAATTCTCCAATGCATACCACAAGATTATCAACACAATTTCTGCAATTGTGTCTCTGGTTTCATTCCAAAATGTTGATTACAATAGCCCCACTGCAAAATAAGACTATCCAACCCAAAAAAATACTAAAGAGAGTATACTTATATAAAATATGGACTATGACACCTCATCAGGTATAAATCCCATTAGAAATGGATCATAAATACAAAATATGAGTCATTTCCTAGATTCTAGGGAGGTTAGAAACCATTCCCTGAATTTCAGATATGAACTAGGAGTGTTTGTCCCTTAAATTTAATTACTTATTCCCCCATTATAGGAGGAAAAAACCAACTCAATAAATCCAATTCCAACTCAGAGGACAGCAAAACCTTGAATTTGTGGCATTTCCTAAGCTTCACAAGTGTCCTGAGGAATCCAATGTTGATTTGTAACATTTCTTACAGAAGGGTAACATAATTTTACATAATCTTAATAGAAGTTTGTAGGCACTTTTATGATTCCAAAACCACTTATGAAAGAAAAATCAACTAGCCCTGTGTGTCTAGCTTCCAGAACATCTTGAATTTTTCAAAATTAACCATAGGAAAGCCTCCAAAAATCCATTGTCCCAAGGTTACTCCAAAAGTGTAATAAAGGCTCCAAAAAGGTGGTAGAAGCATGAAAATGAGTGGTTTTGGGGCTTTTTCTCCAAAATTAAAGCTTTTCATGCCAAGGGGGTTCCTGATATGTAGTTTAATCATCAAAATGAATCCATCCATGTAAATAAATCATCATTTGGATGCCTCCAAAATAAGCGTAACAAAAGTTTGTTACTCTTCTGTGAGGAGGAATTTCCAGAATTGTGCAAAAATCACAAAAAATACCAAAAATTTTCAAAACTTCTCAAAATTGGTTCTGTATCACCTATGAGTGATGGGATAAATAACCAAGGAAGATTCAGCCAACAAGTCCAAGTTATCCTTCTCTTTAAGCTTCATTTGAGCTTCTTTTAGCCTTTTCTTCATATGTTTTAGCCTTATTTGAGAAATTGTGTTCCTGGTGTGATAATGATTTTCCATGTGTCTTTGGAGTTTATTGTCCCTCTTAGCTCTCTTCAAGAGCTTCTCCAAGTGTTCATTTACCATTGACAACCAAATATCTTTGTCTTGATTGATCTCCATGGCTATAAGATCATCAAAGATCAACTCTTCAGGTGGATGAGTTGGTTGTCTTTCTAGCTACAATTCCCTTTTGAGGCCTCTTGTTTTTTACCTTCTTGGTTGTGTTTCAGCCTCCATGTCTTGCATTTTATCTTTCCCATGCCAAAGCTTGTGGAAAATAACCTTGCTAGTTGAAGATGATATCCTTCCTCCATGAGCTTTTCACAAAACCTCAAACATTCAGTCCTCTCAAAACATCTTTTGGCTAAGGGTGAAGCATTGATTTCATGCATAGTGAAAGGTTCTAACCTGAGGTGGCGCCCTCCCTTGAAGCTCTTATTCTCAATGTCCATTTTTTCTTATCACTGAAATGATGAAAACCCTATTATGTTGATGGGATGGATATATGTAGTGAAATCTGGAAAAACATAGTGAAGGAATAATGCAGGTTTAGAGGGTGAGATGGAGGGTTATGGAGCTAGGGAAAATTCTATAAAAAAATCAGTAGACAAGGTGGCATGTTAGCTCCATATTGTGGGTGGAATAAAGGGAAATGGATATGAGGATGGTGATGAAATCAAGAAAACACAGGAAATTCCCACTTTTTTGCTATGAAAATTAACTAGAATTTAGGGTTTGATGAAAATGACATGTTAGGGATGATATGGATGGTGGGAGATGTGGCGATGATGTATATGAGAGGTGTAGGATAGTGTTTAGGTACTTGGGTGAGGGTTTATTTAGCTATAGTAGGTTAGGTTTTATCAAATGAAGTCTTTCTATGTCATGGAGAAGTGATGATATGGAGAAACATAGAGTAAGCATGAAAATTATTTGAAAACTCAATAACTTGACCAAGGGAGGGTATAAGAGTAGTGACTTACTATTTGTGAGAGTTCTAAGGAGTAGTAGTCACAAGCCTTGAGCTTGTTTGAAGAGATTTGAAGCCAAAAACCTAATTATTGACCCTTTCTAGAGGTGTGATACCAAATTATAGAAGTGTAATAACACTTCCCAGAAACGCAACAACTGATTCCACAAACGTAACAAAGGAATTGCCAAAAATATGCAAACATAGCGCTTAGAGATGGATCAATATATCTCTAACCATAACTTGTTTTGAAAAAATTAGAGAGGTTTTTGTTCTTTGGCATGTTATAAACAAAACCCACCTTCAGGTTTCCCAAATAATTTCCCATTTTCTCATAATCCAAGTTTGAAGTTGATCACTCAAAATTTGCGGAAGCATAGCACACTCTAAGCAGAAGCGTAGCACCTATTTTGAGAGGGTGTTTGGACGCCTTCCTGGAGGATTTTGGGGCTTAAATTGGTATGGATGGAAATATTAGGATGTATAATATAGAATGGAGTCATCAATCACTACAAAACCCTGCTCCAAACCCCTGAAAATTTGATTTGAAGACAACTTGTCCAAAAGTGTAGAAAATGACCTGGAGCAACTGTATTTTGAGCATTTATCTCAAACCATAACACTTGTGCATAAAATGAAGGAGTTTTTTGTTCTTTGGCCTATTATGGAAAAAAAATGTCTTTCACTTTTGTAAAATTCATCGCCATTACTTCAAATTTTGATTTTGAAGCCAAATTTTCCATGTGTGCAATGTAAACCCTAGCTTGATCATGAAGCTCTAAAAATGATGCCAGGGGTATGAGTTGGATCAAACATATAATGGTGACCTCCCTTATGGACCTTCTTCTCACCCTCCATGATTTGTTTCAACAAGGAAATCCCTAGCTTGATGTAGTGGATAGGGAAGGTGGAAAATTAGGAAAACAGGGGATAGTGGTAGAGTGGTTTTAGGGACAGAAATGAAGTGACGGAAGTTAGGGAAAAATCTATAAAAAATTGGGTAGGAAGGGTTATGAGTTTTCTACAGGATGAAAGTGGAATTTTTTGGAATGGGCATCTGAAAGTTACTCAAAAGGTCAAAACACATGATTTCACTAGTTTTTCTGCCAAAATGTAGTGAAAATTAAGGTTTTAATGAAATTGATGGAAAAGAGGGTTGTGAGTGATAGGATATTTTAGGGTATGGTTTATGAAGGTTATATGAAGGTTTTATATGGTTAGATTATGGTTGTATCGGCTGAAACAAACAAAATATGAAAAACACAAAAAATGTAATGGATGTAACCTAATGAAGGAAACCACTCATTTGCTGATGAATTTTGATTTGAGAGAGGTATGGAGGGTGTCCACTTAATATTTAAGAAGTGTATGAACCTTTTTGAAATGGTTTTTAACCTTGGAGAACTGATTTGGAGCTCAAAAACCAAAAGCGCAACACCTGCACAACACACCATGAAGCGTAGCATAGGTAATGGTTGGCACAAATTTGCTTATTTTTCTTCAACCCATGGCAGTTGTAGAGTATGATGGTGAGAATAGAGGAGATATTTCATTATTTCCCTATCTTTGATAACTCCCTATGAAAATTACTTGTGTGGTGAAAATGATATTTTGTTCACTTTATTTTATGACATAATTGACTCTTATGGTGGTGAAACAAAAGAGACCTAGACTCTGACCTAAATGAAGGCGTGGTGAATGACCTCAGACCCTGTATGATTGATGGATGATATCAAATCTGAAATAATGATGATCATGAATGGAGTGAAGGGAGTATCATTTCAGACCTAGACATATTCAGTGAACAAAATTTTATTTGAAAACTTTCTTGAAAAATGAAATTTTGACCTAGGACCACTACTAAGTTAGCCTGAAAGAGTACAGTTTGTCACTGAACAGCTGGACACTAACACCACCTATGGTTAGAGGCTCAAACATACTTTCAAGAAACCATATGACAACTCGGTGCTACTTTTATTGACCTGTGGCTTGTAGCTCGGATTGCTAGGAAATACTTGTTGAGGTTTAGGACAAGTCACTAGACACCTCATACTACACTTCACGACAACCACTTGGAAGCTCAGATTGGTAACCCTATGACAACGTTGAAAGGATCAAATAAAATCAGATTTTTATCTTTGAACTATCATAATTTTTTGGGCTCGGTGGTACCATTTTCAGTGCTAAGTTTCAAGCTTAGACATATATTTAAAAGACTTGGTTTATTAAAATATACTGTGAAACTCGGAGGCACATTCAAACCTTGGAAAACCACTTGTGGAGGGTGGACAAGACTTCCTTGATATATACTATTGTAGCATCACTTCTATACAACGTGCCATTTCTGGGAAACATTATTCAAAAAGGATAATGTAGTGTTTGATTGAGTCAATGATCTAAATCCAAATCCATTCAAGCATATGAACATGAATCTTGAGCTCAGTAGTTCTAAGTAGTTATTGAGTTGAGAATTTGAGTTCATCTAAATATTGGAGATAACTCATTGTGAGCTTATTGATTGTCTCTAATGTATGGAGTGACTGAGAGCTTGGAGAAGAGCCTACAAGATACATCTGTTGTCTAGTGTAGAATTTTAGATACTTTTTTCATATTGTACTAGTATATAGTTGAAGCTTGTTTCAACCATGATATTTTTGTAATGAGTGAGAATATGTAGTGTGGTTTGGAGAAGCGAATGAGGTTTTTTCTTTGCTCCTTGTGTGGATATTGTTGTGAGGAGTTTTGATGGTAGGTGTTGCTACAAATATTGATTGATATTTGATGTTATGTTTCTGTAGTTCTCAAGTTGAGAAAGTTTTCAGAGTCCAATCTGAAAATATGAAATGAGACTCACATGGAGGTAGTGAAGGCATGGAGGCTTTGAGTAGATAGTGACTTGGTGGATTTAGTAGAGGGAATATTTTTCTCCATCTAATAGGAATTGGATATTCCAATGGTAGTTGGGTGAGGATCATTGCTCACGGTGGCCTTCAACAGATGGTAGTATGTAGATTTGAGAGAGAAACAAGTTCCTGTATGAAAGGACCAAAACATTGTGAAAGTAGCTATGTCTTCAAGGCTCATGGGAGTGAACTTATCCATGTATAATTTTTTCATAAGATAATAAAATATTGAGAAGCACAATAGGAGCAGCGTGGTTTTTTTTCCCATTATGGGTTTTCCACAATAACACTTGTGTTATTGTGTTGATTGATTTTATGGTTGTATGTTTATTTGTGTTGCACTAATATTTGTTTATACATTTCAGTTTATGCATGCTTAAATATTAAATAATTGGAGAAAAAATATAAAGGTGCCACACTACTGATTCACCCCCCCCTTATCTCAGTAGTGATCTAGTTTCCACCAATTGGTATCAGAGTGGTGCTCTGGGTTGCAGCTTGATCGTTGGAGAGAGGATTTTGGATATTTTGGTAGTATTTTTGCAAATGTACCCTAATGGATCATAAAGGTATTACAATACTTCATGAAGGTAAATTCACAACTTGGAGAGTAAATTTGTATTCTTATTCTTTATACGTTGATGAAGATATTTTTCTGAGTTGAAAATGGTGTTAAAATTAAATCTAATGATTTAGCTAAGAATATTATTTTTAATAGCATTTAAAAAGATGATATAATGTATGTGAATCATTGTGATACTTCCAAATAAATGTTGGACAGGATGGATATTTTTTATCTTGGAGGAAATGATTGTACTTTTACTACAACAACTAATCAATCCTCCTCACAAGAAGATGAAAGCACTAGTGATTGCAGTGAGAGATCGAGCATAAAAAATGAAGATAAATCAAAGATAATTGGAATTGAAGAAGAAGTTGAAAGTTTGAAGGTTGAATTAATTTCTACAAGAAAGGAATTAGAGATGCTCAGATCTAATGCTCAAGCTTTAGCAAGAAAATCTGAAAATGTTGGAGCAGCTAGTGCTAGAAATAAAATTGAAAATCTCCAACCATACATGGAGCATAAAAATAAGAGAAGAACGCACAAGAAGAAGAATATAATTGGAACTTGTTTCAAGTGTGGATTTTGTGGACACATAGAAAGAAGTTGAAAAAAAGGAGAGATCAAGCTCTCCCATCAGAAGTAGCAGCCAAAGGAGAAGCCACATCAAGCATGGTTTCAAAGGAGATCTCCAGCGCTCAGGTATAATATTCCATTTTATGGTTATTTTTTCTCATGCAATGATTTTGGCCATAGTTCTTGGTGAGCCCTGGTATTGGACCAAGAGTGTTGCAACTCCCAGAGGCTACTCAAATTTACTTATCAACTCGGAGTTAGTACAAACATGGAGGTGAGAGTGATATATGCACAAAAATGAGCTCTACTCGTGCCATCCTCATCTTAGTTCTACCATGAGGTGCTTGTAACTAGGGCTACTCTGAAAGAGGAAGTCTGTCACACTTCTAACTGCAACCTAAGACTGAAATCATATCATAACCATTACTCTATTGGAAAATATAAGAAGCTACATTAGATTTCATCGATTTATCTACTTAATGTCTATTTTTGCAATGAAAAAGGACTAACACTCATTCTAAGTATAAGAAGGTAAATTAAACTTTCCATTCATTTTATAGACTACTTAATTGACTTGCAAAAAGGAACTAATCAATATTTGCACACATGTTGAACCAATGAATAACTGATTTCTATCTCATTCATGCTAGCTACTATGCTAATGATGTATATTATGATGAACCAATCACACTCAATATACTCTACTTTGCAACAAGAGAAGAGGGAGTTTGGGTGTCCTAACGGTGTCCATGAACCAAGGATTTAGAGCTGTAGATGCACTAGTGCCTTTGCTAGGCTCAGGTGATGTGGAGGAGTGATTTTGAGGTGATGGAGAGGGCTTCCAACGCTGCTACAAGAAACTTCTACAGGATTCTTGTTTTGCTACAGGAAGTCCTGTAATGCTACAAGAAATAGGCTGAGAGGGTTTGGAGGCCAAAAATGGTGAAAGAGAGGCTAGGACGATTGAAGTAAAGGTGTGTCTAACGGAAAGGAGGATGACCAACCCATTGGCCAAGCTCATAACCCTTGAAATGCTTTCCTTGCACCAAAAATGTTGCGCTCGGTGGTGTGATGATGGTCTCCAAAAAATGGATGTGGTGGACTAAATGGAAGGTGATTGATGGAGGGTTGAAACTCAAAGTGATAGTGATGAAAGGTTCCTTTTGTGCTCCTATAGCCAAACCTAAAAACAAGACGTCCACTCATGCATTTATCATCAACAATGTTATAATGGAAATAGTGGAAGAGATGAGTTGAATTTAACTAGAACTGCTCATGCAATTGAAACATAAATGTGCCTTTGAACCTACATCATACTCAAGATAAGTAAAGTGAAATATATCTTATCTTTTCCAAGAAATCATAAAATGAATATGTTTGATATATAATGGAAGACCTTCCTCCCCAAACTCCAATGGAAGAGGTGAGAGAGGGATATTGTCAACATAGTTTCGATGTTTTATATGCTACCAAAATGCAATGAATTTAACCAACTACTGAAGCATAATAGAAAAAAAATGTACACAAGAGAGACTGTAGTGAGAAATAAACCAAATGATGATTCTTATTTCATAACCAGTCTCTTACATTAACAATGAAAGTAAAAAATATCTAATACAAAGCCAAGAGTTCTCTAACTGCATATAAAATCTGAATCCTTATGAGCTCTCTCTCATCTATTTATACAAAAGGGCAGCTACAAACAACTCCCTAAAAATTAGATGTTTGTCCCCTTTATATTCGAGAGAAGTGGAGCTTGGCTCCCTCTTATCATCCACTTGCTCAGTTTCCTTTGACTTTGAAATGATGGATGAGGATCTGAGATATTGTTTGATTCTATGAGTTAAGAAGGTGGTCAACCCTCCTATTATTTTTCCTTATTGTCTACTCTAAGCCCTGACATGGAATTTCACTCAAAAATAACATTATTTCCTTCATTTCCTAAAATTAAACCAGTTAGGCTTCAATTCATGGAAAACCTTTTACACCATTCTCACTAAGAAAAATATGACAAAATGTAGTCACAATGTGTGTGAGAGAGAGTAAATAATCTAAAATGGTGACACTATAACCCCTTAAAATATACCGAATGATGGCCCTCGTCATCACCCCCCTACTGAAATGTTTTCTCATGCTTGAGGAACTCAGTCCTCTCTCCTGATTTTCTTCAAAGCTCTGGTATCTTCTCTGACATCCAAAGGTAGCATGGAAGGGGTTCCTTCTGGTGGTTAAAAACTTGCATTGTTTTCTACTTCCTCCAATTCCTTCTAATCCTCAGTTTTCTCTCTTTCTTCATGTAGCCCCAGCAGCAAATATGGGCTTAAATTTAATCCAAGCCACTAAATTTTCATTCTTTGCATGGCTCTTTTGTAAAAGGGTTCTCTTTCCAAGGCATATCTCAATATGTCTGGAGTATGGTACTCGAGGTTCCTTAAGCAAAGTGGTAGACCGTTCCATCTTCTCTGACATTCCATTACACTCTCATCTCCCAGTAATATGGAGATGTCATCAAAATGTGCCATTTCTTGTGCTTGGGTGTCAAGGTATTTATCTTCAAGGTTAGCATAATTGGATATCATCTGGTGGTTTTTTATGACACCTCTAGGGATGATGAGTTCTACCCCAATTTGGAGGGTTTATTTTTCTTCTCTCTTCATCACCATCTTAACTTCCTATGCCATTGTTTCCTCATTTGTCACCCAAGATGCTAAGGCCATCAGTTTCATATAACTCAACCTATAATTTGTGTCCCAGATGTTCATGTCAGTGAGAATGAGGTTGTGCATGTAGAATTCTTCCAACTTGGCTCTCTCTTCCAAACTGGTTTGTCTGCAGAAATCAATGAATTTCCTATAGTTTTGAAAGGGTAATGAATCATGTTGTGCTAATTTTTTGATTTGAAAATGTAACTAATACTCTTTCAAATAGATGGCATATGAATTTTAAGGGTTTATGTATTGTATTACCTCCATACAAAGATCTACCATAGTGGAAATTTGTTTGTCCTTTTGTTTCAGTTGTCTCGTCAGTCTCATGTTCTCTTCTTGTGCCTCCTGCAACTGTCCTTTCAATACTAACTCTATAAGCCTCTAAAACCTTAGGTGGCCCTAGAGCCATTTGAAAAGTGGGCCATGGACTTCATTGGACCCATTGATCCACCATCTAGGTAGGAGAGAGGGGTTGATCTTTAGGGATCTAGATGGGCCAAATTATACAACCTTGTAATTTCAAAGAATGCGTCAAATGAGCACAACTCATTCCAAGGTTTTCTTTCATATTCTCTCACCAAATCATTGATTTGAATGGAAGTGGGGGGTTGGATTTGAAGGATGTGTTCAATGAGTTAATCCTCATCAGGTTCCTCCCCTCTAAGAATAGTATCTATGGTCCAAATGGGGCAGGGTATGGTATGGTATACTTCATATTATTCTTCATCCTCCAAACATAAAGGAAGATTAGGTCCAATGGAAGGTTGGGCAGGAGGATATAATACCAGTTGCTTGGACAAGGGCCCATTCTTGATAGTCATGTTTCCGGCCCTACAACTAATATAAGAATTGGCAATGGCCAACCAAGGTCTTCCTAAAATGAGAGGGTATACATTAAACCTTATTTTTGGATGAAGTACCAGGAAGTGGGTGGGATACTCCCAGTAGTCAACGAAGACCATAAAATCCTCAACAATTCCTTCCAAAGCTACTATGGATCTATCTTCAAGTTGCAGAACTGTGGTGGTCTTTCTCTAACCTCCTTGGAGGTTGAGTTTCAACATGGTTTCCCTGGTCATCACATTGATGCCAGCCCCAATATCAATCAAGGTATTTGGGACAATGATACCATCGATGTGTACATCTACTATTGGAATCCCAGGATCCAAGTACTTCAAATCAGACACCTGCCCTACAACGTTGATGGTGGGGGCATATTTCTTCTTTCTCCCAAAATTATTGAATTTTTTTTCTTTGATAAGCTTATTGTAGATGGAAGCATACTTAATGTCCTTGAGAAGGGGTATATTTACACACATATTCTTTATTTCTCCCAGAATTTCAGTCTCTTCTTTGGTATGCTGGCTAGGGTGGATCAGTTTCTCAAGACAAGGAGGTTGATTGGTCTGAGGGGTGCTTTCTTCCTTTTCCTATTCAACCTCTGTAGGTGGATATGGAGGATGGTTTTCAAGGAGAACTCTTCCATACCTAAGTATAATTTCATGTATCTCCACAAAATAGGTTGGATAAGATGTTTCTCCATTGTAGACATGTTGTGGCTTCTTATTGTTCGGGTTTGTATTGGGTTGGGTGGGCATATGAGGAAACTTATGGGGATCAGTATGAGTGATTTGAGGTTAAGGTTTGGGTGGAGGAAATAAAGTAAGAGATTGGTGGAGTTGGGGCCTCCACCCTTGTGATGGGCTTCTCCACTGAGTTGGTTGAGGAAAATATTACTGAAATGGTTTATTTACAGGTTGAGGATGATATGGAGGGGCATAAGGCCAAGAAGGAGGTGTAGGCCATGATGGAGGATTGGAATAATACCAAGGTTTCACAGGTGCATTCTAGTTTGAATGATAGTAAGAATAAGGTTCACCTTGCATGCCCTATTGGTATGTATCAGGCCCTTGAGGCCTCCTTTGATTTACGAAGAAGAGCTTCTCAGGTCCTCCTTCCACACCTTGATATATATTTTTGAGGCGAGGTAAGGAGGGACATTCGTTCATTGCATAGTTCTCTTCAGAGACTAAGAAAACCTCTATTAAATTCAATTTACATTCATTCTAAGGGTTTTTTCTAGTGCATCTAGGGGAAAATATAGCCAAGGCCCTCTCTCCTTCCCCTTGCTTCCTCTTGATCTACATTGTATCCATTTAAAAATAAAATTTGTGCAACATCTCACTTTTAGAATCCTCCAACATGTTTCCAATCTCATGCTTGATGGAGGTGGAAGAGAAAGGGGTACTAGTCATGCTTTGGCTAGCTCTACCCTTTTTCTTGGCTACCCAAGAGTGGTTTCTAAATACAGTCTTGATGTCTCATAAGGTAGATGATATATATCTCCTCTGGACAACATATTAAGGGTTTCTATCACCTATTCCTTGATCCCTCAGAGAAGCACTATCTTGAGTGACCCAAGATCAAGGGTGCAGTTGGATGTCTTGTAATTTAGTTGGAATATCTCTTCATAATCTTCCAAATATTCATCAAGCCCTAGGCTCATCCTAAATATTTCCTCCTTGGTTTCTTTGGACCTGTAATAGTCACAATATTTGTTGGTGAATGATTCTTGCATCTGAGCCAAGGTAGTGATGATGTTCCCAGGCAGACCCATGAACCAGAGCAAGGTTTCATTCTTGAGGGTAGATGGGAACAAGTTCAACTTTTTTTCATCTGAGGTATAGTCATAAGTCCCACACATAACAACAAACTCAAACATGAAAGTGTTAGGCTCCTCAAAAGTTAGGCCATGGAAGTGTGGAAGGCATGAAGGGTTGATGTTCTTCATTCTAGTCTCTCCATTATTTTCTCTAATGGGAAAGACTCCTTGGGTCCTATTTTAATCCATAGCTTGAATAGATTAAGAAGGTTCCTTTGGTGAATCAAGTTCCTATTTTTCCCCAATATTTTCTTCAAAGTTTTCAAGTGTCTCACCTAGAGGGTGTTCTACCTCACAGTCACTTAAGAAGAGTGAAAGGTGACTGTGTGGGCATTTGGGGGTTTTTGGTAAGAATTTTCCTAGGTTGTCCCTACTCCTAAGAGGCGTGAAAGGAAAAAAAAAAAAAAAATTGTTTTCTTTTATTTTAATTTTGGAACTTAATGTAAAACAGAATAAGAAAATAATGCTCAAGCAGAAACAAACATCTACTTAGACACCTCCCCAACAATAATGCCAAAAAGTGGCGAGCCATATTATTGCACCAAGACTGCTACAACTCCCAGAGGCTACTCAACTTTACTTATCAACCCAAGGTTCATGTAAAATTAGAGGTGACAGTGCGATATGCACAACATATGAGCTCTACTCATGTCAGCCTCATCTTATTTCTATCCTAAGGTACTAGTAACTAGGGTTACTCTGAAAGAGGAAGTTTGACACCCTTCTAACTGTAACCTAAGACTGAAAGAAGATCATAAACATTACTCCAATGGAAAAAAAAAAAAAGCTACACTATATTGCACTGATTTATCTATTTAATGTCTACTTTTGCAATGAAAAAGAACTAACACTCATTCTAAGTACACAAAGGGAAATTACACTAGATTTCATTCATTTTCTAGACTAATTAGTTGACTTAAAAAAAGGAACTAATCTATATTTTCACACATGATGAACCAATGAATAATTGACTTCTATCTAATTCATACTAGCTATTGTGCTAATGATGTATCTTATGATGAACTAATCACACTAAAATAACTTTGTTTTACAGCAAGAGAAGAGGGATTTTGGGTGTCCTAAGGATGCCCCTGAACCAAGGATTCAGAGATGGAGGTACACTAGTGTATTTTCTAGGCTCAGGTAAGGTGGATGAGTGGCTTTTAGGGGAAGGAGAGGGATCCCAATGCTACTACAGGAAGTCATGTAATGCTACAGGAAATATGCTGAGAGGGTTCGGAGGCCAGAAATGGTGAAATGGAGGCTAGGAAGAGTGAGGTAAATGTGTATCTAAGGGAATGGAGGATTATCAACCCTCTTGTCCAATCTCAGAAATCTCGAAAGGCCTATCTTGCACCAAAAAGGTTCCTCTCGGTGGTGTGATGATGGTCTCCAAACCAGGGTTGTGGGTGACTTAATGGAAGGTGATTGATGGAGGGTTGAAATGCAAATTGATAGTGTTGAAAGGTTCCTTCTTTGATGCTATAGCCAAACCTGCAAATAAGACATCCACTCATGCTTTTATCATCAACAAACTTATCATGGAAATAGTGGAAAAGATGGGTTGAATTTAAATAGAACTACTCATGCACTTGAAACATAAATCTACCTTTGAACCTACAACATACTCATGATAAGAAAAGTGAAATTGATCTTATTGTTTCAAAGAAATCATAAAATGAATATTTTTGGTGAATGGTTGAAGAAATTCCTCCTCAAAACCCAATGGAAGAGGTGAGAGAGGGAGATTGTCAACACAATTTTGATGTTTTAGATGCTACCAAAATGTAATGAATTTAACCAAGTACTGAAGCATAAAGGAGAAACAAAAATGTACATAAGAGAGGTTGCAACCTATGGATTGGTCCCTAATCCACAAGCTTCATCTCTCTAAAATCAACTCAGTGAGAAATAAACCAAATTCTCATTCTTGTTTCATAACTAGTCTCTTACATTAACAATGAAAGTAAAAAATATCTAATACATATCCAAGAGTTATCTAGCTGCATATAAAATATGAATCATAATGGAATATTTCTCTTATCTATTTATACAAAGGGGTAGCTACCAATATCTCTCTAAAAAGTAGGTGTTTTTCCCCTTGATCTTTGAGAGAAGTGAAGTTTGGCTCCCTCTTATCATCCATTTTCTCGGCTCCCTTTGACTTCGAACTGATGGAAGAGGATCTGAGGAGATATTGGCTGATTCTAGGAGTTAAGGTCAACCTTCCTATGATTTATCCTTGTTTTCTACTCCAAGCCCTAACATGGAATTTCACTCAAAAAAAGAATTATTTCTTTCATTTCCTGCAATTAAACCATGTTAGGCTTAAATTCGTGACAATCCTCTTACACCATTCTCACTAAGAACAATATGAAAAAATGTAATCAAATGTGTGTGTGTGTGTGTGTGTGTGTGTGAGGGAGAGAGAGAAAATACACTAAAAATATTACACTATAACCCCTTAAAATATACCTAATTATGGCCCTCATAAGTGCTATTAACTGTTGGGCACATGCAAGGGATATAAATTACACTGACCAAAGATATCATCCCATTACTCATTTCCTTGGTCACATTATATGTTTTTAATGTCACAATATTGGCAAAAAACCAAGGATTTCAAGCTTCCCATGTGCTTCAGGAGACCCAACCAAAGAGAGAATAATATGCAAAGACAACCGCATAAGAATAAGAAAGTTCAACAGAGGAATTTTTGGAGGAGAAAAGAGAAACAAGGTACTCCCAACAAAAATTGAGGTTTGCATGGTCTCAGGGGGAGCATATGTTGAATTATGATTTGCATGTGTATTCTTATTTATGTAGCCATATGGGATAGTGTTCAGGGGGAGTATATGGGGTGAATTATATTTTTATGTCTTATTTATTTTATTCCAGTTTATTTATCAGTTGGATTAACTTTTTTGTTACTGATGGTTTTTTGAGAACATGTATGTTCAGATGTTTTTGGAGATATGACAACCACATGGTTGTCTTATGTGCATGGTCAAGTGCAATGGAGGATTAAACATTCAAGTGGAGCATTTTTGCTTCAAATTTTATTTGGAGTGTGTTGGCATTGTGTTATTTATGCGGGATGAATTTTATTTCCGCTATCACACATTGCATGGTGGATGAGATAGTATGGTTTGCATGACATAGTTGGTATTTTTGTTGATGATCATATTGCTAGAAGGTATCATGTCATGTGTATGTTGTTGCTTTAGATATTAGATGATATAGTGAAGATAGTTCATCTAGAGTATGCACTTTATTTATCATGTCTACTATTATAGATTGACAATGCATGTTGTTGATATGTGTTAGATGGATGAGTTATGTGTTACTGTTGCATGGAGAGATTATGTTGTTGCTCATGTTGTTTTGTATGGATAAGATATGTGGAAGATGGTTGCTGCCACTCATGATATTTTTATGCATGTTGATGAATGAGATATTGTGTACTCGTGATTTTTTATATCTCCCTGCTCATATGTGGAGTATACATGTATTTCTTCTCACTGATCCATTGCTTATGCCTCATTGATTATATGTTGATTGCATATGATGAGGCTAAGTATTTTTTTTTTCTCATGATGGCCTGATATGATGGATATTGTTGCTTGGTTTTTGTTCTTATGGGGAGAGAGTATGTGATGATGTGGATATATTTGTTGCTGAGAGTCATGGTTGATGATAGGTGTAAAGCAGTCATATGTCAGTTCGAGGCACTTGTCACAACTATGTAATTGCTCCATGATGGAATATGTAATTTTTTACTTCATTGTATAACATGTCCAAAGTCAGTTAGAGTCATGGTCATGTGGAGTAGTCTCTTGAACTTGGAAAGGAGGCTCATTGCAATAGGAAAAGTGTATGATTGCAACTTCATTACATGCTTAGGGGGAGCATGTTCAATTTTTAGAGTTGGCATGGCATTGGATAGTGGTGTTGGTAGTTGGTTTCCTTGTATTAATGCTTATATTATAGAAGACACTTCTATGGGTTGCATCAATATGGTGTTGTGCATGATAAGGGGAGCACTCTTCTCTTCCAATACATTATTGGAATTGTACTTCAGATTTAATGGAACTTTTCCATTGATGTCAAAGGGCAAGATATTTTGGATTGATGAATATGCCTCACATGTTGTATTAAGGTTGAAATCAATGCAAAAGGGGGATCTTGTTGGAATTCATATCAACAAGCTCTTGGTGTTGTTGTTCATATGCATGTGTGTTGAGAACTTGGTGTTGGATGAGTGGTGATGGTATTGTTAGTTGGAATTGATGTCAACATCCTTATGACTAGACCATAGTGGAGATGATTTTATCGGTGCTAACTTGGATGGATCCGCATGTTTGATTTGTTTGAGGTTGGCATGATGATTTTATTGGAGATGTTGCTTCTGTAGGAGGTTGGATATATACTCCTAGTATTGTATATGTCTCTACATGTATTGGATACATTGTGTATGTTGCTTCCTATGCACACGATTGTATGTTGCTTGTGTTGGAGATGTGTCTATCAGTGATGGATGAAGTTGTATGAACTAAGGTTGATTCTATAGAGGAGAGCGATGCTCCTATAGGTGATGGAGATGTTGTTGCAGGTGTTAAAGTTGTTGAGTTTTCTCCTTGAGGAGATGGAGGTCTTGGTCTTGGCCCTAAAGTTTGCAGAATAGGTGTATCATGTCATATACTCGTTCTTAGCCTATTTAATTAGCTTCATACATGTTTCTGAAGCTTGGCAGAGTTCTCAGACACTAGAAAAGATGTTCCATCAAATGGAAGAGGTTCTCAACTAAAGAACATACATTTTACATCAATTTTAGACCCAATTGTTTAGTATGGTGTTTTAGATAGAAGTGGAAGTATTTAATTAGATTTTTTGGGAACATTAGGATGCATCTCAAAATTATGAGACATGGGTTTTTTTGCAGAATGAACCAAATTATCTTTTTAATGAGTATTTTTTCAAAATTTGGTCTATATTGAGAGAGGCAAAAGGTTCTTCGAAGGTTCATCTGCCTAGTCACATGCTTACTAAGTCAAGGGAGTGGTTTTAGGGCCATAGTCGCATGGATATAACCCTAACGGAGCGGCTATAGTTGTAGGAGGCTAAATTCACATGGAGAGTAGTGTTAAGGGAGAGACTATGGGTTTGGATGAAATTTTCTCTGCATTCCTCGCATTGTTGAGATAATTTTTGGCTTGTGGCAACTTCCTTGACTGAAACTTTTTGGTTTATGGTTGGAAAAGTTTGTGGGACCTCTAGAAGTTGATAAAAGTTTAAAATATAAAAAATTGTAGTGGATTTAGTTATTGATTAAGTCAATGAGATGAATCCACATCCATTCAAGCATATGAGAAGGATTCTTGAGCTCGTTAGTTTTGAGTAATTATTGAGTTGGGAATTTGAGTTCATATGCATATTGGAGATATTTCATTCCGAGATGATTTATTTTGTAGTTGATTACAGTAGTGTATGAAGTGAGTGAGAGCTTGGAGAAGAGCCTACAAGACGCATGTGTGTTCTAGTACAGAATTTATGATATAGTTTGCAAATTATAGTAGGAGGTAGACGAAGCTTGTTTCAACCATGATATTTGTGTATTGAGTCAGAGGATGTAGTGTGGTTTACAGAAGTGATCGAGGAGATTGTTTTTCTCCTTGCATGGAGATTGTTGTGAGGAGTTTTGATGGCAGTTGTTGCTGTAAATATTGATTTAGCTTTCGTGCTATGTTGTTGCGGTGCTCATGTTGAGCAAGTTTTCAGAGTCTAGTATGAAAATATATGAAACAATACTTGCATGGAGGTAGTGAAGGCATGGAGGATTTAAGTAGATAGTGACTTGGTAGATTCAGTAGAGGGAATATTTTTCTCCATCTAATAGGAATTGAATACTCCAATGGTATTTGGGTGAGGACCATTGATCATGGTGGCCTTCAATGGATGGTAGTCTGTAGATATGAGAGGAAAGCGGGTTCTTGTCTGAAAGGACAAAAAATACTGTGAAAGGAGTCGATTATTCAAGGCTCATGGGAGTGAGCTTATCCATGTATAATTTTTTCAGAATATAATAAATTATTGAGCAGTGTTGCAACAATAGGGTGTTATTTTGAACAAGATGGTTTTTCCACGAGAAACACTTGTGTTATTGTATTGATTGATTTGGTGGTTGCATGCTTATTTATGTTACACTAATATATGTTTATATGTTTTATTTTATGCATGCTTAAAGATTAAATAGTCTGAGAAAAAATATAAATGTGACACGCTATTGATTCACCCCCACCCCATCTCAGTAGTGATCTATTTTCCAACACCTCAAAGGTGGAGTCCCAATCAGGCCTAGGAATCCTCGATTGGTGAATGGAAGGATATATGGTAAAGCCTAGAGATAAGGAGGAAGGAAAATTCATCATGGTGTAGGTGGAGAAATTTGGTAGCATCCATGCTTATTTAGGGCCTAGTGATCCGATGGGGATTGTGGTAAAGTCTGAGAGAATTTGGTTTGGTTTGGTTTTGAGTCCCACATTCATGCTTAGAATATGGCACGAGGGTGATTAGATGAAATAAATATTTGGTTCAGCCAATCTATGGTCGGGCGGTTCGTGGAAGTCTCAAACCTGGTTGGTTTTTGCATTAATTAATAAGAGATTATTCTCCTTATTATTTTATGTGTAAATGTATTAGTTTACATGTAGATTTTATGGATATTATATCATTTTTATTTATGTTGGTCATGAATATGTTTTATGATAGACTTGATGTATGGTTCTCATCATTTATTGATTAGCAAATGAATGTGCAATGTATATATGTCCTAATATATGATAATGCAAATATTGTGAAAAGGAAATAATGCTTCTTTAATAATCTCAGATAAGTATGAGAACCCTATGCTCAAATATGTTGTTAAGACCTATAGATTTCATAATTGTGACATTTTTGAAAAATTGTCTGTCATGGCTAGTAGGGGCTAGATCAAGTATTTGTATCAATTTCTTCTCTAGTATATTTATTCCCATGTTAATTATCATTTCTAAAGTTTTCATAAAGTTCTGGGCAATGGACCATGTCCTGTCCTTGAAAAAGTGGCATAGAATCTTGGGTCATTGGGACAGAACTAGCTAGAAAAGAACATAGTCATTAGCACGCCTTGTTGTGGGAGTGACTAGAAGGCCTAAATCATTTGCAGGGCTTGTCATGGGAGCATATAAGGGTCTAGGTAAGTCAAATAATGAGTTTTTTTAGGGGTTGACCACCTAAAAGGGTTGGTTAGCTCCTGAAGGTTTTGTAGTATGTCTGGAAGGTCAGATTGGTTGTGTTATGTAGGTTCCACTTCCTTAAGTTGACCTATGAGGTTGAATCACATAATATTAACCTCGTGTCACGTGTTTACCCTAGTGGGCTAGTTATCTTGGGTAAATGTGGGAGGAGGGTGTTATAGAGTGGTATCAGTGCATGTTTCGTTCTCTTTGGGTGGTGTCTTGTTTACGTTCTCTTTGGGTGATATTTGATAGCAGAGTGGTAATAGAGCATGGCTCACCCCTTGGATGGGATGTGAGGTCTATTGGTCATGCATACATGTAGGTTGCATATGTGTTCTATATGCTTGTTGTATATGTGCTTATTGTGTATGCATGATGGAGGTCATGGTTGTGGTTGTGTCGCAATGAGAAGGTTGATGGTGTTGATGTTGGATGTGTTTATCATGAGTGTATGTCAGTTATGCATTGGTTATGCATATTAATGTTTTTATGTTGTTATTCATGCATTTTCATGGATATGGTTATGCATGCATGGTTGTTCATGCATGCATCATGATTTTCATTATGTAGTTTGTGTCATCATGATGTTTTTGGTATGTTATGATGTTAATATGTTGGCTAAGATAGAGTAGGAGAAGAATATTATTAGAGTGAGGTTACAAGACTGGACCCTGAGGTAAGAGCAGATCATCATACATGTATTGTATGTTTGGCATGAAGGTATGTCATTTAATGGTTTTTATAAGCATTAGGTTTACTTATATTCTTTTCATTCTATTTTTATTGTGGTTACATGTGTGATAAATGCTAGTTGATCAGTGTAGTCATATGAACATGTGTCAGATAGCCATGAATGGTAGTAACTCATTATTGTATGCATTGCAGTCATACATATGATGGTTATGGTCATGGTACTTAGGATCTTGATGTTATATGTATCATGCTAATTTGAATTGACCTATGCATATAATTATGGTCATGACATTCAGGTATGATTCAACATGTTTGTGATATTGTGTTGTACTAATCTAGGCCGACTGTGCATATGTGATTGTTATGCGTGAATCACAATTTTTTATGAGTTTATGATGTCAACATGTTAGATACTTACTTTTATGGAAACCATGGCTTTATTTATGTTTTATTTGATATTTTGTGAATTTATATCATGATAATCTTGATTGATTGTGTAGTCAAGATAGCCTCCCCTTAGATACATTAAGGTATGAGTTTTATTATGTCATCTACTTGGTTCTTGAATGTTTGATTATGTCATCTATTTGGTGTTTGAGTGTTTGGTGTCTTTTATGTCATCTATCTATTATTTGAATGTTTTATTAGTTTCATTATATGAGTTTTTATCTATAATATTGCATGAAGGAATGATATTTTTATAAGATGGTTGTATTAACACAATATGCGCTAAGATAATTGATACGTACTTGAGTGAAAGTAGATGCTAGTTGTAGTATTAAGATTAATGAATGTTATCTGATTATGAAATGGATGTTAGTCTTGGTAAATGATGATTTCAAATAATAGATATGATGTCTTGATATTTGGAACATGTGACTTAAGTGCGTGAACAATTTTAGGGAAACATGCTTGGTACTAGCATGACAAGGTGAAAGTTGATTTGTTTATATATAACTAATGGTTGGGTGATGTGATAACATGTAATAGGACTCAATTACAGCAAGGTAAAGTTGAAATAAAGGAATTTTGTGATAATTCCTTTGGTTATGTTTGTAAACCGCATTTCTGAATGAATGAGTTATTTTCATAGATGAAGTGTTCTCAACCTTGTTTTGTTTAACATTATGTAGATATGTAATATATTCATATACATGTGTTTGACAAGAATATTATCTAGTTTTTAGTTATGGCTGGATATGTCAAGGGAATTGGAGTCCCTTAAGAGATGGCATGGATGTGTTCAATTACAGGTCAACGTGCTTAGCACAAGAAGGTAAGGTAACTAGTATATTGTTATATTTACTTATACACTGTGTTAGGTCCCTATATCACTATTATAGTCCCTTATTATTGTTAGTGTAACCCCATTATTGTTATTATTGAACCCTTGTATGTTAGGTCCCTATATTACTAGTATAGTCCCTTATTGTTGTTAGTGTAACCCCCTTATTGCTATTATTGTACCCTTGTAACCCCCATTTTATTATTATTGTGCCCTTAAATTATTATTTTTAGGTCGGCTAGGATTACATTGTGGCCCACTAGGATTACATTATGGCCCCATGGACTCCTATATATAGAAAGGATGTTTTCTAAATTGGATCATCCAAGAATTTTTCATTTATGTAATGTATTGGAGGTTGCCCCCTCGAAGTGGCTCATTTATAAGGTGTTTATATCTCTTTTCTTCTCTTTTTGGAGCTGGTTACACAACATTTGGTATCAAAGCTTTGGATTCTAGGGTTTCGCTGCTCCAAACAGGTCATCGTGGCATTTTCGCTATAAATTTTTTTATACGAAGTTTCAGAAACTGAAATTTTTAGGGTGCGAAGCTGAAATCCTGAGGAATATTGTCTAAACATTTCAGAGCCTGGTTCGCAATATTTTCGGAGATATGATCTGTGGAAGTTAGGTCTTTTTTCAGGCTCCTAAACAGGTCATCGTGGAATTTGCGCTATAAATTTTTTTCTACGAGGGTTCAGAATCTGAAATGCGTATGGTGCAAAGCTGAAATCCTTAGGAAATTCGTCAAAACATTTCAGATCTTGGTTCGCAATATTTTTGGAGATATGATCTGTGGAAGGTAGTGCTTTTTCAGGCTCCTGAATTGCATCTCAAAGAGGTGATCGTGGGAAAAGTTCAATAACTCTCTCTCTGGGCATCAGATTGGAGTGCCATAAAAAGTGATCACAACTACACAGAATTTAGTTTCTTGGATATCAATTTCAGAGACAAAGGATGAAACAGTGACATGTGACAAGTCGTACAAGTTCGCTCTACTGAACCAGTCCATAATTAGGTCATTGTGGGAGATTGGACACAACTTTGTCTTGGAGAATCCAAATCAAGTCAGACCTATGGCATTAAAAAGATAATTCATAGGGCTACTTCAGTGCTGAATTTTAGATATTGAAGATCTGTAATCACAGAGATAATATAATTTCAATATAGAGCTCCTCAAAGAAAGTAAAAGGTGTGTATTTTTTTTCCGAATTGCATCAGTCTTGTTTGAAGAATCAAGTTGAATTGATTGCAAGGGCCTATTGTAGAATAGGTATCAATATTGGATTCTAAAATGGTGCCTAAAAATAATTCAACACCCTTTAAGCCTTCAGAAAGCTCTACCATGACTCATGAAGATGAAGAATTGCAACATGATCTATCAAAATTACAAGAGCAAGTGCAACAAATTTCACTCTCGCAAAGAGCAACAAAAAATGAAATGGAAGTTTTGAAGAAAGGCATGGAAGTGAAGATGGACGGTTTGAAGAAAGACATGGAAGCTAAGATGGATGGCGTGGAAGTGAAGATGGACGGTTTGAAGAAAGGCGTGGAAGCTAAGATGGATGGCATGGAAGCTAAGATGGATGGCATGGAAGTGGGCATCGAAGCTAAGATGGATGACATGAAAGACAACATGGAAAACATGAAGAATGATCTAAAAGCATACATGGAAGGCTTGATGACAAGCTTAAAACCAGAAATGATTCCTAATGGCTGAAATATAGGAGAAGAACCTCATGATGAGAACAAAATAAATGTTAATCGTGATTTCATAAACTCGAATGTTGGTGGGAAGAACCACCATATTCCAAAAATGGATATGGGGAAGTTTGATGGAAAGGATCCTGTAACATGGATACTACAGATGGAGCAATATTTTGATCTCCATAACGTGCAAAACACACAAAAGGTACGCATTGCAACTTTACATTTAGAACAAAATACATTTGTATGGTATCAATGGCTTTGCTCCCGTAAAAAAATTGTCACTTGGTCGATTTTTACGGAGGAAATGATAGCACATTATGAGGATACAAAGAGCAACACCTTCTTTACCCAATTGATAAATCTCAAACAAAAGGGTTTAGTGGGGCAGCACATTGAGGACTTCCAAGAATTGAATATAAGGGTAACTGATCTTACAGAGGAACACAGGATTGATCTCTTCCTAGGCACTTTAAAGGATAACATCCAACATGAAGTTCGCGTTTTGGAACCTGATTCATTGGAGAAGGCATTCAGGTTGGCAAGAAAAGTTAAATGTAAAATTATGGCGACAAGGAAGCCTACCACTCAATTCTATAAAGAAGGAAGTGTTGCTACGCCTAGATTTCCACAACCTACAAGGTTGACACCACAACAATTGGAAGAAAAAAGAGCAAAAGGGCTTTGCTACAGTTGTGATAGCAAATACACTAAAGGTCATAAGTGTGCTGAGAAGAAATTATTTTACATAGATTGTGAAGAAGAAGAAGAAAATGAACAAGAAGAGGATATACACCAGGAACCACCCCTAGAAGAGGAAGAAATGAATCCAACCATATCATGTAATGCACTGGCAGGAATTACCACTCCTCAAACTCTCAAGATAGAAGGACATATAAAGAAGAAAAGGGTAATAGTGTTGATTGATTCAGGTAGCACCCATAATTTTATTCATTATAAGGTAGCTAAGGAATTAAATTGTTTCCTATACCCAGCACCAGAATGTCAAGTGATGGTTGCAAATGGAGGAACTATAAATTGCTCTGGAAAATGCCATAATATCGAGCTAACCATGGGGGAATATGTATTGAATAGTCCAATGCTTTCCATTCCTATGGGAGGTGCTGATGTTGTACTAGGAGTACAATGGTTACAATCTTTGGGGACGGTAGCTTTTAATTTTCAAGAAATTTTCTTGAATTTTTTTTCAGAAGGAAAGGAAGTCGAATTACGGGGTATTGAAGGGAATCCAGGAAGGATAATAAGCTCTAATGTCATGACAAAGCTTCTAAAGAAAGAACAACGAGGCGTAATTGCACAATTATGCTCACTAGAAGTTCCGACATCAAAATCATCTATTTCTGGAGATCTCCAACAAGTCTTGGACAATCATTCCAAGGTGTTTGAAACTCCCAAAGGACTCCCACCTATTCGTGATCATGATCATGCTATTCATTTGATTCCAGGAAGTGTTCCTCCAAACATCGGGCCTTATAGATATCCTTACTTCCAAAAGAGCGAAATTGAACGTATGATTGCAGAAATGTTAGAGGCGGGTATAATTCAACCCAGTCAAAGTTCTTTCTCTGCTCTTGTAGTATTGGTACACAAGAAGGATGGATCATGGCGAATGTGTCCGGATTATAGGGACCTCAATAAGCTCACCATTAAAGACAAATTTCCCATTCCTGTGATTGATGAATTATTGGATGAATTACATGGAGCAATTTATTTTCCCAAGTTGGATCTTCGTTCAGGATATCATCAAATTAGAATGAAGACTAAAGATATTCCAAAAACAGCATTTCGAACTCATGAGGGTCATTATGAATTTTTGGTCATGACTTTTGGCCTTACCAATGCACCTTCTACATTTCAAGGGTTGATGAATTCCATTTTCAAACCCTTCCTTAGAAAATTTGTGCTAGTATTTTTTGATGATATACTAATCTACGACAGGTCTTGGAAGGATCATGTTGAACATGTTGATAGGGTGCTCAAACTATTACAGGAGAAACAATTATATGCAAAAAAATCCAAATGTTTCTTTGGAGTACAAGAGGTGGAATATCTGGGTCATATTGTATCTCACGAGGGTGTTAAAGTAGACCCTAACAAAATTAAAGCCATTAAAGAATGGAAAATCCCCACAACCATAAAGCAGTTGCGAGGATTTCTCGGGTTAACAGGGTATTATCGCAAGTTTGTTAAGAATTATGGGAGAATAGCAACACCTATAACAACATTATTGAAGAAAGATGCATTTTCATGGACTCCTGAAGCAACTAAGGCCTTTGAACATCTTAAAGAGGCAATGTGCCTAGCACCGGTCTTAGCTACGCCAGACTTCACAAAAAAATTTATTGTGGAATGTGATGCCTCAGGAAATGGAATTGGTGCAGTTTTAATGCAGGAAGGAAGACCCATTGCTTTTGAAAGTCGTCCAATCAAAGGAAAGTATTTACAAAAACCTATTTATGAGAAGGAAATGTTAGCAATACTGCATGCACTAAAGCAATGGCGAACTTACCTAATGGGAAGACACTTCAAGGTAAAAACTGATCATGATAGTCTTAAACACTTTTTGGAACAAAGACTATCTTCAGAAGAGCAGCAAAAATGGGTCACAAAGATGTTGGGTTATGAATTTGAAATAATCTAAAAAAAAGGAAAGCTTAATGTTGTTGCAGATGCACTCTCAAGAAAGAATGAAGAGGTGGAAGCATTGCTTTGTGCAATTTCTATTATCCAACCAGATTGGATAACTGAAGCAAGAGATGAATGGAAGAAGGACAAAGATGTATGGATACTCATTCAAAAGTTGCGGCAAGATCCTAGTACATCTGATACATTTAGTTGGAAAAATGATTCCTTATGGTACAAATATCGCTTATATCTTTGTAAGAATTCCCAACTAAAACAAAAGATTCTTTTGGAATTGCACGCTTCTCCTTTAGGAGGACACTCAGGATTTTTAAAAACTTACCACAGGGTGAAGAAAGATTTTTTTTGGGATGGCCTTAAATCTGATATTCAAAAGTTTGTGGCAGAATGTTTGGTTTGCCAGCAGAATAAAGTGGAAACAATTAAGACCCAGGGACTTCTACAACCTTTATCCATTCCAAGTCAACGTTGGGAGGAGATTTCAATGGATTTTATCACAGGTTTACCTAAGTCCGAAGGAAAGAGTGTCATCATGGTGGTAGTTGATAGACTTACCAAGTATTCACACTTTTGTGCATTATCTCATCCATTTAAAGCAAGTACAATTGCTACTACATTTATGGACGGAATTCAAAAGCTACATGGAAGCCCAAGGGTTATTGTGAGCGACAGAGATCCCATTTTTACTGGAAATTTTTGGACGGAGTTATTTTCTTGTTTGGGTACTCAATTAGCTCATAGCTCATCTTATCATCCTCAATCTGATGGTCAAGCTGAGATAGTAAATAAATGTTTGGAAGGATATCTTCGTTGTTTTGTATCTGATGAACAAACACAATGGGTCAAGTGGTTACCTCTCGCTGAATGGTGGTATAACACTTTCTTCCATACTACAGCAAAAATGACCCCATTTATGGCACTTTATGGATATCATCCACCATCGATCACATCATCTTTAAGGGAAAATTCGAAGGTTCAAGCAGTGGAAGATCACATCAAGCATCAGCAAAAAGTTCTCCAACTCTTAAAGGATAACCTGAATTTGGCACAAAATCGAATGAAACAACAGGCAGATCAACATCGCAGCGAGAGAAGTTTTGATGTAGGAGATTGGGTATTTTTACGGCTACAACCATACAAACAAATCTCCCTCAAGCAAGCAAAGAAGGATAATAAATTATCGCCAAAGTACTATGGTCCTTACAAGGTGTTGCAAAAGATTGGTACTATGGCATACAAATTGGAGCTTCCTGCTTCTTCACGAGTACATCCAATTTTCCATGTTTCATGCTTAAAGAAGGTTATCGGTGAAAATCTTCCAGTTCAAACAATATTACCAGAACTTGATGAGGAAGGAAAAATCATATTGGAACCTGAGGTGGTCATGGAAACAAGAACTAGACAACTACGGAATCGATCAATTTCAGAGTATCTCATCAAGTGGAAGAACTTACCCACTGAAGATTCTACATGGGAGGATGAGAATTTTATACAGAAGCACCCAGAGCTACTCAAGTGTTGAGGACAACACTTTTTTTTGAAGGAGAGGGGCATGTTAGGTCCCTATATCACTAGTATAGCCCCTTATTATTGTTAGTGTAACCCCTTATTGTTATTATTGTACCCTTGTAACCCCCATTTTGTTATTATTGTGCCCTTAAATTATTATTGTTAGGTCGGCTAGGATTACATTGTGGCCACTAGGATTACATTATGGCCCCATGGACTCCTATATATAGAAAGGAGGTTTTGTGAATTGTATCATCCAAGAATTGTTCATTTATGTAATGTATTGGAGGTTTCCCCCTCGAAGTGGCTCATTTCTAGGGCGTTTATATCTCTTTTATTCTCTTTTTGAGTTGGTTACACAACATTGTAACCTTTTATTTTGTTATTATTGTGCCCTTAAATTATTATTGTTAGGTCGGCTAGGATTACATTGTGGCCCACTAGGATTACATTATGGCCCATGGACTCCTATATATAGAAAGGAGGTTTTGTAAATTGTATCATCCAAGAATTGTTCATTTATGTAATGTATTGGAGGTTGCCCCATCGAAGTGGCTCATTTCTAAGGCGTTGATATCTCTTTTCTTCTCTTTTTGGAGCTGGTTACACAACATTTGGTATCAGAGCTTTGGATTCTAGGGTTTCGCTGCTCCAAACAGGTCATCGTGGCATTTTCGCTGTAACTTTTTTTCTATGAAGTTTCAGAAACTGAAATTTTTAGGGTGCGAAGCCGAATCCTGAGGAAGATTGTCTAAAAATTTCAGAGCCTGGTTCGCAATATTTTCGGAGATATGATCTGTGGAAGTTAGGTCTTTTTTCAGGCTCCTAAATAGGTCATCGTGGCATTTGCGCTATAACTTTTTTTCTACGAAGGTTAAGAATCTAAAATTTGTATGGTGCGAAGCTGAAATCTTGAGGAAATTTTTCAAAAAAATTTAGATCTTGGTTCACAATATGTTTGGAGATATGATCTGTGGAAGGTAGTGCTTTTTTAGGCTCCTGAATTTCATCTCAAAGAGGTGATCGTGGGAAAAGTTCAATAACTCTCTCTCTGGGCATTGGATTGGAGTGTCGTAACAAGTGGTCACAAGTACACAGACTGTAGTTTCTTGGCTATCAATTTTAGAGACAAAGGAAAAAACAGTGGCACGTGGCAAGCCGTACAAGTTCACTCTACTGAACCAGTCCATAATTAGGTCATTGTGGGAGATTGGACACAACTTTGTCTTAGAGAATCCAAATCAGGTCAGACCTATGGCATTCGAAAGATAATTCAGAGGGCTACGTTGGTACTGAAATTTAGATATTGAATATCCGAAATCATAGAGATAATCCAATTTCAATATCGAGCTCCTCAAAAGAAAGAAAAAGGTGTGTATTTTTTTCCAAATTTCATAATTCTTGTTTGAAGAATCAATTTGAATTGATTCCAAGGGCATATTGTAGAATAGATATCAGTATTGGGTTCTAAATAATGGCCCCAAGAAAGAATTCAACACCCATTAAGCCTTTAGAAGGTTCTACTATGACTCATGAAGACGAAGAATGGCGACATGACATATCAAAATTACAAGAGCAAGTGCAACAAATTTCGCTCTCGCAAAGAATAACAAAAAATGAAATGGAAGTTTTGAAGAAAGGCATGGAAGCTAAGATGAATGGTTTGGAATCTAAGATGGATGGCATGGAAGTGGGCATGGAATCTAAGATGGATGACATGAAATACAACATGGAAAGCATGAAGAATGATCTCAAAGCAGATATCGAAGGTTTGACAAAGTTGATACAAGAAAGGTTTCCTAATGGTGAAAAGATAGTAGAAGAACCTCATGATGAGAACAAAATAAATGTTAATCGTGATTTCATAAACTCTAATGTTGGCGGGAAGAACCACCATATTCCAAAATGGATATGAGGAAGTTTGATGGAAAGGATCCTGTAACATGGATACTACAGATGGAGCAATATTTTGATCTCCATAATGTGCAAAACACACAAAAGATACGCATTGCAACTTTACATTTAGAACAAAATACATTTGTATGGTATCGATGGCTTTTCTCCCGTAAAAAAATTGTCACTTGGTCAATTTTTACGGAGGAAATGATAGCACATTATGAGGATACAAAGAGCAACACCTTCTTTAGCCAATTGATAAATCTCAAACAAAAGGGTTTAGTGGGGCAACACATTGAGGACTTCAAAAAATTGAATATAAGGGTAACTGATATTCTAGAGGAACACAGGATTGATCTCTTCATAGGCACTTTAAAGGATAACATCCAACATGAAGTTCGTGTTTTGGAACTTGATTCATTGGAGAAGGCATTCAGGTTGGCAAGAAAAGTTGAATGTAAAATTATGGCGACAAGGAAGCCTACCACTCAATTCTATAAAGAAGGAGGTGTTGCTACGTCTAGATTTCCACAACCTACAAGGTTGACACCACAAAAATTGGAAGAAAAAAGAGCAAAAGGGCTTTGCTACAGTTGTGATAGCAAATACACTAAAGGTCATAAGTGTGCTGAGAAGAAATTATTTTACATAGATTGTGAAGAGGAAGAAAATGAACAAGAAGAGGATATACACCAAGAACCAACCCTAGAAGAGGAAGAAATGAGTCCGACCATATCGTGTAATGCATTGGCAGGAATTACCACTCCTCAAACTCTCAAGATAGAAGGACATATCAAGAAGAAAAGGTAATAGTGTTGATTGATTCAGGTAGCACCCATAATTTTATTCATTGTAAGGTAGCCAAGGAATTAAATTGTTTCCTATACCCAGCACCAGAATGTCAAGTGATGGTTGCAAATGGAGGAACTATAAATTGCTCTGGAAAATTCCATAATATTAAGCTAACCATGGGGGAATATGTATTGACTATCCCAATGCTTTCCATTCCTATGGGAGGTGTTGATGTTGTACTAGGAGTACAATGGTTACAATCTTTGGGGACGGTAGCTTTTAATTTTCAAGAACTTTTCTTGAAATTCTTTTCAGAAGGAAAGGAAGTCGAATTACGGGGTATTGAAGGGAAGCCAAAAAGGATAATAAGCTCTAATGTCATGACAAAGCTTCTAAAGAAATAACAACGAGGCGTAATTGCACAATTATGCTCACTAGAAGTTCTGACATCAAAAGCATCTATTTCTGTAGATCTCCAACAAGTCTTGGACAATCATTCCAAGGTGTTTGAAACTCCCAAAGGACTCCCACCTATTCGTGATCATGATCATGCTATTCATTTGATTCCAGGAAGTGTTCCTCCAAACATCGAGCCTTATAGATATCCTTACTTCCAAAAGAGCGAAATTGAACGTATGATTGCAGAAATGTTAGAGGCGGGTATAATTCAACCTAGTCAAAGTTCTTTCTCTGCTCCTGTAGTATTGGTACACAAGAAGGATGGATCATGGCGAATGTGTCCGGATTATAGGGAACTCAATAAGCTCACCATTAAAGATAAATTTCCCATTCCTGTAATTGATGAATTATTGGATGAATTACATGGAGCAATTTATTTTACCAAGTTGGATCTTCATTCGGGATATCATCAAATTAGAATGAAGACTGAAGATATTCCAAAAACAACATTTCGAACTCATGAGGGTCATTATGAATTTTTGGTCATGCCTTTTGGCCTTACCAATGCACCTTCTACATTTCAAGGGTTGTTGAATTCCATTTTCAAACCCTTCCTTAGAAAATTTGTGCTAGTATTTTTTGATGATATACTAATCTACAGCAGGTCTTGGAAGGATCATGTTGAACATGTTGACAAGGTGCTCAAACTATTGCAGGAGAAACAATTATATGCAAAAAAAATCCAAATGTTTCTTTGGAGTACAAGAGGTGGAATATCTGGGTCATATTGTATCTCACGAGGGTGTTAAAGTAGACCCTAACAAAATTAAAGCCATTAAGAAATGGAAAGTCCCCACAACCATAAAGAAGTTGCGAGGATTTCTCGGGTTAACGGGGTATTATCACAAGTTTGTTAAGAATTATGGGAGAATAGCAGCACCTCTAACAACATTATTGAAGAAAGATGCATTTTCATGGACTCCTGAAGCAACTAAGGCCTTTGAACATCTTAAAGAGGAAATGTGCCTAGCACCGGTCTTAGCTACGCCGGACTTCACGAAAACCTTTATTGTGGAATGTGATGCCTCAGGAAATGGAATTGGTGCGGTTTTAATGCAAGAAGGAAGACCCATTGCTTTTGAAAGTCGTCTAATCAAAGGAAAGTATTTACAGAAACCTATTTATGAGAAGGAAATGTTAGCAATACTGCATGCACTAAAGAAATGGAGAACTTACCTAATGGGAAGACACTTCAAGGTAAAAGCTGATCATGATGGTCTTAAACACTTTTTGGAACAAAGACTATCTTCAGAAGAGCAGCAAAAATGGGTCACAAAGATGTTGGGTTATGACTTTGAAATAATCTACAAGAAGGGAAAGCTTAATGTTGTTGCAGATGCACTCTCAAGAAAGAATGAAGAGGTGGAAGCATTGCTTTGTGCCATTTCTATTATCCAACCAGATTGGATAACCGAAGCAAGAGATGAATGGAAGAAGGACGAAGATGTATGGACACTCATTCAAAAGTTGCAGCAAGATCCTAGTACATCTGATACATTTAGTTGGAAAAATGATTCCTTATGGTACAAAGATCGCTTATATCTTTGTAAGAATTCCCAACTGAAACAAAAGATTCTTCTGGAATTGCACACTTCTCCTTTAGGAGGACACTCAGGATTTTTAAAAACTTACCACGGGGTGAAGAAAGATTTTTTTTGGGATGGCCTTAAATCTGATATTCAAAAGTTTGTGGCAGAATGTTTGGTTTTCCAGCAGAATAAAGTGGAGACAATTAAGACCCCGGGACTTCTACAACCGTTATCCATTCCAAGTCAACGTTGGGAGGAGATTTCAATGGATTTTATCACAGGTTTACCGAAGTCCGAAGGCAAGAATGTCATCATGGTGGTAGTTGATAGACTTACCAAGTATGCACCCTTTTGTGCATTATCTCATCCATTTAAAGCAAGTACAGTTGCTACTACATTTATGGATAGAATTCAAAAGCTACATGGAAGCCCAAGGGTTATTGTGAGCGACAGAGATCCCATTTTTACTGGAATTTTTTGGACGGAGTTATTTTCTTGTTTGGGTACTCAATTAGCTCATAGCTCATCTTATCATCCTCAATCTGATGGTCAAACTGAGATAGTAAATAAATGTTTGGAAGGATATCTTCATTGTTTTGTATCTGATAAACAAACACAATGGATCAAGTGGTTACCTCTTGCTGAATGGTGGTATAACACTTCCTTCCATACTGCAGCAAAAATGACCCCATTTATGGCACTTTATGGATATCATCCACCATCCATCACATCATCTTTAAGGGAAAATTCGAAGGTTCAAGCAGTGGAAGATCACATCGAGCATCGGCAAGAAGTTCTCCAACTCTTAAAGGATAACCTAAATTTGGCACAAAATCGAATGAAACAACAGGCAGATCAACATCGCAGCAAGAGAAGTTTTGATGTAGGAGATTGGGTATTTTTACGGCTACAACCATACAAACAAATGTCCCTCAAGCAAGCTAAGAAGGATAATAAATTATCGCCAAAGTACTATGGTCCTTACAAGGTGTTGCAAAGGATTGGTACTATGGCATACAAATTGGAGCTTCCTGCTTCTTCGCGAGTACATCCAGTTTTCCATGTTTCATGCTTAAAGAAGGTTATAGGTGAAAATATTCAGTTCAAACAATATTTCCAGAACTTGATGAGGAAGGAAAAATCATATTGGAACCGGAAGCGGTCACGGAAACAGAGCTACTGTCAGCTCACTTGGGAGAGGGGCATGTATATATCCTATATCACTAATGTAGTCCCTTATTATTGTTAGTCTGTAACCCCATTATTGTTATTATTGAACCCTTGTAACCCCCATTTTGTTATTATTGTGCCCTTAAATTATTATTGTTAGGTCGGAGAAGTTATTGTGGCCCACTAGGGTACATTATGGCCCATGGACTCCTATATATAGAA